>CM070603.1:14016295-14408611 GCA_036346395.1 Hsuehochloa calcarea
TTATTTATTGTCGTTTGATCCATAATTATGTATGTCCTTTTTGTGGTCCATTGCTATGAATATCGTTATTTCCTTGCTGTAATTTTATAGTGTGTCGATAATTATTAGTGTAAAGAGTAGAGTGGTGGCATTCTAGGCTCAGTGTTGGGCTGGGGTGTTACACCTCCAAATGCCTCCGAAAATAGCATACTTCCTAAGGTATGCCGGCCAGGTAAACCAAGACTCAGTATTTTTCAGCAAGTTGACATTATTGAGTTGAATCGCCCATGCGCGACATGATCCCACTTAGGATTGGTTACACCACCCACCAACCAAATGGGCACGCAAGTTGTGCCGGGAATACCGACCCAATTGATAAAACTTAAATAGTGTTACCCACGCAATGAAAGAATGCAATCGGCACCCTACGAAATATATGTGCGACGGAACATATATACGTCCTCACACCACCAGTCATCAACTCAACAACACCGACCCCTTACTTAACCAAGCAGTGCCCATGCACTGCGTGTGGTAGCACGAGCTTTGCTTGAACTGCAGATACCCAAAGTTCGGTCCTTAATTGTCTAGACAAGTCCAACACTTACCCAATCTCGTGCACAAAGACACCATCACTAACCATCACTTGTCGAGACCAAAAGCTCATTTAAAATGACAAAATTTAACTCATAAAACAGATACGAAGATCTGAAACAAAATCATATAAATGTAGTTGTGTTTATCCCATAATTGTCGGGTTATTCCCGATAATCAACTACCGGTTCTAGACTTGCAGGGCTAAGCAAACCCGAACAATATATTTCAACCATCCTAACTCAAGCTTGTGGTACTGGAATAATTCAATGATAACCTCAATGAATAGGAGATAACTAATCTACACATCACAAAAATAGTGACATTATCAAAATAGCACGCAAGCAACTATCATTGCATTAACTTAGCAAAACTGGAATCAAATATGATGCAAAAGAAAGTTCAAATGATGCTTGCCTTGTTGCTATACTAGTTGCTGTCCCTCAGTAGTGTATAAGTCAATATCAATTGCTTCTCAATCTATTTAAGTATAACACCGAATGAACACCGAGAAATACTCAAAAATTCAAAGTGCTAAAAAATGCATGATTTTTATACAGTAGCTAAGTCATGATTTTAGATGAATTCAGATGAAAGGTTTACCCAATTGGATTTAGTATGTGAAAGTTATAAGGGTTTGAAGTTCAGTTTTTCAGAAAATCCAATTTTAATATAATCTGTCACTGTTCATTGAACTTAAATATTTGGGCCAATTTTGTCGCTCAGCAGTGAGTATATTGATTACATAAATAAAAATATAATATTAACACAAGTCCAAAACAGCTGAGTTTGACTCATTTTGAGTTCCCAAGATTTAGTTATGCATTTACAAAGTTATCAGCAACTTCCTTTGTAATAATAAAGGTTTTAATAGTTTATTTTCCAAAATATTACTCTCTGTTATAGATACATGCTTGAAACTAGTTTTAATATTAAGTTTATCAAATATTAAAAGTATCAGAAGTGGTTTCATCTATTTTGGATTTAAAATGAATTAGTTATGATTTTTCGAAGTTAACATATTTAACAGTGTCACTACTACAAAAGAGGCTATAGCAGACGGCCCATCACAGATGGTTCTTTTGGAACCGTCTGTGTTGGGTCTGTTCCGACCTGCAAATTAATACTTTCTCGGATTTTATAAAGCGATTAATACTTTTCTCACAGAGCTTCGCGCTAGCTACTAACACTGCCAGTGGGCCGCACGGCAGTAGCGCACCCACGCACTGACAGATGGGCCCGATGCACAGCGGCCCATAGAGTGAGCACGGGCGCGTGATTCAAAGGCGGCGATTGTGAGCTATTGGATCAAGATCCAATGGTTCATAGCCACGGGCACGTTTCGGACGGTTCGAACGGCCTATCGAATCTCGACCGTTCATTTGGCATCGCACGGCTAAGATTCGCGGTGCGTTTCAGACGGTCCGAACGACCCATTAAATCAGAGCCGTCGATTATACATCCAACAGTCAGAAACGATCCAAGTTATACGCGTCTGAAACGGTACGTTTTAATTCGTGGACCCACATGTAAGTGACTACTCAATGTGTCAAGACAAGGTTTAATTGCTAGTCATTACCAGATAACGATAATAATACATCTACATTGTTTGCCCGCGTCCGACAACACGACCTTGCGTGTGCCCGGCGGCTCGCTGGCGCTGTGCGCCATGGCAGCGCGTGCGGATGACACAGACAGGTGCGCAATAGTATTGCACACCTAGTGGTGGCAATCTCAGCGGCGGTGAAGCTCTGTACCGACGGCTAGCCAGCGGCGAGCGGCGGTACAAAATACTGGAATTGTGACAACAGCTATATGAAGCTCCGCAGTGACATTCAAGCATGTGCCAAGGTCTTAGGGACTATGAGATAGGTACCTGAGCGAAGAAGGACACTCGGGAAAAGGTTGGGGATGACTGGAGCTGCGTCGGCACCGGAGAAGAAGGCGACGGAGGTACGGCTCACGTGGAGAGCTCGATCTGGCAATCCAGAGAGGAAATGAATGGTCGGGACACGTTAAAGACCACACAAGGATGCTAAGAGAGCAATGAATCGAAGAATGGCTTACCGAAACCAAATGGGAGATGAAGGGACTGTTCTAAGTTTGAAAACACGATTTCTTCAATTCAACGAAAACCTGCCGTGCATTAGACAAATTAGTTGAGGGGAAAGTTAAAGGATGACCTAAGGTACGAAATGACACGCTCAGTTGAGGACAATACCTCTTAGAGACAATGGTTGACACGGGGATGTCTTCGGTGCGCGCTCTAGGGCTTCCAATGGCACCTCTGCGGTCCAAGAGCTACAAGCAACCGAAGGGACTGAGGTTAGGCAAAATGGACACGGCATCGAGCAAGGAGTCGAAGTCTACCACGCGGAGGGAGCTTACACGAGAGACACGCACGGGAGAGCTTCGTCCTCCTCAGTCGAAAAGAGGAGAAGTGAGATGAGTTCAAGGGGGTAGAGGGGGTATTATTCCCGGGGAGATGACGGAGTGGAGGCAGCGTTAGATGGAGAAGCTCCAGGAGTGGCCAACGGACGCGGTGGATTGACGGCGCGGACGGAACGGAAGGAATCGCTGCCGCGTGGCGAGGATTCTCGCGAAGCGGCGAGAGGTAGGAGACGGATCTGACGAGTGGGCCCCCTTCGTCAGCTTCTCCAGCGTGCGCGAGAGCCCGCGTTAAGTGAGTTCACGCGGACCGTTGGATCTGGATCGAACCATCAGCATTGAGTGGAAACGTTCGGACCGGCCGAAGTGTTACAAAATCTGGGTCGTTGATTTCTGATTGGATGGCTCGCACGCGCAACACTTAGGGGGTTCGATCGAGCCGGTTCACTGGGTCGGACTCGAGCCCAAGGAATAGTGCTGTCGGTTAAGGTTAAGGGTTTGACTGAGAATTAAAATGATTTCTCAACTTTGACCAAGGTGCTCAAAATAGAAATAAATTTCCTAAAAATATGAAATAAAATATAGGGGTTCCTGGGAAGGTCTAGTGTTTATATAAAAATTATTGAACATGATTGTTCATGTTATAACTTGTATGATTTAAATTCAAACTTAAAGTAGGTCTTTAAAATAGGTTTGAATTTTCTTTGAGTTTAATCCCATCCCAAAATTTGGGAAAAATTATATTCACTCATGATAATTTATATAGTATTTGAATAAAATTAGTTCAGAGGATGTTCATACGTTTATGTCACTGTTTTCTTTAGTGTTTGTTTTTCATAAGCGTAGGTTTATATATTAGGATAAGATTTTCCTAGTGCAATGAAAAATGTAAATGCTAGAAATCAAGATGCATGCTAATGAGATGCATAGTAATCCTCTTTATTAATCTGGGATGTGACATATGACCATGAAGACATATGATCTTTTATTATGTATCAAAGTAACGCATAGAGATTTTAATCCTCGTCCGCTAGCCCCTGAACTTTAAATGAATTGGCTATGTGAACACTTTCTCTCGATGAAGTCGTATCGGGCAGACCCTCATTAAATGTTGTGACACACGAGGTGGTCTATATTATTTTTAAAGTTGAGAAACTGCCTTGGAATCCAAAGAGTTTTTCGATCTGTTGGACAAAAGGTTTTGTCTGTTAGACTTTTGGGCAACTCCCGATTGCGGTTCAAGAATAGCGGCTATAAAATCCCTTACCGCGGGGCTTAGGTTTTTACACCTCTTGCTTTCCCTTTTCATCCTTGAGAGAAAAAAATTGTCTCCGACCTCCCTTTGTCTACAACCTTCCTACGACCTCATTTATTCACCCATCGAAAACTCCGCCATGTTGGATCGTATCACCAACTGGTCAGCTTCTGATCTGAGCGAGAAGAAGCTTGAGAGCTTGGAGAAGATCGGGTTGCTTCCTGACAAGAATCTGATTTCTTGGAGATCAGCAGCCAGAGAACATTCTCCAGCGGTGCAGATGGGGAAATTCTTGTTTTCCTCGCATATATCGAATGCAGATTCAGGCTCCTAGTTCACTCCTTTCGTCCCAAAGTTTTGGAGCATTACGGAGTCGAACTAGTGAATCTTGCTCCCAATGCCATCGCAAAGCTCAGCGTCTTCGTCTACCTCTGCGAAGCGTATTTCGGGATTCCCGCAACTCTGGATCTCTTCAAGTACTACTATAGGATGATGAAGTAGGGGAAGACGACCCAGTGTAATACCCCAGATTCGAATCAGGAGATTTTAAAAGAAGTCAGGGACGAAAAAGAATTTAAAGAATTAGATTTTTTTGTGGGAGAGGGGGGTTTTCGCAAAAAAATGACAACCTGGGCCGCGGACCGTGGCCCAGGAGACCCAAGAGGGGGAGGCCGGCCCTAGGGGGCCGGACAAGGGCGGGAGGCGCACCAACCCTAGCCGCCTCCCCCACTCCCTCCTCTTTCCCCCTTGTGGCCGCCACCCCCATCCTCTCCTCTCCCAAATCTGGTGCCTTCTCCCCTCCCCAGCATCTCCTCCTCCCCTGGTTGCTGCCCCAAGTGATCCCCGAGGTCACCTCCTTCCGCCGGCGTCTCCAGTCATCCGTCGTTCTCGTGGTGGCCAGCCAATGGAGAAGGAAGGGAGGAGACAGGGGGAAGATCTTCGGGAGGTGGATCAACATCTCTCTACGGGTCTTCAATGGTAACGAATGATCCAAGTCATAATTTGGTTCGATTTGATTGCATAATTGTTGATTAGGATTAAATCGGGTTCTGTTCTGGAAATTCCAGAACATATCCGGCACCTTGCGCGGCCAGTTTCGACCCTTTAGAAGCCGATTCTCGGGTTTTCGTCTCCTAGAGTTTTGTTCCTCAGATCGTTAGCTTTCTTTTGGCACTGAGATAATGAAATTCTGCCATACAGTTAAGGAGATATAAATTTTTAACCCCGCACTATTCTGTCTATCTTGGATCTGGAGACTGTCGGTTTGTTCCTCGTTTTTGATATAGTTAGATTCCGATTCAGAACTTCCACCCAACTAGGTTATTGTAGCCCTTTAAATAATATTTATAAGTTGATAAAGATCACCTCTATTGGATTAGTAGAATGAAAGTTACATTATTTTCTTTACTACTGTTTTGTAATCTGGGCAGATGTCTGTCAGTTGCTTTCAAATATTGTTTAGCCCACTGTTTTGGCCGAATCAAAGAACCCCATCAACTAGAGTTTTGTAGCCTGGTTCGCTAAGATTAATTGAGCACTAGTTTCAAGTCGTTATGAGTTACAGATATTTAATTACAATTTTTCTCGTACCATCGATCAGAAGGGCTGAAATCTAGCAGAATAGTTAGATCGTCACTTGGAGCCGTTGTTTATGTGGGTTGGTTAGAGGGTTATGGTAAGACCCTTGTAGTCATGTCATGTCTTGTTATTCTTATTTCAAATAATTATTTGTGTAGGCGGTGGGGTTGTTAGTGGAGAAACACCTTCGTTGCCTCCTAACACATCACAGCGTGGAAGGCAAGTACCTTTTCTGATATTGTTAAATGACGATATTGCTTCTGGCTGTACCACTAGACTGGTTTTCATATGCTTTGTATGTCTTGTGTTATTCCCTATTGACGTGTGATAGTCGTTCATTTCATAAAAATGCATTATGTTCATGCATCGATTCATTTGGACCACGGAAGTGAAAATTTGTAAGTCCCATCAATTCCAGAATAGGCACGTAAGACCCACCACTCCAATGTGGGTAATGTTGGACACCCGTATGAAATGTTCTTCATACGGTATTTGAGATCCCCGTACTTTGTTAAGTACGGGCTTAAGTGAACACCGACGGGTGTGTCACTCACTATACCGGTATAAGTTGTGAGCAGTCCATTTCTTCATTTCATTATTCCATTCCATTCATACCCATATGTGTTCAGAGATATTTTTCATAAGTAGATTGTGATTTGCTTTGTTCGCTTAATGTTTCTGTTATCTGTTAAAGTACTTGCTGAGTCTTTGGCTCATCCTTGATTTGTATGTTCTATTTATGTAAATGAGGAAGAAGGCAATACCTTTTGAGGGGTAGTTCAGCACGCTGCACGTCACCTTTATCAAACCAAAAATAATATTGTTATCTTTCAGTCATGTCAACTATTTGATAAATTTCTAAATTGTAATAATCAAATTTTGGTATCGCCCACCGTACGTTTTACTATGAATGTTTCCATTCCTTCTCATGAAACTGTTAATCGTTAATCGTTGTTCCTTATGGAATTTTGTTAATTAAGCCTGTTTAACCCGGTATTGTTGTATATTCTTAGTATTTATTAGATTTACGTGACATCTTGGCTTCCGAATAGCCAGGGTGTTACACCTGGACACCTGGAGAGTGCACCTTGCACCTCCACGATGGAAAAGCTGATGAGTACACTCCTATGTACTCAAAATCTTTGTGGTCATCATAGAAGAAAAGCTAGTTCTACATGATAGTCACTCAGAAAGACAGTCTTTACTATACTGCCAAGAAGGCGGTCGAGAATCCAGAATGGCTCTCCTCCACAAAGGAGGGAAAAGAAGCCATCCAACTATTTAATGTCAGGTGTTTAATGTCCTAGCATATAGTAAAGGATTTTTCCATGGGCGAGATCAGCCCCTTGCAGGCCTGAGCATATCCGATGCTCTAGTATATTGGTCATGATGATGCGACCAAAGACTCCAAGGAGGGTAAGTTCTGAAGAATTCTGACCAGTTTGCCTACATTGGTAAATTATTTTTGTGGTCCTAAATTCTCTTATTTATCCTTACAACTTTGTCTCTTGGTGAAATCAGAAGCTAGATCAAAATGATCTCCCCTGGAGAGCCTAGCAAAAAGTTAGATTTTCCTCAAATCTTAGCGATTGTTTCTGCAGAAGAGAGTTCTGAGAGACTTAGGGTAAAAATATCAACCACTTTTTATCTTTATATGTTTTCCAATTGATTTTACCATAAACCCTCTTGAATGTGTAGTCGGTCGGACTAAGGATCAATGAGGCCAATGAAAGTTGTGAACCGATTGACGCTACGACCTCCCCTACTACCATTCGAGATGGTGGTCTTATACAGGTAAGTAACCGAACATAAATGTCTATTCTACATGAAGGATTTTCATCACCTAACTAACTTTGATTATTAATTTAGGCGCATGTCGTAGACTCCAATGTGGTAGCTGAGGACCTGCCGATTGCTACCGTGGCAACTGTTTTGGATACCGACGAGACCACACCCTCTGACCCCATGATCAGGGATCTTGTTCATGACCAATTGGTCGAGAACATTTCTTCTGACCTTCGGTTGGAGGACGTAGCGGATCTATCCAAACTTAGCAGACCAGAACCAGCAAAGTTGGTTGAAAAGAAGAGGAAGGTAAGTGCGATGGATTTTACGCCCGCGTGCTTCAAAATTAAGATCAAGAAAATGACCAGGTATGTATACACGAAATAAATACTTATGTAAGTAATTACTTCTGGTGTCTTTTTTAGTCTTGAAGCTCTTTTTCTTCTTGTCGTTTGTAGATCCTCTAGTATTTCGGTCGATGATGACTAGAGCCCCCTTCAAGAGAAAATTCCTGAAGAGGTCGAACAAGCCCCCGAGCAGGTGATAGCACCAGCTTAGGAACCCGTAGTGGTTCCGACCACACCTACTGAAGTGGTTCCAACCACACCCACAAAGGTGGTTCCAAGCCCGCCTATGGAAGCATTGTTCTTGAGGAGTCTCAGTAGGCTCTCACCCCTGCTGAGAGTTCCTCTCTAAACGTCTCTTTTCCTCATCGCTTTTGAATCTTCCAAGATGAAGAGCTCAATGAAGCATGGGGAAGAATTTCGGACTGTCAAGCAAAGACGAGTGCTGATTCAATTTTTGCCAAATATAATGACATAGCAATTTAAGTAATCTTCCACGACCACTTTTAATAGCCTTTCCCTTAGAAAAATACGTAAAGGAGTTTGCTATTTTGTAGGATTTGGTGGAGAATATGGTCGAAGGACTAACCCAGCGAATAAAGCTCTTGGAGAAAAGGAACTCTGAATTAGAAAGCAAGCACCCTTTTCGTGTCTACTTCTCTTTTTCTTTACCATTTGGCTCTTTTTCTTTTAACTAATTCTCCTTTTATCATGTTTGATAGATTCGGAGAAGCTTAAAGAAGAAGTTATGGCTAAAGAAGCTATAATTACCAAGCTTAAAGAAGAATGTCAGAACAAGGACCGGTCGATCGAATATCTGACTAGACATAAAGAAGTCCTTGAGACTATCAACAGGAAGTGCCAAGGTTAACTGATTGTAAGCACGACCAGTATGCTTTCTTTCGCTAGTCATATGTACTTATCTTTTGGTTTTCTTGTGCAGAGCAAAATCAAGCATTGAGGCGAGCAGAAAAGGCGCTTGTGTTTGACCGTGGCAAGCAGGTGGCCTTTAAACAAAATCTTAAAAAAAAAAGGTCAAGGCCTTCAACAAGATACTCTTCGGCATGCGATGGGGAAGACAACAGCCCAATGTAGAAGATCCCACATAGAAGATCAACTACCTTGCCCAATAGCTCGAAGAGCTCACAGGTGTTCTCAAAACAACTCAAGAGAACTATGTGCAGACCTTGTTTAACGCTGTCAAGAATGGAATTAGTTTTGCTTTGGCAAAACTAAAAGTCTCCAACCTTCCATAAATCTTCAAGCTGTTGATGAAGACTTCAACTACTCAGAAGTAGAAGCATACAGATTGTTCGAGGAAATGGCACCTCTCGGACATAAGGTTGCAGAGGAAATGGAGGTCGGGTCCCCACACAGCGATCAGTCTAGCGGCTCCGAGAAGTAAAAGAATGTAATATTTTGACAGTTGTAAATAAAACTTACCTTTCATCATCAATGAAGTCTTTGTTTTGTCATCCTAAATATGCCAAATACTTATATATTTCCTAGCCTCCGACTGCTTGTGTTAGTAGAAGAATTTTACTAAAGAAGTAGTAGACCAAGAATATGAGCAATAGCTACGACCACGATACAAAGCATATGCTGATTATGTTAAAAAAAACTCCAAGTATCACTAGGAAATAAATGTGGTCAGAACTAGCGTGTAATTTTGACTAGTCTTAGGTCATTTCCATAATTGAAATACTATGTAGTACCTTATGTGGATGGAAGATGGACAAGATTTATATTGATTGATAAGAAAAGAATGCAAATATGTACACAAAAAATGACCAGTGAACTTGTTTATATATCATATTCAAAACTGGTTATTAGGGTTGCTAAAAACTGAAGACATGAAAGTACCTCGTGAAATGTGTTCTTGCTTTGGTTCCGACTGGCAGCGAGGATCGTAAGAAATAGATTGTCGCTAGGAAGCTCCTTCGAGCGGGCAGGACCACGTGTGGATAAGGAGAGACTTCGACTAGGAGGCTTTCTGTGTCCCAACTAGTAGCTAAAATAGGAGTGGAATAGATCATTGAAGGAAAGAAATGTAGTACCCGAAATCCATAGCATGTAAAGTACTGTACTAGGTTGCCTGTGCGAACCATTGTCTGAATTGTCACGACTAGGACCCTTATGGCATTTGACTGGTAAGTCATAGCCATAGAGTAATAGGGATCCTTAGAAAGGATATCGATGAGAATTTGTTCTTCTTCAACCAATTAGGCAACGATAGTATAAAACCAGATGATAGGATAGACATATAGACAACATCATTCATCGGAAAGGGAAGGAAATGCATCTTTATTAATAAATTGAAATAATGGAAAATACAATTAAACCAAGAACTTACGCATTTGGTCAATATCCAAGTGTAACACCCTGACTATAAGGAAGTCAAGATGTCACCTACAACCACTACTCTTTAGAAGAATAACATCAAAACGCATGACAAGGTGAAGCAAGTAATAAGGATATACGGAAACAAGAATTTATCATCAAGTTTAATCAACGGAATGCAAATAAACAACTCAGAGGGATACGGTAGTTATGACCAAAATGGCTTATTACAATTCAACACAAGACATAAATAACGACAGTAAAAGTTCTCAAAATGTTTGGATTATGGTAGTGAGTGCATCGTGTTGAACTACCCTCCACGAGATCGTTCTTCCTTGTCATTTACCTAAATAAAACAACAAAGCAAGAATGAGCCAAAGACTCAGCAGGTACTTGTATGTGACAATCAAACATACCATGAACAATATATCACAATCATAACTTGAACATTAATTGGAAACAACTTTATGAATGGATGTAATGGAATGATGCATTGAAGGAATTGGACATATTGCAGCATATACCGGTATAGCGAGTGAAGCACCCGTCGGTGTTCACTTAAAGTAACCGTATGAAGAACGTTTCATACGGCCGTCCAACGTGGTCCACATTGGAATGGTGGACTCACGTAACGTGGCCCACATTGGAATGGTGGACTCACGTACCCATTCTGGAATTGATGGGATTTTCAAGTGCCCATACTGGAATTGATGGGTCTTACAAAGGTAATTTATGCATGTCATGATGTGATCCCATGGCAAGATTGAATAGTACTCATAAATGAAAAGATACACATGGCATTCATCTACTAATACGAACAAATATAATCATTCATTCACACATCACATAATGCATCAATCATAGTATACAAGTTACTTGCCTGCCGCGCTGCAACGGGTTGGGAGGTAATTGACATACCCCTCCACTCATCGCTTCACCGCCTACAATATAAAATAATCGAAATAAGGACAAACGAGTAAGGCATTGCTACACGTGTCCTCCCACAATCTCTAGCCAAACCAACCAAACAAAAGGTTCAATTTGATCAATTTACCCAAACATTCCAAATATCCCTAATCTGGCAGTTTTACTAGAAAATTCACCAATAAAAAACCGTAAGTCAAAAAGACCTGAAACCAGTGCTCATCTTCTCTTAACATAACGGGCTACGAAAATCTAGTTGATGGTAAACTCTAATTCGGCCAAAACAGAGGTCTAACCATCCAATGAAAAACTATAACTGCAGTCTGTCCAGAATTCGGAACAGCCCTAAAGAAAAGGCTCTAACTTTTAAACCACTGATCCAAATAAAGTGATATTTATCAGCCTGGAAACATGGTGAAATTATCTTCATAAACCTAGTTGGGTGGCCGACCTGGTTCTGACTCTAACTAGATCAAAACCTAGGTGCAACCGACTATACCCAGAATTTCTGACAGACAGAGCAGTACGTTGTAAAACAGTCATAACTTTTAAAATACTGGGTGACAATTCGTGATCCAGTTGCCAAAAGAAAGCTAATGAAACCAGAAACAATTCTCCAGAAGACACAGATGTCCAATTCGGCCTCTACGACGCCCAAAACGGAGGTACAACGTACTGGACAGAATCAATCTATTGACAGAATCAAAACGAAACTACAATTCCAATCGGATTCTCAACTCTAATGGAATCAAACAACGAATCGGAGGTCCAATTACCCTTGTAGACCAGTAGGACGACGAAGATCCGCTGCACACGGTCTTCCTCCCTTCCCTCTCTCTCTCTCCTAGGGCCGGCCACCGGAGCGACGAACGCCGTCGGCGTCGGCGGGAACGGAGATGTTGGAGAGGACCTTGAGGAGGAGCGACGGGATCACGGAGATGGCACCACCATCGCGAGGGGGCACCAAGGAGCAGCAAGGAGAACGGTTTGGGGGGAGGAGGCGGGCAAGGGGAGGGAAGGGCAAGGCGGCTAGGGTTTTGGGGGAGTGGGCCCCTTTGGCCGGCCACTACATGGGCCGGCCGTCCCCTCTTGGGCCACCTAGGTCGCGACACGGGCCCAGTTGACGACAATATCATTTACCCCGCTGTTTGGAAAAATCCGACGAAAGTTGTTTCTTTTATTCCTCCGACTTCTTTCTTTTTACCGATTCGATTAGGAAAGTTGTAAATCTCGTTTTCGAATAATATTCCCAGACAATTGAAACGATACAACCTAGCTGGATAAATGAGGTATTACACTCTATCCCCCTTAGAAATGATTCGACCTTGAATCTACGCAACAAACTTCGAGAAAGATAGATGAACAACTTAGGTAGTTACCAAACGAAGCAGTCGGGTATTGTTCTCGCATGCGGACTCCAACTCCCAAGTGGCTCTCTCTCGGTCGATGAGACCAAAGAACTTTGACATACTTGAGGTCTTGTTCCTCGTAACCCGCTCGATTCTTCTAATATCTTCACTGGCCGGGACTCGAAGGTAAGGTCTTGCTTGACAATCAAAGGCTCCAAAGGAATGACATGATCTGGGTCTCTCAGAAACTTTCTCAATATCGAAACATGAAACACGTTGTGAACCCCACTCATAGAATCGGGAAGGTCTAAACGGTAAGCTAGCTTTCCAATTGTGCCCACGATTGGGAAGGGTCCAACATACCTTGGACTAAGCTTCCTTTGGTGCCAAAACGCACTACGCCTTTAAATGGCGATACTCTCAACAGAACCTCATTTCCCACCTCGAATTCCAAATCTCGTCTTCGACATCGGCAGAGCTCTTACATCGGCTCTAGGCACCAACAAATTTGCCTAACCTCGCCACTCTAGCCATCTCTCTGAACCCGGTCGGGACACAAGATCGCCGCTCTCCAACCTCATTCCAAAGACAACGGGACTCGTGACTTACGCCCATAAAGATCCTCGTATGGTGCAGCTCGAATACTGGAATGATAACTGTTGTTATAAGCAAACTCTGCCAAAGCTAAATGTTCTTCCCAATTCCCTTTCCAGGATAAAACACAACACTTGAGCATGTCTTCTAATGTCTGAATGGTGCGCTCAGACTGTCCATCCGTTTGGGGATGAAAGGCCGTGCTAAGACGGAGTTGTGTGCCCAATGCACTCTGCAAACTTTCCCAGAATTTGGAAACGAACTTGGCATCTCGGTCGGAAACAATGGTCTTTGGCACACCGTGCAACCGCACAATTTCTCGTACATAAAGAGGAGCCAAATCGCTTGCCGAGTTGGTTGTACGAATAGGAATGAAATGTGCAGACTTACTGAACCGGTCCACAATTACCCAAATAGCATCATTTCCTCGTTGCGTGCGAGGTAAACCAACCACAAAATCCATAGATATATCGTCCCATGGCCAAACCGTACCTCCAAGGGTTGCAATGATCCTGCTGGTCGCTTGTGCTCACCTTGACTACCTTGGCACACCCCACATGAAGCCACATATTGTGCGATATCAATTTTCATCCGCTTCCACGTAAACTTTTCTTTAAATCTTTGTACATCTTGGTCTCACCAGATGTACGGATATCTGAGTACGATGGGCCTCTTTCAAAATCTCCAATTTAACCTGAGACTCCTGTGGCACACAGAGGCATCCTTTAAATCGCAAAGAATCAAACTTTCCCACACGAAGTGACCTTGCTTGCCCTCAAGACAACGCTTCCTCACTCGTTGGAGCATCGATCTTCTTCTTTGTGCTACTCGCACCGATCCGGAAGGGTGACTCTAAAATCAATCGAGTCTCGATGCGAGCGGTCCCCGCAGCAGAAGGCAATATCCATACGCTCAAAGTCAGCAATAAGACAACTGAGGGTAGGAGGTGTCGCCTTGCGACTCAAGGCATCACTACCACATTAGCCTTGCCGGATGGTCTTGAATAGTAAGATCATAGTCCTTGATCAACTCTAACCATCTCCTCTGCCTCAAGTTCAAGTCCTTCAGGTAAAGATGTATTTCGAGCTCTTGTGGTCGATGAACACATCACAAGATTCGCCGTACAAATAATGACGCCAGATCTTCAAAGCGTGAATCAACGCAGACAAGCTCTAGATCATGGGTGGGATAATTATGTTCATGCTTCTTGGTGCCTCGATGCATAGGCAATCACTTTGCCATCCCGCATGAGTACACAACCAAGTCCAATTATGGACGATCCGAATAGATAGTGAATCTCTTCCCAGGCTCAGGAAGAGTAAGAATTGGAGCGATCACTAATCTATCCTTCAAAGTGCAAAAGCGCACTCACAAGCATCGGACCATCGAACCTAACACCTTTACGTGTCAATCGGGACATTGGTTTAGCAATGGTTGAAAAACCCTCCACAAACCGCCGGTAATAGCTAGCTAAACCCAGAAAACTCCTTACTTCTTTGACATTGGTTGGTCTCTTCCACTCTACCACTGTCGAAACCTTGCTAGGATCAACTGAAATACCCTTCTGATTAATAACGTGACCCATAAACCCAACTTCAGAACTCCAAAACTCACACTTCTTGACTTGGCATAGAATTGATTCTCTCGAAAGTTTCAAGCACCAACCGCAAATGGTGGGTGTGATCCTCTTCCGCCTTAGAATAAATCAAGATATCATCTATGAATACCACAACGAAATCATCAAGGTATTGATGCAAAGATCTTATTCATGGCTTCCATGAAAGCTGCAGGAGCATTCGTTAGTCCAAAAGACATAACTTTATACTCATAATGACCATACCTCGAGAAAGCCGTTTCTCAATATCCCGCTCACGAACTCGAATCTGATTATAACCCGACTGGAGGTCAATCTTGGAAAATATCTTAGCTCCTTTCAACTGGTCGAAAAGATCCTCAATGCGAGGCAAAGGATATTTGTTCTTCACAGTCGCCTGATTAAGAGCTCGATAATCCACGCACATACGCCAGCTGCCATCTTTCTTCTTAGTAAAAGAACAAAGCGCCCCATGGCGATACGCTACGCTGAATCATACCTTTGGACAACAGTCGCCCAATTGTTTCTTCAATTCTTCTGAAAGGGCGAGCCAATCGGTAAGGGACTTGGATAAAGGCCGAGTTCCATAATAAGATCAATCCGAACTCCACTTTCCTCACCGGAGGCATTCCGGGAAGTTCTACCGGAAAGACATCGGAAAACTCCTTCACCACTGGAATCTCCTCAATACACCGCGAAGAATCAGTCTTTTCATTGAGGGAACAAAGTAATCCGATGGTCAAAGCATGGCGGCTCGGGAACAGGTTAGCCAAGACAAATATGAATCGACGGTGCGCCTCGAATACGGTTCTTCACCGGAAGGAGCTAGCAAGGTCACCGTCTTCCAGAAACAACAAATCTTGGCACGGTATTGGAATAACCAGTCCATACCCAGAATAACATCGAAAGGTGCCAATTGAATAACCATAAGATTGGCAGTGAAAACCTCATCATCAATAATTATAGAACAACCGGGACAGACGGTAGAGCTAGAAATAAGACCTCCTGGAGAGCTGACTACCACTGACTCAGAAATAAGCTGAAAACTCAAACCCACTTTTCTAACAAACTCCAAAGACACGAACGAGTAAGTAGCCCCCGAATCAAATAATACAAAGGCATCATGCGAATCCACTAGTAAGGTACCTGTCACCACATCAGGACGTCCCAAAGTCTCAGGGTTGGGCATGGCGTAGACCCCCTGATGCACCGGTGCAGAAGACGCACCGACACTCTGCTGACGGAAAAGCTGGAAACATTTCTGCCGGAGGAACAAACGACGAGGTGCGTAAGGTGCGAGATTCCAATAAAACCCTGCAGGAGGCGCCGGAGTAAAAGCTGCAGGTGGAACCCATGCTGGAGGGTACTGTGGTGCAGGAACTGGTGTCAGAGTCTGAACTGAACCTCTGTGGAAACTGAAGGATGAAGCTGCTAGGACGGCCTCCCATTTGATGATACTAGCTGGATTTTGCTTGCACACAGAGGACTTGTGGCCCTCCCGTCCACACTGCTGGCATGTTCCCTTGAAGGAACATTTCAAGCTCGATGCCCGTCACCACACGAAAACACTTCATGCCCCGACACGAACAGACGCAATCGTGGGGCGAAAGATGAAGAACGTGGCGCCGAAGAAGAAGACTGCCACTGCTGAACCGGATGGGAGTGTTGGTTCTTTTGAAACCTCTTAGCAGTGGGTCGCTGAAAAGACCCACCTCCTCCACCGAAACTCCGCTTCTGGCCACTGCCAGATCCACCGGTAGCAATAGAACCACTAGCAACATGCCCTTGCGACGAAGGAGCTCTTTCCAACTCCATCCTCTAGCTTCGCTTCAACCACCGAGCTAAAATCACGCAGACCTGTCGCTCCCAGAATTTGGCGATACTCCTGATTGAGGCCCCGCCGGAACCTCTTAGCCTTCTCTTTATCATCACTTGCCACGGCGGGTACAAAACGCACCAGATTGTTGAACCCAGCCTCATACTCAGATACTGTCATCTTCCCTTGCACAAAAGTCAGGAGTGATTGCTCCATCTTCTCGATGAAGGAGTCAGGATAAAACTGTGTCCTGAACCTCTCCACAAATACCTCCCAAGTAACAGGACCCTGCGCTGGAGTCCTGGAAGACAGGACTCCTTCCCACCAGATGTCGGCCTGACCCTTCAGCTGAAAGGCCACAAATCGCGCCTTCTGCGCGGTTGTTGCCTAATGCTCCAAACTGACGCTCCATGTAACTCAACCAGTCCGCAGCCTGAACCGGTGTACCTGCTCCGTCAAAAGTGTCCAGACGAAGCGACATCCACTCCCGGAGGCTCATCCTAACCTCGGGTGGAACAGTAGTAGCAACAGGTTCCGCCACAGGCGCAGCAGCCGCAGGAATGGCCGCCTGCAATTGTTGGCGGAGTTGTTGATTTTCCCTTAATAGGTTCTGAATAAGATCTGCTGTAGCGGGAGGTGGCTCAACGACCGAGGCGCGGTGAGGCAATCTCCTCGATCAAAGACCACCAACCCTTCGAGCGAAGATGATATAGGCTGCGGACGCGGCCACGACCACGACTACGGGTCGGTGGACGACCACGACCACGGCCTCTACCTCTTGCCATCTATGGACAACACAACAGAAAGAAAACCAAACACTTAGCTCAACGAACTGATAAACATAATAATTGGAACATAACCAAGCAATTGCGGAAAACAATGGTTTACCCAACCCTTCCTATTGTGCACAATGTGTTATTTTAATATTATTACCACGGACCTGAAGCCCGCTCTGATACCAAATGTAACACCCTGACTATAAGGAAGTCAAGATGTCACCTACAACCACTACTCTTTAGAAGAATAACATCAAAACGCATGACAAGGTGAAGCAAGTAATAAGGATATACGAAAACAAGAATTTATCATCAGGTTTAATCAACGGAATGCAAATAAACAATTCAGAGGGATACGGTAGTTATGACCAAAATGGCTTATTACAATTCAACACAAGACATAAATAACGAAAGAAAAGTTCTCAAAATGTTTGGATTATGGTAGTGAGTGCATCGTGTTGAACTACCCTCCACGAGATCGTTCTTCCTTGTCATTTACCTAAATAAAACAACAAAGCAAGAATGAGCCAAAGACTCAGCAGGTACTTGTATGTGACAATCAAACATACCATGAACAATATAGCACAATCATAACTTGAACATTAATTGGAAACAACTTTACGAATGGATGTAATGGAATGATGCATTGAAGGAATTGGACATATTGCAAAGATATACGCAGATAGCGAGTGAAGCACCGTCGGTGTTCACTTAAAGTAACCGTATGAAGAACGTTTCATACGGCCGTGCAACGTGGCCCACATTGGAATGGTGGACTCACGTAACGTGGCCCACATTGGAATGGTGGACTCACGTACCCATTCTGGAATTGATGGAATTTTCAAGTGCCCATACTGGAATTGATGGGTCTTACAAAGGTAATTTATGCATGTCATGATGTGATCCCATGGCAAGATTGAATAGTACTCATAAATGAAAAGATACACATGGCATTCATCTACAAATACGAACAAATATAATCATTCATTCACACATCACATAATGCATCAATCATAGTATACAAGTTACTTGCCTGCCGCGCTGCAACGGGTTGGGAGGTAATTGAGATACCCCTCCACTCAGCGCTTCACCGCCTACAATATAAAATAATCGAAATGAGGACAAACGATTAAGGCATTGCTACACGTGTCCTCCCACAATCTCTAGCCAAACCAACCAAACAAAAGGTTCAATTTGATCAATTTACCCAAACATTCCAAATATCCCTAATCTGGCAGTTTTACTAGAAAATTCACCAATAAAAAACCGTAAGTCAAAAAGACCTGAAACCAGTGCTCATCTTCTCTTAACGTAACGGGCTACGAAACTCTAGTTTATGGTAAACTCTAATTCGGCCAAAACAGAGGTCTAACCATCCAATGAAAAACTATAACTGCAGTCTGTCCAGAATTCAGAACAGCCCTAAAGAAAAGGCTCTAACTTTTAAACCACTGATCCAAATAAAGTGATCTTTATCAGCCTGGAAACATGGTGAACTTATCTTCATAAACCTAGTTGGGTGGCCGACCTGGTTCTGACTCTAACTAGATCAAAACCTAGGTGCAACCGACTATACCCAGAATTTCTGACAGACAGAGCAGTACGTGGTAAAACAGTCATAACTTTTAAACTACTGGGTGAAAATTCGTGATCCAGGTTCCAAAAGAAAGTTAATGAAACCAGAAACAATTCTCCAGAATACACAGATTTCCAATTCGGCCTCTACGACGCCCAAAACGGAGGTACAACGTACTGGACAGAATCAATCTATTGACAGAATCAAAACGAAACTACAATTCCAATCGGATTCTCAACTCTAATGGAATCAAAAAATGAATCGGAGGTCTAATTACCCTTGTAGACCAGTAGGACGACGAAGATCCGCTGCACACGGGTCTTCCTCCCTTCCCCTCTCTTCTCTCTCCTAGGGCCGGCCACCGGGAGACGACGAACGGCCGACGGCGTCGGGGAACGGAGATGTTGGAGAGGACCTTGAGGAGGAGCGACGGGGATCACCGGAGATGGCACCACCGCTGCGAGGGGGCACCAAGGAGCGGCAAGGAGGCCGGTTTGGGGGAGGGGAGGAGGCGGCCAAGGCGGAGGGGAAGGGGCAAGGGCGGCTAGGGTTTTGGGGGGGGAGTGGCGCCCCCCCCTTTGGCCGGCCACTACATGGGCCGGCCGGCCCGTCTTGGGCCACTGGTCGCGACTGCGGCCCAAAGTTGACGACAATATCATTTACCCCCGCTGTTTGGAAAAATCCGACGAAAGTTGTTTCTTTTACTCCCTCCGACTTCTTTCTTTTTACCGATTCGATTCCGGAAAGTTGTAAATCTCATTTTCGAATAATATTCCCAGACAATTGAAACGATAGAACCTAGCTGGACAAATGAGGTATTACACCAAGAGTTAGACAAAACACGCCCGTCGAACATAGCTAGTCGTATCGAACCAGGTCGGGTGACTTCGACAACAGTATAAGGACCTTCCTATTTGGGAGAAAGTTTATTGCGATTAGCCTGATTCTGAATTTGTCGTAGAACCAGATCATGTACAACAAAGCTGTGAGGTTGCACCTTACAACTGTAGTACCTTCACATGGCTTATTGGTAAACTGTCGATCGTATGAGGGCTTGGTTTCATCGTTCTTCAAGAAAATTAACATCATCGAATCTTCATAGAATCCAATCATTCTCATTGAAATAATTAGTTCAAGTAGAGCCTATTTGCAGTTCTAGAGGAAGCATGGCTTCAGCCCGATAAACCAGAAAAAATGGAGTTTCACCGGTCGCACGACTGGTTGTGGTTTGAACGGCCCATAACACAGAAGGAAGTTCTTGAACCAAAGCTCCTGACCGTGTTGTTAATTGGTCGAATACTCAGTGTTTCATTTATTGCATTATGATTCCATTGGCCCGCTCAGTTGCTCCATTGCTCTGTAAATGAGCGACAAAAGCAAAATGAATCTTGATACCTAGATCCTCACAGAATTCTTGAAAATTTCCACTAGAGAACGGGGTACCGTTGTCTGTGATTATACAACTGGGCATGCCAAATAATGTGATCACATTTTTTGTGATGAAATTCTTAGCCGCTTAAGTTGTTATTTTAACAACCAGCTCGGCTTCTATCAATTTCGTAAACGTGTCAATCATGACGAATAGGAATTCGAAGCCCCTGCGTGCTCTTGGGAAATGTCCCAGAATGTTTAGTCCTCAGGTTGCAAAAGGCCAAGACAGAGGTATGGTTTGCAAAGCTTGTGCCGACTGATGTACTTGTCGACTATAAAATTGACATTGTACGCACTTCGTCAAGAGCTCTTTCGCATCATGAAGGGCTGTTGGCGAGTAGTATCCTTGCCTGAGGCTTTACCGACCAACGTTTTGTAGGAATGATGCGCTCCACAGACTCCTCCATAAATGTCGGATAGCAAGTTAATGCCATCCGTTTGAGACATGCATCTCATCAACACTCCGTGAGAACCTCATTTGTACAAGGTACTTTCAATTAGAGTGTACGATTTGGCTTTTCGTGCTATACGATCAGCCTCTACATCATTGTCAGGAATAATGTCATGTTGAAGATAATTGTAGACCAACGTCATCCAATCTCTACAGTGATCGTGACTGTGCCAACCATCAACAATCTGTGGAGTATCCGTGTTCTTCAGATCAATTTGTAAGACCTCTAGTGGACAATCTTTGTCATCAGAAAGCTCGACTACCGAGGGTGAATCGAGGTGCTCGAGAAAAACTCTGGGCGGGACAGGTGACCTGATGGAGGCCATCTGTGCCAACTGATCTGCCAGAAAGTTTTCCTTACTATGAATGTGTTGGATCTGGAAACCAGAGAAGTGTTTTTCGAGTTTCCGTACTTTCGCCAGAAAAGACAATATCTTGGTACTTAAGCATCGATACTCTTTCCTGACTTGATTTGCTACTAGTTGAGAATCGCCTTTCACTAGTAATCGACGAATCCCGAGCGAACGAGCTGCTTGGAGTCTTGTCAGTAAACCTTCGTATTATGCCACATTGTTTGTAGCGGGAAAGTTTAATTGGATGGCATACTGGATGTGTTCGCCAGTAGGTGATGTCAAGACAACTCAGCCCCTGAGCCTTTGAGCATCAAGGAACTGTCAAAGTACATTGTCCACTCATCGTGGTGTTCGTACTCGGGGCCTTGGGTTGGTTCAGGGTTTCACCATTCGGCAATGAATTCTGCTATTGTCTGGGACTTGATTGCTATTCGTGTGATAAAATGGAGGTCGAACGCCCCAAGCTCGACCGCCCATTTAACACCCACGTAAATTAGCAATGTTTCCCCTGATCTCAGAGAGACTAAGATCGAGGCATTTATAAGGTACTTCTTAAGTTCTTTAAAGGCGTCGTCTTCCTCTTTAGTCCACTCGAAACTTTCGTGTTTCTGAAGGAGTTTAAAGAAAGAGAGTCCCTTCTCACCTAATCGTCTTATGAAACGACTTAGCATAGCCATACAACCGGTTTGTTTTTGAACTTCTTTCTTTGTGGTTAGAGGGCGCATCTGGCCGTTGGCCGAAATTTTTGTTGGATTTGCTTCAATTTCTCTAGCCGAAACTAGGAAACCAAGAGCTTTCCAGATGAAACTCCGAACACACACTTCTCTGGATTTAACTTAAGGTTATATCTTCTTAACTTATTGAAAGTCTCCTGTAGGTCAAAAATATGGTCGCCGGCGTTGATGCTCGTTACAACCAAGTCATCAACATAGGCTTCCAGATTTCGACTTTTTTGAGGATTAAAGGTTTTTTGCATCAACCTTTGGAAAATCACACCAGTATTTTTGAGACCAAACAACATCTTAACATAGCAGTAAGTGTCATATGGAGTGATAAAGGATGTTTTCTCTTCATCTTCTTTACTCATGTCAATCTGGTGGTACCCTAAGTATGCATATAAAAAACTTAACAGCTCACACTCGGAAGTAGAGTCTACAAGTTGATCAATGCGTGGATGGGAAAAGTCATCCTTCGGACATGTTTTATTAAGGTTTGTGAAGTCAATACACATTCGCCATTTCCCATTGGTTTTTCTAACCATTATAGGATTGGCGAGCCACTCTGGGTGGTCGACTTCACAAATAAAACCAGCCTTGAGGAGCTTGTCGATCTTCGATTGGATTGCTTCATTCTGATCATGTGTGAAATGTTGGAGCTTCTGTTTGACCGGTTTTTTATCAGGTTGGAGAGCTAGCCTGTGCTCGATCATGTCCTTGGGGATTCCGGCCATGTCGGACGCCTGTCAGGCGAATACATCCTGATTTGCTCGAAGGAAGGAGACGAGCGTCTCTTCCTATTTGAGGTTGACTCCTGCCCAGACCAGTACCTTTTGGGAAGACGCATCAGTGCTTCTGGACCCAGACGGTGTGTTGGTTCTTCTCGGAGGAGTGCCCTCACCGAGTGGTACCTCCTTGGTCTGGTCGGAAAGCTTTGGTGCCATCTTTGGCCTGGAGTGCTTGACCCGCATGGTACATGGATTAATTTCCCTGGTCGAAATCTCATCGACTAGTTCTAAGGACTTCCAATCACATGCATAAGCCATTTTGCGGCCTCCTTGAACCGTAATTACACCTATTAGTCTTGGCATCTTTAGACTCTGATAACCGTAAGGCGTGGCTATCAGGAATTTTGCTAGAGCCAGATGACCGAGGATTCCATTGTATGAGGTTTTGAAGTCTTCCACATCAAACGGAATCTTTTCTGTTCAAAAGTTGTCGGGCCTTCCGAACGTAACCTGTAGGGACAACTGCTCTATCGGTTTGGCGGTAGAACCAGGAACTATGTCGTGCAAGGCATATTTCACAAGTTTCACCTTTGACCTAGGGGTCTGCATTTCTTCCAATGCTCCCGCAAACAAGATATTTAAAGAGCTACGTCCATCTAATAAGACCCGATTAACTTTACAATTGTTAATAGAAAGTTCAACTACAATAGGAAACCTATCTGGTTGGGTCGATGGGATTGGGAAGTCTTCTTTGCTGAAAGAGATTGTTGTTTCCGATCACTTTGATGGCTTGATGGCGATCGGGGATTCTACAAGGTTGACCTCCCGCTCCACGACCTTCAGGTCACATCGCGATTCATACGAGGAGGATCCTCCGAAGATCATATCTACCGTGTGTTGCGGCTCCTGGTACTCCATCTCTTCGTCACCGTCTTTGTCTTTCTTAGAGCTTGGTTCTCCAAGCTCTGTTACGGAGGGGAAGGGTCCTTTACCAGAGTAGTAATCCTCTAGCTTACTTTGCCAGGCCCGACAGGTGCGCAGATCATGCCCTACTGCCTGGTGAAGTGGACACCACTTCTTATATTTCTTGAAATCACTGGTTAGAGCCTTAGCATTGTTCTGACCAGCGAAATCTTTCTTGCTCTTGGTGAACTTCTCGGGGATTGCAAGAACTTTGTCGGGCTTGCGATTTTTCTTGTTCTTGAGAGACTTCTTGTTTTCCTTCTCCCGCTTCTCCAGATCTAACTCGAGATTTTTGTCTTTCCGATCAATGGCGTCGTACCATTCGACTGCCTCACTAGCGGCCGCGTACTTGTCCACCATGTCGAAAAGTTCGACGGTTATTCGTACAGGATAATGGCAATATCCTCCATAAACCGGCGATTCCTCAGCCCTACTTTGAAGGCCTGGATGACAAAAGATTCTGCGATCTCTGGGATGGTGTTTCGAACCTAACTGATCTCTTGATGTATTGTTGAGGAGTTTCGTTGGTCTTTTGCTTCATCCTATGTAGATCATCCTCCTTCCCGGGGCAATTGTATGTCCCTTGAAAGTTGGTGATCAGCGTATCGCATAGCTGCTCCTAAGTGTAGATAGATCCGACCAGTGGGTTAAGCAACTATGATCGGGCAGACCTTTCAAGGACCGTTGGCAAGTAATTTGCCATGATGTTATCATTACCATCCGCAGCTTTGATGGCAGTAGAATAAATTTGAAGAAATTCCAACAGGTTTTGAGTCTCGTTGAACTTCTCTATGTTGACTGGTTGGAACCTGTCCGGCCAACGAACAGCTTGGAGACCTGCCGAGAACGCTCGGCAGCCCGTAATGAGGTCGTGGCGCCTTCTCTGAAAAGAAGTCGGATTATAGTCAGTCAGGGATCTGTTCCTCAGATTTGCATATCTTGGATCTGATGTCCCAACCCGGTCGTGGGTATTATTTTGACGTCCTTAACTGCTTACCTGGTTCAAATGATGCCTAAGGTCTCCTGAATGAAGTTGTCGTTCCTCTTGACGAGGAGGAGGAGTGGCTGCTGTGAAGAGCTGTCTTCCCTCGTAATTCCCTGATCGGAATCTACGTGGGGGTCTTGGTGTTGCTCGATCCTCTACACGACCATGTTGTCCTCTACTGAGAGAGAAGCACTGGGACGAGGTCATCGTGTGACTTTGTGAATTCTTCTTGATGCGGGGTGCCCGATCTTCTCGACGTAGGACCTCTTGATAACTTGTGTATCCTGACGAACCACCAGCTGATCCCCCGCGCCAATGCACGGACTTGCAACTCTATGGAAATTCGCCCAAACACACACTTGATTGGATCCTCGCTGACCACAAGCGAAGATCGTCGAACCCTCAATTCCCAGCGGAAAAGCAAGAACGACCCCTTATTCTCAATGCCCAATTCCCTCTGTTTTGGCTTTAAGCACAACAGGAGAATCAAGCAAATGCTTTGAAATTATATTAAACGTGGTCTGAGGTTACAATGGGGGTCTACCCCTCTATATATAGTGCTCCTACTCCTCCTCATGGCTGGCCAAGAGGCCCTACTCCTATCCTAATTCGGATTTGGAGTCCTACTCCAATTCGACACATTCCAAAACTGAAAAGGAAACTCTGATTTTACAACCGTCATATTGTTTCGGCCATATCTTTTGATACGGGACGAATTTCGAGTGAGGAGGATCCGTTGGATCGGGCTTGAAGTTAGCTTTCCAACAAGCCCAAGAACACTCGAATCGGACTCCGTTTGTGAAAGTTATGGCTGTTTTAATCCGGACTGTCCTGCTGATTCCGAATCCGAATTTGAGGCTGATTCCGAATCCGAATTGAGTTATGAGTTGATTCCGAATTTGAATTTGGTTGGGCTTGTGGAAGTTTCGAATTTGACTTGGATTCTTGTGCTTCTCCTCCTTGCTTGTCTCCCACGAGCTTCTCCTCCATTGTGATGGTCTTTCTTCAAGAACAACATCATATTCTTCATCTCCGCTTATTATTGAATCTTCTAATCGAGCACAAGCAAAACACTAGTTTTAGCAAGTATAAAATTCTCAACTAATTTAAAAGGAAATTCAGTGAACAAATTCACTGTTGGATAAGCTTCTCTGTTTTTCAACTCTCTTAGTAAGCTCGTGTTGTTACGAGGTATTTAATGAATTGAAAATATTATATGAAACAACATAGCTAAGGATGTCCGCATCATCCTCCTTTCTTCAAAAAAGCCGTCCTCGGCTTTTGATAACTCAAAATGTGCTAGACGAAGAAAACAACGATATGCATGGTATATGTATGAATCAATTATTGTGTTCTTCTTGTTGTTTTGCACAATCGATAGCTCGCAATCATCTTTCAAATTGCACAACTGACTCTTATGATAAAATTTAACCTTCCCAATATCAAAGTCAACTAAAGTGGGTGAAAATAAATTGATACCATTCCATGCTTCAACCTGCGTTATTCGATTAGTTATACATTTAAGAGATAAACAAGTAGGCATCATGTTGCGTTCTAAACAATAGACACTTGTATTTAAACCCATCTTAAAGATATCATGACATTGCTCAATAGATGGTTTGCGCAAAACATGTGATTGTAAATCAACAAGATTATCATAGGTAATGTATATTTGATAATCTTGAAACATGTTGTCTACACCAACATCACCAATCAAATTGAATTTATATGTGTGTATGTAGCTATTTACTTGTGATCTTAAGTGTGAAATTTCAAGAACCTTCTTAGTCACACTAGATACATGTTTAGGACTATCGAATATGATATAACACAAAGAATTATTAATGTGTATCCTACTAAGAACTTCTTTTTGAGTAATCAATTTCACATTATGCAAATTAAGCATATCAAATTTAGAACGTGGAATCATCAAATGAATAATGGAGTTCTCAGTTTTACGCACCTTGTTTTCATAAACAACCAATTCAAGACAAATAGTATTACCTTGATCTTCGTGTATTCCTCTCCATCCATGGTTAGCTCTTTATCTTTCTTCCAATGGTGAGGGCTCTTGAATCTCCAACTCCTTATTAGCTTGGTCCACCTGCACAATGTGTGATACAACACTAGAAATAGAGGGTAAGTTGTTAGGTTCAAAAATAATCTTACTTATCCTATCATCTATATCTCTCTTTTCTTTTGGTGTATCTCTCACACTCTCAATTAGGATGCTCTCAATCTCGCGTATGGTGGAATCACACAGCTCACTCTTTTTATCACTCTCACTCAATTTGGCTATGTGGCTCTCATTCTCACATGGGTTTGGTACATCTCATCCTTGTAAGACTGTGGGCCAACAATGGCACAACTACCACCAACCACGACCTCCTCACGTGTTGCGGGTTGTGACGGGCAAGACTACTCATCACCTCGGTCAAGAAAAATTCTCATGCTCGATCTTCTTCTCAAGTGACACACCAGTGGATGAATTAGAACTAAAGAGCCGGCGCAGATGTAATTGATGTGCTTGAATGTGTTTAAGTCTCTTTTCTGCCTTCATAGCAAATTTCACAAGATCTTGCAGACTACGAAAATATTCATCTTGAAGTGCAAAGAACGATCCGATAATTCAAGCTCGCTGAAGTATGCCTTTTCTTGATATGCACTACCTGATATTGGCACGGCGCATTGCATGGTTCAACTCAATATAGTAATCTTTGACAACTTTGCATCCTTGTTTAATGCTCTCCACGTGTCGTAGTAGTTCCCGCCATAATAGTATGGAACAAATTCTCTTCTCATGATGCTTTTTAAATGCACTCCAAGATGTAATGAATCGTTTTCCACCTAGTTGTTTCCACCAACTAGAGGCATAGTCCGTAAAAACAAAGTGGCCACTCACTTCCTTGGCTTCGATTCGAACTTATGGGATTCAAGCTCGAACTCCATGTCTTGTACCCACTCAAGATACTCCTCTGGATCATTACTACCATAGAAGGGAAGATACGTATACTCAACATCTGCCATTGTTAGCAGCAAAGCAAAGAATATGTATGTAGGTGTATGTGTATATGTAGAGGTCACTCAACTCACAAACCTAACAAGGTGAAGTTTCTTTACCGTTCCGAAAGGAATTAAGATCAACAATACTTACACTTCAGGGCAGCAGGAACCACAAGGTGATGTGTGAGCGAATTTCAAGAGCAAGTCAAAGCACGACAACGGGTGTTTTGTGGAGCTTGGTATGGATACCTACTTAATTTGAAAATTCTAGGTATTGTAAGGCTAAGTAAATATCCAAACTATAATTCAATGCCTAGTTGCTGATCACAAAGATATAAGTGAAAATCAAAGCAACTCACACGCAAAGATATTGGAACTTAGTGCAATCAAGGAATGAACTATGTAAGATATAAGTGAAGAACAAAATAGCTCATATTGCACAAGTTATAGAAAGACGCTAGCTAGTTGCAAATAATGAAACTAGGGCACAAGATTGCACAAAATATTGATATTCTAACAATTGAATCAAGAATGAGTGGGGATTTTTGCTCAAGTTTATGGTTCGGCTATGCGCTTTCCTTTCTCTTTCTCTTTCTTTTTTTCTTTCTCTTTTTTTTCTTCTTTCTTTTTTTTCTCTTTTTCCTTCTTTTTTTTTGAACTATGGCCAAAATTCTTGTTCTACCAAAAATGAGCAAAAGTTCTTTCCCACCTTTTGATCTTTGAACAATTGCAAGAACACAAATATTAATATGCAGCCCTAAGCAACAATTTAGCTAGTCTTAAATAGGTTCAAAGTATTCGCAAAGGATTGAAAGGTTCACAAAAGATAAATTGATGTCTCACTTCTTTTTGTTTTTTTATAGACACGACTAAAAAATCAAACTAGGCTCAAATAAAAAGCAACGCAAAAGAATTCAAGATCAGCAAACTAAACTTGATTCTAATGGACAAAAACTTAACAAAACTCACTAGAATAACAAATTAAATACTACGGCTGAAAGAATTTTTTTTGTATGGCTTTTTCGTGTATAGGGAAAAAATTTAGATAACTGGATAAAGATCCTACCGAGTCAACGGAGCTCTGATACCACCTGATGCGGGGTGTCCGATCTTCTCGACGTAGGACCTCTTGATAACTTGTGTATCCTGACGAACCACCAGCTCATCCCCCGCGCCAATGCACGGACTTGCAACTCTATGGAAATTCGCCCAAACACACACTTGATTGGATCCTCGCTCACCGTGGCTTAAGATCGTCGAACCCTCAATTCCCAAATGAAAAGCAAGAACGACCCCTTATTCTCAATGCCCAATTCCTCTGCTTTGGCTTTAAGCACAACAGAGAATCAAGCAAAAGCTTTGAAATTATATTAAACGTGGTCTGAGGTTACAATGGGGGTCTACCCCTCTATATATAGTGCTCCTACTCCTCCTCATGGCTGGCCAAGAGGCCCTACTCCTATCCTAATTCGGATTTGGAGTCCTACTCCAATTCCGACACATTCCAAAACTGAACAGGAAACTCTGATTTTACAACCGTCATATTGTTTCGGCCATATCTTTTGATACGGGACAAATTTCGGAGTGAGGGAGGATCCGTTGGATCGGGCTTGAAGTTAGCTTTCCAACAAGCCCAAGAACACTCGAATCGGACTCCGTTTGTGAAAGTTATGGCTGTTTTAATCCGGACTGTCCTGCTGATTCCGAATCCGAATTTGAGGCTGATTCCGAATCCGAATTGAGTTATGAGTTGATTCCGAATTTGAATTTGGTTGGGCTTGTGGAAGTTTCGAATTTGACTTGGATTCTTGTGCTTCTCCTCCCTTGCTTGTCTCCCACGAGCTTCTCCTCCATTGTGATGGTCTTTCTTCAAGAACAACATCATATTCTTCATCTCCGTTTATTATTGAATCTTCTAATCTGAGCACAAGCAAAACACTAGTTTTAGGCAGTATGAAATTCTCAACTAATTTAAAAGGAAATTCAGTGAACAAATTCACCTGTTGGATAAGCTTCTGTTGTTTTTCAACTCTCTTAGTAAGCTCGTGTTGTTCTGAGGTATTTAATGAATTGAAAATATTATATGAAACAACATAGCTAAGGATGTCCGCATCACTTCTACTCCTGGTACATTTATGTATGCTGCAAGGTTTGTTGGAGAATCTCCGACACCTAACCTGCGAGCTGGATATGACCTGGTGTTCTCGCTAAAGCAGGGTCTAGGTTATTCAAAATATCCCGAACTCGTTGCAGGTTTTGTATCGTTATCGAATGTCATGGCAGATTTTCACCTGTAGTGGGTGTCCAATGAGTCGAGTTATCCCTCGACCCACCAGATAGCCCTGCCTAATTCCTTATCCACATTTGGGTAGGAACATGTGAACTAACTTATGCACGCCCAAAGTTAGTTTGGTTGCCTCGTGATTGGTGCTAAGCGCCCGTACCATTTCCACCAGCAGGTGATGGTGGGTTAACCCATGAAGGATCATGGATGGCATCCGGATTGGTATCTCTGATTGTGTTAACTTCATGGTGCCAATAGTGATCTTCCGAGGAACTCCCGTCGTAGATAAGGAAGTGTCTTCCAGTGCTTCTGCAAGGAGCTTGCACGATGGAGAGCGGTCGGAGATTACTGCCTCTAGCGGGCTTTGCGGTGGACTCATCTAGATCCGGTGAACCATCGATCATATGCTGAGTTTCACCATGCCCACGTGGCTGGCAATCGGTGATAGCTTCATCGATACTGTGGATTTCATGGGGATATGTTCCAGATCTTATGATGATGTGACAATTGGCAATGGCGTTTACGGTTTGTCATTTCACGTGTTTTCGACAAAGTTACTGCCATCGATGGGCGGCGGTCCGACCGGTCCTTGCACGGCGGTCCGACGGTCCCAAATCGGTCGGACCGCCATTTGGGGATCGGACCGGCGGTGACCAAAGTGGTCAAAACGAGCTGGGCCAAAAATAGGTGTTGTAGGCAAGTGAGGGGATCCCAATGCACTTGGTCTCATGATTTTTGGAGTCTCCAGTAAAAAGTTCTATTGGTTTAAAGTTTCCAGTAGGTTTTGGATTTTCAGGGGTTGAAATTCGGCTAAGTCCCAAGGGGCGGTCCGACCGGCTCACAGGGAGTGGTCCGACCGGCCAAGGGGCGGTCCGACTGGCTTACCTGGAGCGGTCAGACCGGTAATGACTTGAACGTCGGCCAACTTCGTGGCGATGTTGTTTTGTTAGCTCAAAGTCATTGGTATCGTGGCATATGGTTTGCATGATGCATGTTTTGACTAACATGGGTCAAGTTGTGAAGAACTTGTTCCCGAATTCGTGTTTGCTTGTCTGTGGTTGTGCAGGTTGCTTGGTGGTCAACGACGGTCAACGGCGAGGAGGATCGGGACTAGACTTGGAGAGTTGAGGTCCAGAACGATCAACGATGCCGGGTGAGGTCAACGACTCAAGCGTGACACAAGATGGACAAGGGTGACCTATTGGCGAATCCATGGTGCATGGTGAAGCGGTTTAGGTCAAAAGGTTAAAGACGGCGCTTTGCGAAGCGTGCGTGTGTGACCCGTTTGTTAGTGGGCCTTAACGGGAACCCAATTGAGTCAAACCCTAGGACTTCTAGGCCTCCACTATAAATAGGAGGAGGTGGTGGCTGCACCCCTCCCTCTCGCTGTTTTTCATCTCTTTTGTTGCTTGCAAAACCCTAATTGGTTTAGGGGGAGTTGAGGTGGAGGCTAGGGCTTTTCATGGTTTGAGGAGAATTTCGTGATCTTGGATTGACCACTGATCCTTGATGGCGTGGGTGTAATCCAGCGACGATCATGTTCTTAATCTATGCAAGGTTTGCTTGAGATAAGTCTCTTTTCGTTCTTGCTTTCGATTTCGTGATTTTAGGGCTTTCTTTGATCCGCGAGTTTGTGATTGATTCTTTCACATGAATTAGCTTGCTGTGATATGTGTGAATCTATCTAGCATCATCTTGATCATCAATCTCTCACGAACAAGCATTAGGATCAAGTTTTCGTTCTTGCCCGGTTTTAGACCTTCTGTTAATCAATTGGCAATTGCTCAAGATCGTTCCAAGAATTATCCTAATATTCAATTGGAATAGGTCCTCAATAGCATATAGAAGGTGTGTGCAAAGTTTCATAAAGATTGGAGTTGAGAATCAAAAGTTTCACCTAATTGCAACTTCGTCATCGGGCTGATTTTACTGTTGCAGATCGGTTCGAGTCACCGGTCGATCGCTCGTCGCCACCGGTCGACCGATTTTGAGCGGTCCGACCGCCAAAGACAACAATGTCCGACCGCCCCGCAATCGGTCCGACGGTTGGGTCCATGATCGACCGCCTGCGTCTTTGTGAGTTTGCAATATTAGTTGATTTTGTTATTTTGCTTAGGGGATTTAATTGGATTCAATACTAGTCTTCCGCTGTACTGGTTTATTGATCTTCATAGCTTCATCATAGCTATTGGAGTGAAATTGTGTTGAATTCATTATTTGGGAAAAAGTGAGCGTGCTCCTATTCACCCCCCCCCCTCTAGTCGCCTTTTCGGTTCAACAAGTGGTATCAGAGCCCGGTTAGTTCAATCTTGATCTTAACCGGTCACTGAACTTTGGCGATAGATAAGTTTTCTACTAAACCGCATATCTTTGATGGGCACGACTATACCTATTGGAAGAATCGTATGCGAGTCTTTCTTGAGAGTGAGGGACAAGCTATTTGGGATGTTGTTAGAGCCCCGCTTGTTATTCCTGAAATTGCTACACCTGCTTCTGCAATTCTTTTGGCTAACAACAATAAGGCTAAGAATCTTTTATATGGTGCACTTGGTAGACAAGAATATGATAGAATTTGCAATCTTTCAACTGCGCATGAAATTTGGAACACTCTCGAAACATATCATGAGGGTTCGTCTCAAATCAAAAAGGTGCGCCAAACAGTTTACAAGCGTGAATACAATAAATTCGAGATGCGTCCTGGAGAGAGCATCGATGACATTTTCAGTCGCTTTAATAAAGTAATTAATCAAATGTGAGAGACCATGTGAGAGGTCCTCCACTCTGAGTGATGAGTATTTGACAAGTGTGTTGATTAGATTGAGAGTTGAGGTTTTGGCTTGGACATTTTTGGTCAGAGTCAGGAAATCGGAACTACCGTGTATGGAGCGGAAGTTCATTAATCGAACTACGGTGTTGAAAAGGAACTTCCGATTTACCGGTTTTGGTTTTGGCCAAGAGAATCGGAACTTCCGCACAAGGGGTAGCGGAGTGTCCGATAATTCGACATTGAGTGTTCTCTCGAGATATCAAATCGAATTAAATTTCGAAAGTCGGTTGTTCGGATATCTAAGTACCGCAGTTGTTGAGCGCGAACTTCCGATATTTCGACGAAATCGCGGATGTTCTGAAATCGAACTTCCGTGGTAAGCGCGAACTTCCGATTATGTCCGTAATCGTGCGTAGAAGATAATTTTGTGATTTTGATCTTGTATGAGTTTGAGTCTTATACAAATGTTTATGCTATGTTATTGTGCAATGCTATGTGATGTGTTTTTGTCTGTGTTGATGCGCAGGCATCAAGATGGAGTCGTGGCGAGACACGTGGACCGGACTAGGCGCAGGAGGCGTTGAGGTCGTAACGGTCGGGATGTGTCAAGACGGCGTGAATCTTGAAGCGGTTGCGTAGTCGTGCACAACAAGGTGTACGGAGGCTTCCGTAAGGTGCGCAGGGGCGAAGGGTCTTTTCGCAGCGGCAAAAGTGGAGGCGGTTCCGCTCGGGTGTAGCGGGCTTAATGGGTTGGAGGCCCATTAGCCAAGGCTATAAATAGGGAGAACCTCGGAGTTAGGGTTAGACCTTTTGATAGAAAATTAGGTTAGCTCTAGAAAAGGGTGTGTGTTGCCTTTTGAGAGTTTGTTGGTTTTGAGAGAGTGAATCAAATCTCTTGTAATCTTTCCTCTGTGTTTCCAATTGTAAACGTTTGATGTCTATCAATGAAACTCGAGTCTTTGATTACATGTTTATGCCTCTCTTAATTCCTCTCTGCTCATGTTGAATATCTAGGGTTTTGGCATATCTTTTGTTTCGTTTTATGAAATAGCATGAAACTTCATATCTAGAATCGCTTTGGTATTGCTATCACTTCCTCAAAGTTTCATACTCTAAGAATCTGAGAATCTCGCTTATCATTGGTTTTGGTCCTTCTTGCCCTTCTTCAAGAAATCCGCTTTTGGTTAGATTATTGAATCTTTGATTGCGATTCTTTCCATAAGGTCAAGATGGTGTTTAGGATGATGTCTGTAAAACTTGACCCGAGAAGAGCATTCAAGATTAAGTAGTTTGGATTTTTGGGCAAAACCCGAGAGCTCGTTTTTGATCAGATAATCGAGCTTCCGATTTTGTGCAATGGAGTACGCAAGCGGAACTTCCGCTCCATACAACGCGGAACTATCGCAAGCGGAACTTCCGCAATCATCGCCTTAACTTCCGATTTCAAGAACAAACAAACTTGTTTTTGTTATTTGATCTTGCTTCATTTACCTTCTTTAGATCCTCGAGAGATATTTGTAGGTCTGGTTTTGAATACATGGAAGGGGAGTATTAATTTTAAAGCACCATTCACCCCCTCTGCTGCCTTTTCGTCCTTCAATTGGTATCGAGCGGTTAGCTCTTCTTGATAGATCTTAACCGGTCGGTTGAGCCATGGCAATGGACAAGTATTCCACCAAGCCTCCAGTGTTTGATGGTCCGGATTACCCTTCCGAAGAGCCGAATGGAAACTTACATCCGTGCTCGTGGGTATGCCATCCGAGAAAGGTGAAGGTTAGATTTGTCGTTCGCCGATGAGAACATCAATGCCGGAAACATGGCCGATGTTGAGGCAAATGCTAAGGCAAGGAACATAATCATTCGTGGTTTAAGCGTATGAGTTTGATCGTATTTCTCATTTGATTTCGCTATGACATCCGGGTGACCTCGATGCATACCATGAGGGCACCACTCGATTAAGACGGTTCGACAAGACCAGTTCAAGCGTGAATACAAGAAATTTGAGATGCTTGTTGGTGAATCTCTTGACGAGTGCTTTTCGGCGTTTTCACAAGATTTTGAGCAACCTCCGAGCGGTCGGTCTTACATACCCCGACTCGGATAACGCCGATGATGCTTTCGCACTTGATCTTCGTGTTTGGGAGATGAAAGTGACTACCATCAAAGATAGCACGGACCTCTCGACCTCGACTCTTGATGCGCTTTACTCGCCTCAAGACTCACGAGATTGACATTGTCTCTCAAGGTCGAAGTCACAATGATGGCTTTAGTCACCGATCCCACTTCGGATCTTCTTTCGAGTCGACACGTGGGTTCTCCCTAGTCGCTCTCGTGACATAACCGATGATCGCTAGAGCGACTTGAGGATGAACGACTAGCCCTCCTAGCTCGGAAGTTTTCCCATGCTTACAAGAGGAGGAGGGATGGTAAAAGAGGAGGTCCTGTGATTTGTTTGAGTGTGGTGGCCCCAACCACATCCGAGCAAACCGTCCCAAGCTTGGGAAGGGCAAAGGTGACTATGGCGGTCCAAGCAAGAACGACTACATCGACAAGAACCGCAACACGAAGCCCTCAAAGACTCATCAAGGCAAGAAGAAGTTCCGCAACTTTGGGAAGGCTAAGAAGTTGCTCCATCGCGCCCTCACCGCCTCGATTTAACCGGACACCAGGCGAGGTGGAGGGGTGGAGGACGATGATGGGAAGGACGATCATGATCCCAAGGACGACTAAGCAACTTCTCCCAAGATGTGCTTCATGGCCTCGAGGGGCGAATCGAGCGACAATGAGTGTGATCCGACCGACGAGGTTAGTCCCACTTATGACCAGCTTAATGATGCTTTTCTTAAGCTAGGTAGATTCCATGCTAAGTCTAGGCTAAGTGTGTTGGGTTGGAGAAGGAAGTAGCTAGACTATCACGGAGCTCACTTTACTTACATCCGCTCCCTCCCGTGATGAATGTGACACATGCCGTGCTTTGATTGATGATATGGAAAACTAAGGACCTTACATGATAGTGTGTCCTCCGAACTTGACATGATTAAGGTAGAGAACATTAGCCTTCTTGTCAATTAGAGATGAGTAGGATAGCACCTCCTTCATCCACTACTGTTGAGGCTACCGCTTGCACCTCATGTGAGGTTAAGGACAATTCGCTTAGAGGTCTTTATACCATGTTGCTTGATCCGCTGAAACTTGTGAAAATTGTAATAATCTCAAGATGAACCTAAAACGCAGATCACAAAATTGTGAATTTCAAGTCGCGCTTACTAGAGCCTATTGTTTCTTGTTTAAATCTGTCCTAAGTTAATCTTTGAACTAGAATCAGATTCAAGCAGCTTCAAGAAATGATTGATCACAAGAATAAATTGGCTCAAGATGCTTCTAAGGACCTTGTTAGCTCACCATGCAATCATTGTTATAAACTAAAATGTGATTTGGTTGCCTTGGATGAAAAATGTGTGAAGCTAACTAAGGACCTTCTAGAGACACAATCATCTGCTTGTATTGTGTGTGGGAAGAAGTCTAAGGGTTTGGTAGAGACGCCTAGCAACGTGAACCAATGCTAGTGAGGATCGTTCCTCAAAGTCTACCGCGTGCACAAGCCAATCTTTCCTCCGTTGTTGGTTCTTCTTCTTCGCTCCTTACCTTCTGTCCCTTCTTCCCCGCTTCTTCTACCTCTCTCTTCGGGAGTGTCAAGATCTTATGAACACTCTCGAGAGATTTGTAGGAGGCAAGAAGAAGCTCAATCTCATTCTAGACAAATCTAAAATTTGCAGATTTAATCGTGGTCTAGGATATGATATCCAGGAGGATATGAGGAAGCATCCACCGTCGTGCTCAAAACCATAGCACTGTGTGATCAAAACTAAGCCTGGATGAGAAAGTAAATTTTAAGTCGTGGGTTTTGTTCAAAGGATTTTCGAAAGAAGGTGATTCCACTGCAGCTTCGCCTCTCGTAAGGCGAAGTATCATTGCACCTTCATCGTAAAGATGGACATTTAGTTGATCATTGCTTCAGCGCCAAGATCGCGTAGAGACCGTGTTGAGTCTCTTAGGCACATCTGTGGTCACCCTGCATTTTGAGTGCACCTAAGACCAACACGAGGTCTAGATTTGTTCCATCCGATGATTTTGGGCAAGATCGAGGACTTGGTTTTTCCGAAGTTTTCGAGTTTCGTCCTCATGCTCCCTTTGGTCGTAATCTCCGCCGCCCCGAGGGTAGATCTCGTTTTCCTTTCGAGATAGCTACCATGGCGAGATCAAGATGTTATCGCACTTCGACTCGCTTCTTTCATAGTAGTCGGATCCAAAGAACAGTCGAGATCTTTGACTTGTTGAGTGACAGAGAGCGAGGGTAGATAGAAGTCGGCCTTGCTTGACTACTTCATCACATTCACGTGTTACTCAAGATTGGGTGCCAAAATCATCGCTGATTCACCCCAAGATCGAGACTTTACTGCTTGACTCGTGGTCGCCGGGCCGGGAAGGGAAAGGTCCGGATTGTAGACTCGGTTGTTCACGCCATATGACCGTGAGTCTCGCTGGTTTTCTTCCCTAGCCCGCGCTCCGTGTGATGAGACGATCACCTTCTGAGATGCTTCATTTGGGCGCCATCGCTAAAGGTACTGTGAGCATTAATGATTCTTTTATTTTAAAAGATGTTGCCTTAGTAAGTAAGCCGCAGATAATCGCTTTCGCTCTCTCACCACTGATGACGGTTTCGAGGTGAGCTTTAAGAAAACAATTGCAAAATTCTTGATTCTTCTGTAGTCTAGTTTATGGATTTATCGATATGGGAGGATCTTTCGTGCTGATTTTTCGGATCTTCCGTGATCCTCTCCGATGTTTAATTGCTTCAATCCCGTGATTTGACCTTCCGCATAGGAGACTTGGTCATATAGGATTTGATCATCGACCGAGTTAGCGCCACGATCTCATTCGTGGTTTGCCGAAACTCAAAATGGTCAAGGATCTTGTTTGTGCTCCTTGCCAGGCATGGCAAAATGGTTGCCGCTTCACATCCTCCGCCATAAAGGACTATGACAGATGCACCGTGTCAATCGCCCATATGGACACAAGATGGGACCAAATAGAGTGCAATCAGAGGAGGGAAGTGGTACGCACTTGTCGTGGTCGATGACTTCTCGAGGTATTCTTGGGTGTTTTTCTTAGCCTCAAGGATGAGACGCTTACTCTTTTCGTGGTCTTTTAGTAGGCTTTCTGTTGAGCTCCCTGTGCATTACGAGCATTTCGCATTGATAATGGCACCGAGTTCAAGAATTCCTACTTTGAGAGTTTTGTGGTGAGACAGTGTAGAGCACCGCCTCGTCTCCATACGCCCTCAACAAAATGGCGTTGTGGAGAGGAAGAACCGCACCTTGGTCGAGATGGCTGTGACGATGCTTGATGAGTACTCTACACCTAGGAAGTTTTTTAATGAGGGAATTGCTACGCTTGTCATGTTTCTAACAGAGTTTTTCTTGGGCACTCTTGCATCGCACTTCTTATGAGTTGAGATATGGGCGAAAACCCAGCCTCGCATTTTCGTGTGTTTGGTTGCAAGTGTTTTATTCTCAAGTCCGGGAACCTAGATAAGTTCGAGTCACGATCTTGTGATGGGATCTTTCCGGTTACTCGACTTCTTCTCGTGCCTATAGAGTCCAGAATCGCGAGTCTAGTAAATTGTTAGAGACTGTGAGGTGACCTTCGATGAGGCCACCGGGGACTAGGCACGATATCTCGAGTTCTTTAGAGCGACCGAGTCCATCTTTGTGGACGAAGAGGAAGACGGAGATGATGGTTGTATACGATCCAGCTTCTTCCTCCTCCTCTTGAGGTGCCTTCTTCCACCGCACTCGAGGAGATCACCCTACCTTCGCTTCTTCAAGCTAGTGGCTCTGTCCTATCTCATCTCGCTAATGAGGTAGAGGCCACTTCTTCATCTCACCTCGACCTCCAAGACACATTCAAAAGGACCATCCTCCAGAGCGGATCATTGAGACCTCTTTGAGCGTGTCACACGCTCTAAGGCCGGTTTGTCTCTTTCTGTCTCTATTCTCCTTCGTCGCCTCATTTGAGCCCAAAGACGCTTGTCATGCTCTATCCGATGAGTCTTGGACAAACGCTATGCATGAGGAGTTGGAAAACTTTGAAAGGAACAAGGTCCGTCCCTTGTTGAGCCCCTCAAGGTCACAATATCATTGGGACCAAATGGGTGTTCAAGAACAAGCAAAGTGAAGATGGGTTAGTCATTCAAACAAGGCTAGATTTGGTAGCTCTGTGGGTACTCTCAAGTTGAGGGTCTAGATTTCAAGAGACCTTTGCCCTGTAGCTAGACTTGAAGCCATTAGAATCTCGCTTGCCTTTGCAGCCTTCTAAGGGTTTCAAGCTTTACCAGATGGATGTCAAGAGTGCTTTCCTCAATGGCCTTATTGAGGAAGAAGTCTATGTTAGATGACCTCTGGTTTCGAGAACCCTAAATACCCTAACCATGTCTACAAAGCTTTCCAAAGCTTTGTATGGACTCAAGCAGCTCCTGAGCTTGGTATGAAAGGCTTAAGTCCTATCTCACGAGCCATGGTTTTGAGATGGGTAAAATTGACAAGACCTTGTTCATCCGCCGCCTTGGCACCGATCTTCCGCTTCGTCGGATCTATGTGGATGACATTATCTTTGGCGGCTCCTCGCGTGCTCGCTTCCCCGTTTTCGATGTCATGAGCTCTGAGTTTGAAATGAGCATGATGGGCGAGTTGAGTTTCTTCCTAGGCTTCCAAATCAAACAGACTGGAGGGTACCTTTCTTCATCAAGGCAAATACACTCGAGACCTCCTGAGCGTTTCGACATGAATGATGGAAAGCCAAGATCAACTCCGATGGCATCTACAAACTGCCCGATCCAGATGAAGACGGCGAACTGTTGATCAAAAGGAGTTCAGAGCATGATTGGCTCTCTTGTACCTCACGGCCTCGAGACCGGACATACACTTTTCTGTGTGTCTTTGTGCTAGGTTTCGAGCTTCTCCTCGCAGATCTCACCGTCAAAGCGGTGAAGCGATCTTCGGTACCTTCGAGCTACCATTGACTATGGCATCCGTACTCTTCCTCTTCTTGTCTATCTCTTAGAGCTTTCTCCGATGCGCACTTTCTTCGGTCAGAGGATAGATAGGAAGAGCACTTCCGCACTTGCCAATTCATTGGCACTTCTCTCGCCTCCGGTCGCCGAGGAAGCAATCCGGTGTTGCGCGATCCACCGCAGAGGCCGAGCACGTTGTCGCACGATTCTTTGTAGCCAAGTGCTTTGATGGTCTCGACCCGCAGGATTTCGGGTTATCTATCGACTGCGCTCCACTCTTACGTGATAACACGCCTCGCGATTTGCATTGCCAAGAACCCAAAGGCAACATTCTCGGACCAAGCATATTGATATCGATATCACTTTCTTCGAGACCATGTAGAGAAGGGTGACATTGTGCTCCGGGCCAGGAGAGTGAGCACCGCTAATGATATCTTCACTAAGCCTCCGGGCGGACTCTCGGTTTTCACTCTGCGGGAGAGCTTAGTGGTTTGTCCTTACGGATCCGTGTGGGGGGCGTTGTGCTACTATTGTATTATATTATATTATATTATATTATACGCTTACTCCTTTCTCGTTTCATTTCTTTTAATATTTCGGTCAAGTCCTTCCAAAGATAGGTTAGAGTGTTTCTCTTGCCACATTGCTTTGATCTGCTACTTCTTGTCTTGTGCTTCTAGGATGTCGCTTATTAGTTGTCTCTTCCCTCTCTAAGTAGAGCTTACTCACTTCTTATAGGTTCTAGCAGGGTCGGGCCACCCTTGGGTAGACAGGATGTTGTTTTCTCCTTAGTGTTTGTGTAGATCACCTAATAGTCCTAGAATCATATGGGGTAGATAAGAATCATGTCGAGCGATAGTTTTCTATATCTTTTCTATGCTCTAAAGGACCGCTTTTCTGCTTTTACTTATCGATTCTCGCTTTTGTTCCTTTGGTTCGGGGAGTTATTCTTGGTTATTCCATACTCTTAATTTTGTCATAACTCAACCTCAATTAAAAGATGCATCTCATTCTCAAGGGAATCGATTTTTGTGTATTTCATCAAGCATTGCATGATAATCAAATGGAGCCTTGTTTATTATCCCTTATGATCTGTTTTCACTTTTTACATCTTGCCATGATTTATGCTAAACTACTAGATCTATCATGACTTTTTATGTGTAGTTTAGTCTTTGCCATGCTAAGGTATTTAAAATGCTAAACTTGAATTAAAATCTTGTCATGATAGCTCTTGAGACTAGTCCGTTAAAACTATCCTTTTATGATTTTCGCCATGTCAAGTAGGTCGAGTTGAGTCCCTGAATCTCTTTTGAACTTTTGAGTAAGCTATGTCGGTTTGTTAAGAAACATGACTTATCTCTAATCCTTGGTCTAAAAACTTCAAAAGCAAAATGATCTCTTTTGTGCGAAAAACTGATCTCACCAAATCTTTCTCATGAGACGGCTTGCCATTGCACTAGGCATGAACTCGGGGAGCCTTGATGACCTAAGATCACCTCCTTAAGTCTGTTGCTTGGAGTGGTCGATAAGGCTTGGGATCTAGCACATGGCTAAAAAAAATGGTTGAAGCTCAGAGGCGCTTGTGGATGGCACCTAGTCCAGAGCTTGCTTTCTTGAGATAAAACCTTAAAGAGCCTTAAAACAAAATGTCTTGAGTAAAAGAAAAATGTGCTAAAATTGCTTATCTCTAAAGAGATCAAGTCTCGATAAAATGAGTCCTTCTTCAATGGTAGCACTCTAAAATGTTCAAGATGAGTCTTCTTGGTTCAACTTAGATTATTTGACATGGCTTGCATCATCCTTGGATATCTTTAGCTAGATTTCAATCTTGACTTATTTGACTGCTATAGAATGGATCATTAATCGATTATGGACTTTCTGTCTTAGCTCTTCTATACATCGATTGTCATGATCTTGATAGCATTCTTCTGTGTTATGGCTTGGTGTAATACTCTAATAGTCATTTTGGATAATCTACATGGCTCCTAATGCTTAAAATGAACATCATATAGTTTTTTCTTCCCTTTTCTACATATTGATGATTTTATTGCCAAAGGGGGAGAATGATTGTGAGAAAAAGCCTTCTGAAGAAAAGCCTTGAGTTTTGTGCGAAAATTGCTCTTTCATCTCATCTCAAGTCTTTCTCCTTTTGTCAACCTGCTCTTGAGCTTAATTGCACTTGTTTAGACCTTGGTTGACTGGAATCTCAAACTCATCTTATGCTTTTTTCGGTAATTGTCAATATACTCATCAAGGGGGAGATTGAGAGACCATGTGAGAGGTCCTCCACTCTGAGTGATGAGTATTTGACAAGTGTGTTGATTAGATTGAGAGTTGAGGTTTTGGCTTGGACTGCTTCGGTCAGAGTCAGGAAATCGGAACTACCGTGTGTATGGAGCGGAAGTTCGATTAAGAACTACCGGTGTTGAAAAAGGAACTTCCGATTTACCTCGGTTTTGGTTTCGGCTGAAGAGAATCGGAACTTCCGCACAAGGGTAGCGGAGTGTCCGATAATTCTGACATTGAGTGTTCTCTGAGATATCAAATCGGAATTAAATTTCGGAAAGTCGGTTATTAGGATATCGGAAGTACCGCAGTTGTTGAGCGCGAACTTCCGATATTTTCGACAAGCGCGGATGTTCGAAATCGGAACTTCATTGTGGTAAGCGCGGAACTTCCGATTATGTCCGTAATCGCGAGAGAAGATAATTTTGTGATTTTGATCTTGTATGAGTTTGAGTCTTATACATATGTTTATGCTATGTTATTGTGCAATGCTATGTGATGTGTTTTGTGCATGTTGATTGCGGGGCATCAAGATGGAGTCGTGGCGAGACACGTGGACCGGACTAGGCGCAGGAGGCGTTGAGGTCGAACGCAGTCGGGATGTGTCAAGACGGCGTGAATCTTGAAGCGGTTGCGTAGTCGTGCACAACAAGGTGTACGGAGGCTTCGGAAGGTGCAAGGCGAAAGGGTCTTTTCGCAGCGGCAAAAGTGGAGGCGGTTCCGTTCGGGTGTAGCGGGCTTAATGGGTTGGAGGCCCATTAGCCAAGGCTATAAATAGGGAGAACCCCGGAGTTAGGGTTAGACCTTTTGATAGAAAATTAGGTTAGCTCTAGAAAAGGGTGTGTGTTGCCTTTTGAGAGTTTGTTGGTTTTGAGAGAGTGAATGAAATCTCTTGTAATCTTTCCTCTGTGTTTCCAATTGTAAACGCTTGATGTCTATCAATGAAACTCGAGTCTTTGATTACATGTTTATGCCTCTCTTTATTCCTCTCTGCTCATGTTGAATATCTAGGGTTTTGGCATATCTTTTGTTTCGTTTTATGAAATAGCATGAAACTTCATATCTAGAATCGCTTTGGTATTGCTATCACTTCCTCAAAGTTTCATGCTCTAAGAATCCGAGAATCTCGCTTATCATTGGTTTTTGTCCTTCTTGCCCCTTCTTCAAGAAATCCGTTTCTGGTTAGATTATTGAATCTTTGATTGCGATTCTTCTCCATAAGGTCAAGATGGTGTTTAGGATGATGTCCTGTAAAACTTGACCTGAGAAGAGCATTCAAGATTAAGTAGTTTGGATTTTTGGGCAAAACCCGAGAGCTCGTTCTTGATCGGGATAATCGAGCTTCCGATTTTGTGCGTGAAGTACATAAGCGGAACTTCCGCTCCATACATCGGAACTACATAGCGGAACTTCCGCAATCTACTGCCCGGAACTTCCGATTTCCTGAAGAACAGCCTGAAACTTGTTTTTGTTATTTGATCTTGCTTCATTTACCTTCTTTAGATCCTCAGAGATATTTGTAGGCTGGTTTTGAATACATGGAAGGGGAGTATTAATTTTAAAGCACCATTCACCCCCCCCTCTGTTGCCTTTTCGGTCCTTCAAAATGAAAGCTGTTGATATTGAATATTCTCAATCTGAAAATGCCACCCATCTCTTGGCTGCAATCAACACCAAGGAGTGGGAGATGAAGGCTACTGCTATAGAGAAATATGTTGATCTTTCAAGTCTTACTTTAGAATTGCTTTATAGTAAACTCATGACTCATGAAATTAAAAGAGTTGATCATCCCAAGAAAGATAATTTAGCTTTGGTAGCAGATCCTCTCAAAAAGGCTTTTGATGACTCTTTTGAATCTTCTTCTGGATTTTCATTTGCTTGTTTATCTGCTATTCATGAAGAGGAGCTTGAAAGTATTCCTGAAACAGAGTTAGCTCTTCTAGCTAAAAAATTCACACGGGCCTACAATAATGTGAGAAACAAAAAAAGAGCTGGTCCGGTGACATGCTATGAATGTGGTGAGCTCAATCATATCCGGGCAAATTGCCCCAAGCTAAAAGGTAAGAGCAATCATAAGGAAGGAAAGCCAGCTTGGAAGAAGCCTCCTTTCAACAAATCAAGGTATGAGGCTAATAAGCTTGTGAAGGCCGCCACCGGTCCTTGCCGCTTTGAGGATCAATCCATGAGCGATGTGGATTCCGGAGTGAGGAGGACAAGGAGGAGGAGATCCTCAAGCCAAAAAGAAAGGGAAGGCCAAGGACTTCACCGGCATGTGCTTCATGGTGACAAGCGACATTGATGATAATGAGGTATCTTTTTCTTATGATGAGCTTTCGCTAAATATGATTCTATAGTTGAGCAATTGCTTAGTCAAGATGAAGCGCTAGAATTTGTCATGACAAAAAATAAGAAATTAGAGTCAAAGATTAACAAACTGAAAGTAGAGCTTAAAATGCTAAGACTCTTGAACCTGATGAATGTTTATCTTGTCATGCTATGCATCTGAAATTACCAAGTTACAATCTACTCATAATATTTCAGACAACAACTTGAGAATGCTAGATCTAAACTAAATGAAATTAAAAGTGCTCCTTGTGAAAAATGTTTAGAATCTAGTAAATTGATTGCTTTTGATGTATTTGATTCTAGCCCTTGCACTTCATGTTTAGAAAAGAACGTGAAATCAAAGATATCTTAGAAGTCGCTAGAGTCAAATATGCTAAGCTTAAGGACAATATTGAAAATACTACTTGTGCTTCTTGTTCCACTCTTAAGCTTGAAATTGCTTTGTATAAGGAGAAATCTATGAATAAAACTTGTGATGCTTGTGTTAACTTGAGAAAGAAAATGCTTACCTTCACGATACATTAGAGAAATTTTCTAAAGGTAAGAAACAATTAAACATGATTCTTGACAAGTCTAAAACTCCTTATAAGAAGCAAGGTTTAGGATTCAATTCTATTCAAGACAATTCAAACCCAAAAGTCATTCAAGTCTTGGAAAAGGTTTAATTGAATTCAAACCCAACTCGCAAAAACATCTTTTAAATCTGCAGGTTTTGCCCAACCTTGTATTAATTCAAATGGTGCTTCTTCTAGTGGTACCAAGTACCATTGCACTTATTGCAAGAAAGGTGGGCATTTGATTGAATTCTGTTGGCGTAGGTTGAAAAATGATAGGAAAAATTTTGATAGAATTTCATTCATGCAACCTAGAGCTTCTATGAGACATGGTAACACTGAAAAGAATAAACCTGGATTAGGATTTTTCTCTCATGCAAATCATTATGTTTCTAGATATCCTAATTCTAATGTTTATCAGACTAGCGGTCTGACCGCTGGTGGTCACCGGCTCGACCGTTTTGGTCACCGGATCGACCACAAGACAACGCCTGGTCGACCGCCCATAGACGATTTAAGTCTCATGTTAATTTAAACATTACTCATAACCGAATGTTAGATGAAATCAAGGATAGTACTTCGGTTTGTATACTCCTTGCGACGTGTGTCTCAAAGATCGATTCCTAAATCTTGTTTATCTAACTTGATGATTGAGACACATCGCTCTTTTGTTCCTTGATTTTCGGGACTACCGTGGAAAGGGAAGAACACGTGGTTCGTCGACTCGTGTTCACGCCACATGACCGGAAACTCAAAATGGTTCACCTCTTTCACGCGGCAACAGGTGATGACTTCATCACCTTTGGAGATGATACACAGGGCGAATTGAAGGAACAGGATCAATTAGGGTGAACAACAAATTCATTCTAAAGGATGTCGCTCTTGTGGACAAGCTTAGGTATAATCTCCTTTGCTTTCTCGACTTCTTGATGATGGTTATGAGACTGCTTTTAAGAAAAATGCTTGTCGTGTGCTTGATTCTCTTGGTGAGCTTGTGTTTGGAATCTCTAGAGTTGGTAGAATTTTTGAGCTGATTTTTCGAATCTCTTGCTTTGGATCTCTTAAATGTTTGCTTACATCTTCTTCTCGATTTCGGCTTTGGCACCGACGCTTGGGGCACATTGGTTTTGATCATCGACACGAGTTAGCAACCTTGATCTCATGAGAGGTTTGCCCAAACTCAAAGTCGCATCAAGGATGTCAGATGCGCTTCAGTAGGCATGGCAAACAAGTTGCCGCCTCACACCCTCTCGTGACTATGGTTATGGACGGACGGGACCAGTTGCTTCATATGGATACTGTTGGTCCGCTAGAGTCCGTCGATCGGTGGAAAATGATATATTCTTGTCATAGTCGATGATCTTTCTAGATATACTTGGGTGTTCTTTCTTACTTCAAAAGATGAAGCTTTTGGTTATTTTCATGACCTTGTTCTTCGCTTGGCTTCTGAGCTTCCTGGTGCTTTGAGAGCGATTCGCAGTGATAATGGCACGGAGTTCAAAAATGCTTCTTTGCTTCTTTTGTGCCGAGCGTGGTATTGAGCATCGCTTCTCCTCTCCACACGCCCTCAACAAAATGGCGTGGTGGAAAGGAAGAATAGGACCTTGGTTGAAATGGCTAGGACGATGCTAGACGAGTATAACACACCGAGGAGATTTTGGGCCGAAGCTATTGCTACTGCTTGCCATATTGCAAATCGTGTCTTTTTGAGACCTTCTTTAGGCAAGACTCCTTATGAGCTTCGTTTTGGTAGAAAACCCTCTGTTTCGCATTTTCGAGTTTTTGGATCAAAATGTTTTATTCTTAAGACATGCAACTTAGATAAATTTGAATCAAGAACTTTTGATGGGTTATTTCTAGGTTATCCTGCTCATTCGAGGGTTTTCGGGTTTTAATATCGAGACTAACATTATTCAGAGACTTGTAATGTCACTTTTGATGAGACTAGCCACGAGCTAGATATATTGCTGCTGAGATGATTTACAGTGTGAGAGAGCATTTTTGTGGAGGAAGATGAGGACGGCTAATATCATTCCTTCATCTGCTTTGCTCAAGCGCCCATATTAATACAAGAACTCGCTACATCTACTTCACCTTGATTCAGCTCTCCGCATCTTAATCATCGCATGACTCATGAGGTCGAAGAAACAGTATCTCACCCGGGCACACCACTTCGCATTCAGAGACAGCATCCTCCGGATCAGATAATAGGTAATCAACATGACCGAGTCACTCGCTCCAGGTATAATGATCCAAATCTCTACTCTCATTCGGTTTTTGTTGCTTCTTTTGAACCCGCGATATATCACATGCTTTATCCGATTCTATTTGGGTAAATGCCATGCATGAGGAGTTAGAGAATTTTGAAAGAAACAAAGTTTGGAACCTAGTAGAACCTCCTAGTGGTCATAATGTTATAGGAACCCGTTGGGTGTTTAAGAATAAACAAGGTGAGGATGGTTCTATGGTTAGAAATAAGGCCAGATTGGTAGCTCAGGGTTTCAGCCAAGTTGAAGGGTTAGATTTTCATGAGACATTTGCTCCTGTTGCTAGACTAGAAGCCATTCGCATTCTGCTTGCATTTGCTGCATCAAAAGGTTTTAAATTATATCAGATAGATGTTAAAAGTGCCTTTTTAAATGGTTTCATAGATGAGGAAGTGTATGTTAAGCAACCCCCTGGTTTTGAGGATCCTAAATATCCAAATCGTGTTTTCATGCTATCTAAAGCATTGTATGGTCTTAAACAAGCCCCTAGAGCCTGGTATGATAGACTTAAGACCTTCTTGCTTAAAAATAATTTTGAAATGGGTAAAGTGGATAAAACTCTATTCATTCTTAGACGTGACAATGACTTCCTGTTTGCTCAAATTTATGTGGACGATATTATCTTTGGTTGTTCCTCTAATGCTCTTGTTTCCAGCTTTTCTGACACTATGTCCAGGGAATTTGAGATGAGTATGATGGGAGAGCTTAATTACTTTTTGGGACTTCAAATCAAGCAATGCAAGGAATGAACTTTCATCCATTAGACGAAGTACACTAAAGATCTACTAAAACGCTTCAACATGGGTGACTGCAAGCCAATTTCCACTCCCATGGCAACCTCGACTGTTTTGGATCTAGATGAGGAAGGAGAAGTCGTGGATCAACGCGAGTACCGCAAAGATGATCGGCTCCCTTCGTATTTGACCTCGAGACCGGACATTCACTTCACTGTATGCCTTTGTGCAAGATTTCAGGCGTCTCCGAGAACTTCCCATCGCCAAGCCGTTAAGCGCATATTCAGGTATTTACACTCTGCCCTCTTATATGGCATTTGGTATTCCTCGCTCTTGACTTTGTCCATTAGAGGTTTTTGATTCGATTTTATGGCCGTCGGCTAGATAGGAAGAGTACCTCGTGCACTGTCACTTCCTAGGCACTTCTCTTGTATCTTGGTCCTCTAGGAAGCGACCTCTGTTGCACAATCCATCTTCAAGCGGAGTATGTAGTCGCCGCTAGTTGTCAGAGCTGATTTTGTGGATGACGCCCACTTTGAAAGATTATGGGTTAAACTTTGCTAGTGTTCCTCTTTCTCGTGATAACACTACGCTATTAATATTGCTAAAACCCAAAGGCAACATTCTAGGACTAAGCACATAGACATTCGCTTTCACTTCCTTAAAGATCATGTTGAAAAAGGTGATATTGTGATGCACTTCGAGAGTCCAAGCTCAATTGGCAGATATTCTTACCAAGCCTTTAGATCAAACCAGATTTTCCTCCTTAAGAAGCGAGTTAGGGGTAATTTATCCTTATGGGTTGGTTTGAGGGGGAGTTTGATCTTTTTCTTATCTTTCCTTGTTCTTTTGATCTTTTATTGTTCTTTTCCAACTTAGTGATCTTTTGAACTTTTAGGTTTTAGGCTTTTTAATTGCATCTCATTGTGTCATATTTCATTCATATGAAAACTCCAACAAGTGGTTACAACAAATGATATGAAAAATCCAAAAAGATGCATTGTAATATAAGATTTTCTGCTTATTTTTAAAAATTGATGAAGCTTTGCCTATTACCCTTTAGAGCTTTTGTATTTCAATTCTTGCTCAATGTCATGTCTAGTTCTTTGACTTGCTAGAATTATCATGCTTTTACATGTGTAGCTAAGTCTTTGCTATATGAGCTAGAACCTTTTAAACAACTCAAACTAAGAAATTGCAATTTGTGGATGTTTTAGCGAGTTGCGCAATTAGTGCTCCTCTGTGACATTGGCCCGGTGTAATTGCTTTGTTAGCTCTTTGATCTAAAATTGACCATTACTTGAGCTTTTGTGTTCTTGAGATTCTAAAACTGCTCATGTGAAAAATGAAAATCAAGATTGTCTTATGCTTAAAGTGTGCCAAACTATTCTTACGAGACTGCTTGTCAAATGACATGAACTTGGAGATAGTTTGATGAACTGACGATCTCATGGGGACCGCTTGTCGTAAATGATATGAACCTCAAGATTTGTCGCCCGGTAGAAGCTTAGAAAGAGTTTGTGGATGGCTCCTAGTCCGGGATCTTCTTTACTAAGATATACCTTTAATCAACTTTTGGTGAAGCTTAGGATGAGTTTGTGGATGGCTCCTAGTCCAGGATCTTGTCACAAAGTTAGATCATTAGTCAACTTCAATATTCAATGCAAATGAGAAAAATGTTGACAAATGGGCGTTTATAAAATATTGAGCAAAATGATTCAATACGGGACTTGATTGACTCTTAATGTGGTCTTTGTTAGATTTTTGATCTCACTTTGACATTTTGACATGGCCAATTTCACTTTAGGATCCTCGTTGATGAACTTGTTGAATTTGAAGCGTTGCTTAAATTGATCAAATCATCGCTTTACTTTTGAGCCTTTGTGCTTAGCTTTGATATATATGTCTTACCATGATCTTGCTAGCTGCGGGCTTGATATGTTGTTTGTGTAATATTAGAGATACTAGCTTGTTCTTTTGGGTAATCTCCAAAGCTTTTGTAATCAAAATTGAAAATACAAAAATTGAAGCCACCCATTGCACTTCATGCACATTCCTCTTTATGCTTCTTTTGTTTCTGCTTCTTCCTTTATTCTATATTTATTATCTCTGGATGAGAGGAAGGCGTGATTCCTTGATGAATCCATTGTCGAAGGGGGAGAAGATGTCTTAATAAGAAGATATTTCTTTATTGGGGGAGAAGTTTATACAAAGGGGAGAAACTAAAAATTTGAAAATTGAGGATCATAGTGAGGGGGAGTTCTTGAATTGCATTCTTTTATACTCACAATGATCATAGGTCAATTGAACAATTGTTCTTTCATATGGACCTCATGTGAGAATTTTGACCCTTTTCTGGAAATCAAAGTTTTTATGCTTTCTTTTGTCTTGTCTCACATGCCTATACTATTCTGATGCCAGCTTGGTCATTTTCATTGCTTTTTCTTGCTTATGGACCAAGTTGTGCCTTTGTGCGAAAACCATGAGTAAACTCGCTTTCAAACCTCTTACTTACATTTTCTGGATAATTGCCAATGTGTTCATCAAGGGGGAGATTGTGGATTTCATGGGGATATGTTCCAGATCTTAGGATGATGTGACAATTGGCAATGACGTTTACGGTTTGTCGTTTCACGTGTTTTCGACAAAGTTCTGAGCTTATCGATAGGGGCGGTCCGACCGGTCCTTGCACGGCGGTCCGACCGGTCCCAAATCGGTCGGACCAGCCATGTGGGGCGGTCGAACATGGTGACCAAAGTGGTCAAAACGAGCTAGGCCAAAAATAGGTGTTGTAGGCAAGTGAGGGGATCCCAATGCACTTGGTCTCATGATTTTTGGAGTCTCCAGTAAAAAGTTCTATTGGTTTAAAGTTTCCAGTAGGTTTCGGATTTTCAGGGGTTGAAATTGGCTAAGTCCCAGGCGGTCCGACCGCTCATTGTGGAGCGGTCCGACCGCCATAAGGTCCGACCGCTCACCCGAGCGGTCCGACCGTTAATGACTTGAACGTCGGCCAACTTCGTGGCGATGTTATTTTGTTAGGTCAAATTCATTGGTATCGTGGCATATGGTTTGCATGATGCATGTTTTGACTAACATGGGTCAAGTTGTGAAGAACTTGTTCCCGAATTCGTGTTTGCTTGTCTGTGGTTGTGCAGGTTGCTTGGTGGTCAACGACGGTCAACGGCGAGGAGGATCGGGACTAGACTTGGAGAGTTGAGGTCCAGAACGATCAACGATGTCGGGTGAGGTCAACGACTCAAGCGTGACACAAGATGGGCAAGGGTGACCTATTGGCAAATCCATGGTGCATGGTGAAGCGGTTTAGGTCAAAAGGTTAAAGACGGCGCTTTGCGAAGCGTGCGTGTGTGACCCGTTTGTTAGTGGGCCTTAACAGGAGCCCAATTGAGTTAAACCCTAGGAGTTCTAGGCCTCCACTATAAATAGGAGGAGGTGGTGGCTGCACCCCTCCTTCTCGCTGTTTTTTATCTCTTTTGTTGCTTACAAAACCCTAATTGGTTTAGGGGGAGTTGAGGTGGAGGCTAGGGCTTTTCATGGTTTGAGGAGAATTTCGTGATCCTGGATTGACCACTGATCCTTGATGGTGTGGGTGTAATCCAGCGACGATCATGTTCTTAATCTATGCAAGGTTTGCTTGAGATAAGTCTCTTTTCGTTCTTGCTTTCGATTTCGTGATTTTAGGGCTTTCTTTGATCCGCGAGTTTGTGTGTAATACTCTGAAAAAAATAAATGAATAAATAAATATTAACCTCTTAAGGGCCTGTGTGTAATTAAATAAAATAGTACATAAAAATAGAATTTCAGAGTTTTTAAAGAGCTATATAAATAGATTGTGGGAATTCTAGAAAACCCTAGCCATATTTTCTTTTTTCTCTCCACCTAGCGCCAGACTCAACCATCATGCCGCTCTTTTTTCTTTCGTCGCCGAGTCTACTACAACGCCACGCGCTCGGCCGCCGCTTAGTTGTGATCGGCCAGATGCTGGCGTGTTATTCTTGGTGTGCCCCTCGCGTGACACCACCGGCCGAGTATCGCTTCTGAATTTTTCTGGCCGCATTCTACGTCTTTGCGCGCGGTCGTCGCTGCGTGTGTGGTCACGTCCACGAGCGCTAGCGTCACCCGAGCGCCAAAGAAAGTTAACTCATTTCTTTTAGTGCCGACACAAAGTGCTAGCAATTAATGAGTCTTGAGTTAGTAGAGATTAGTTATTATTGCTCCCGGATTTTTTTGTTAACGGATTTGGAGGCCCTACGGTGAGGGAATCTAATTAGTTCTTCGTCATGTGGTTACCAATACATGCAGAATTAGTGCTTTTGTTGGAATTTAGTGGTTAGCCAATGTGACTTGTAGCTACGTTTGAATGCAAGTAACTAGTACTAGTAATTAATCTGGTAATGCAACTTTGCATGGTACTGCTAGTGCCAGACATTAACAAGCAGTGCAAGATTGGTTTACATGCGTGCAGACTAAAATGATTGGTCAGAATAGTAAGGGAGATTAGTATGATGCTTGTAGTCGGAGATATCGATTATTAGATCTGTTTAGCCTGCTGTTCTGTTGAACGATTTATTCGGGTACCTTAATGGCGAATTTTGGAAATGTCATCTACTAGTTAATTGTAGATAATTTCGATATCTTTCTATAGCATATTTTATCATGTCGAGCGGACAAGTAGATTTCGAGATATGAATTTTGGAAGACTGCTGTCTTTGCGGTTGTCGTCTTTCGGCGCTGTTTTGGTAGACTGTAGATTAAAAATCGTAAATAGCCTAATTAGAGTTTTTGACCTACATGAAAGATGTAGATAATTGTCCAATGGTTCTGTAGAATCTAAGAACTCGCATTTTGGTTGGGTAAAATAAAAGTTATGAATTTAGTAAGACCTGCGGTTCCGAAGCGGACAGATCGGTTTTCTGGGCTCAAAACGGAGGGTTAGATGATTTAAATAGAAGACCTTGTAATCTAAGAAAATGAGGGGAATTTTGTGTAGAATCCAGAACTGGGTGGTTTTTCGTGATCGGACTTTTGAGTCAAAAGTTACGTTTGTTCTAGTACTAAGACAGCAATGGGTAACTTTTCGGTACCGGAATAGCGTGGTATATTTGGGGACGGGTAGGAGCGAAGTATTTTGATTGCTATTCTTGTTGTTGTAGCTTGTATTGAAGTTTGTGTATTTAATATAGGAGAGGCGTCGTGCTTGTTGCCATCTTCTAGCCAAATCCTGCGTCGCAACTAGTAAAGGCAAGTGCATGGTAGACAGCGATCAATGATGATCACTGTGATTCTTTATCTTCTATTACCATTATTGTTGTGCTTTTATTTTGTTTAATTGCAAACAAAGAATTGGTATGTTTATATCTTTGTTGACAAGCATGATGGAAAGTTGGATATGATGTTTATGATGGACTTTGCATGTTCATACATAAGCATCTTTGCATATGAGCAGGTGATCATGACTGATCACAACTCCACGGGAGTGGAGGAGGTCCCCGATCCTTATGGAGGAACGGGCTTGAGAGTGAATGTTGTCGCGAGCATTCACTCATGCTATACCGGTATACGCGAAAGAAGTGCATGTGGACATGTAGATTAGATTTGCATTGATACATGAGATTAATGGATGTGAATCAAAGAGAAGATAACTGCATGAGAATATTAATAGAAGTACATGTGATGATAATGAAGTTATTGAATGCTGTTGATTTGTTAATGTTCGTTGTTTATGGATGTGCTTGCTGAGTCGTGGACTCACCCTTGCTCTTTTGTTGTCTTTAGGTGATCTTCGAGGGCGTCGTAGCTGAGAGCGAGTAGAGCACATGGACAACACATGATCATTTGCCATAAGAATCTTTTCATTCAAAATTGGATTACTCTTGGACATGTTAGGGGTTGAATAAAGTTTAGTACAACGTTTTGGACTAGACTATTTGTTTTTAATGATTTGGATTCAGTAGTTGGTGCTATTTTGGACTATTTACCTGGTTATATTCCCTTTGCTTATTTGTTATCGTTTGATCCATAATTATGCATGTTCTTTTGTGATCCATGGATATGTTTATTGTTGTTTTCCTGTTGTAATATCATAGTGTGTCGTTAATTGTTAGTTTAGAGAGAATTGTGGTGGCATTCTAGGCTCAGTGTTGGGCTGGGGTGTTACATTGTGATTGATTCTTTAACGTGAATTAGCTTGCTGTGATATGTGTGAATCTATCTAGCATCATCTTGATCATCAATCTCTCACGAACAAGCATTAGGATCAAGTTTTCATTCTTGCCCGGTTTTAGACCTTCTGTTAATCAATTGGCAATTGCTCAAGATTGTTCCAAGAATTCTCCTAATATTCAATTGGAATAGGTCCTCAATAGCATATAGAAGGTGTGTGCAAAGTTTCATAAAGATTGGAGTTGAGAATCAAAAGTTTCACCTAATTGCAACTTGGTCATCGGGCTGATTTTACTGTTGCAGATCGGTTCGAGTCGGCCGCCGATCGCGTCGCCACCGGCCGATCGATTTTGAGCGTCCGACCGCCAAGACAACAAATGTCCGACCGCCCGGCAATCAGTCCGACCGGTTGGGTCCAGCGGTCAGACCGCCCGTGCTGTGAGTTTGCAATATTAGTTGATTTTGTTATTTTACTTAGGGGATTTAATTGGATTCAATACTAGTCTTCCGCTGTACTGGTTTATTGATCTTCATAGCTTCATCATAGCTATTGGAGTGAAATTGTGTTGAATTCATTATTTGGGAAAAAGTGAGCGTGCTCCTATTCACCCCCCCCCTCTAGTCGCCTTTTCGGTCCAACAGATACCATTACCAGATGTCGTTTGGACCCCGGAGTACGTAGGAGCCGTTGGCGAATACTGGTCGCCCACGACAATATTGAAAGTACTTGGACTCTCTGGTCACCGTGCTGGGCTCCCATTGTCGCTTTTGTTGGTCGAATCGATCAGGCTTGCAGAGGTGTTTGAACGTTCTGAACTCGTCAGAAGGAGCTGTACCATAGAGAGCGCTAATGCTACTGGCGGTGTATCCTTATCCATCTGGTCGATTTCGCTGATGTCAGCGACTCGCAAGCAGGCGGAGTAGGAGGATAATGACATCCCATTTTCTTGCATGGCGCGGATGTATGCGTCCATGTCAAGGTTGCAATAGTCCACCAGGTCAAACCAGTTTTCCTCATCTCAAGTCCCTGCCACGTTTGCAAGAGCGATGATTGGGCAAAGGAAATGGACGAGGAATGCTTGAGCAAAGTATTATACAAGAACTCAACGCCTCTTTCCCCACGGTGGCTCTAGCTGTCGATGATCAAGTCGCCGATCTTATGAAATAAATAGAGGAAAATGGCAAAGAGTTCTTATGAGAGAATAGGGCTGCTCTTTATTGCTATGAACTAGCTATTACAAGGGATGCCCTCGACTAGGCAATAGACTAATTCTAATCGCACTGAAGCGTAATGTTTGTTATGATGTTGCAATCCGATTGTCTGTTGATCTTTCGGGTCCGCCTCTTCTACCACTTGCGTTCTTCTTTAAGTAATTGACGAAGTGGTGGCAGTTACTTCTAGAGGTGGCACCTTTGAAGCTTCGCGATTGGTTGGAGCGAGGCAACAGCTTGATGAAGCAAAGAACCGCTCTATGGTTCTGTGTCCGTGAGATACTTAATTGTGGGGTAGTTGTTGTCAGTGTCTAGATTATAAAATATAACGTGGAATGGAAAAAACATAACATGCGTTCCATTCATCAAACGGTGAGGAATATACCAGGAGTCAGCTCCGGATGCCAGTTCATTGCTTCTACGAGCAGTCATCTGGTCAGGGATTAGGTACAGGACTTCATCCGACCAGAGTATCCACGACATAACCTCTGGAATCCTTATGACCACGGAGGTCGTGAGCCTTAGGGGTTACGACCATAAAGACATATGGTCTTTTATTATGTATCAAAGTAATACATAGAGATTTTAATCCTCATCAATTGCGATCGTAAATCTTTAGAGATTGCCGACTAGTTACCATTAAGAGATCTTCTGATGTAGAAAAGGTAACAAGGTTGAAAAGCTCACAAAGCAGAGCATCCAAGGCAATTCTCACCAAATGAAAAGTGAAGCAAGTCCTCGCTTACTCCTAAGGACCAGCCCAAGATAGTATAGATTAGGTCAGGAATGAATGAGAAATAGGAACTCGAGCTCATTTCCTTCCTTCGAGCAAATGTAGATGTGTTCGCGTGGAAGCTATCCAACTTGCATGGATTCCCAAGGAAGGTGATCAATGTGGTAGCCATACGGCCTAATAAACAACCATCAAGGTAAGCTCGCATTCGCTCCTACTCAGCAAGAAGCCATTAGACAAGAGGTGGACAAACTCTTAGATGATGGCTTCGTTCGTGAAGTCAACCAAACAGATTGGCTTGCGAATCCGGTCATGGTCAAGAAAGCAAATGGTAAGTGGTGATGTGCATTGACTTTACTAATTTGAATATTGTCTGTCCTAAGGATGACTTCCCTTTACGCCGCCTCGACCAACTGGTCAAATCAACAACGAGATGTGAATTGACGAGTTTTATGAATGCTTGCTCATGCTCCCATCAAGTAAACATGGCAAGAGATGATGAAGAGAATACTTCATCACCCCTTTCAATATCTACTGCTACGTCAACATGTTGTTAGGGCTGAAAAATGCTGGCACCATGTACAAGTGAGTTATGAAGTAGACATATGTCGACTAGATAGGGCGTAATTTGGAGGCATATGTAGACGATCTCGTTATAAAGAGCTCAAAACGCTCTAATGATCTGTATGATCTGGCAGAAACCTTTGTCAATTTGAAAAATAAAGGAATCAAGTTGAATCTAGAGAAGTGCACTTTTGGCGTTTCTTTTGGTAAATTAATCGACTTTCTTGTTTATTCTAGAGGCATTGAAGTCAATCCTGAAGAAAAATCGTGCCATTGAATATCTCCGACCACCTTCAACAGTGAAGGAGGTTCATGATTTAACTGGTCGAATGGTGGTGCTTAGTCGCTTCATTTCTCGATTAGGTGAATGTCGATTGCCTTTCTCCAAGGTGATTTGAAAACATGACATATTTCATTGGTCGGATGAGGGAAACACAACCTTTAAGGATATTAAGACTTATATTTAGCATGCTCACCCATATTGGTATCACCCTACCCAGATAACCTTTATTAGTATATTTGGTTGCTACACCTAATGTTGTCAGTGTTGTACTGGTCACAAAATGAGATAAGGTCCAATGACATGTTTACTATGTAAGTAAAATACTACATGGATCAAAGGAGCGCTACCCTCAAGTTAAAAAGGTACTTTTGAAAGGATCGCGACAAAGCTACGATAGCACAAACAAAATTTTTACCGCGCAACCAAAGAACCTCCACTAGTAATAGATCACGGTATTACCGCTAGACGCGCCGACTCGTAGCGGAAGTAGAGTCGTTGTAGCGAGTTGATGCAGTCGTAGTCGTACTCACGACGCGTCTCCTCCTTCGAGTGGTCGTACTCTCCGCGCGTCTGCTCCTCCGACTCCGGTGATCGTCGTGAGTTGCGGATCGTCCTAGTGCTGATGCTTCGCAACAACACCTCCGAGGTATCCACACGTACGGGGTAGGATCACCACGCGCCGGAGCACTAGCACCGACAGCGTGGTTGAGAAGGCGTGGCTACTAGGGTTTCAGGAGTTCTTCCAAATATCATCCTCACTCCCTTACCCCATGCCACCGCCTCTCTTTATATAGGCATCCATGATAGGTCTCGACCTTGAGGCCCATTAGGAACTTGTGGCCTATATGAATTCGGATCACCATCCAAATCAAATTCTAGCCCTTTAAGTGTGCGACCCTAGAGGTTCATGTGTAATCAGTTATGACTTGAAAACTCTTTTCCGACACCAGTCGTTAGCGATACCTAGCAGCACATAATGATTCTCAAATACACATAGAATATATCGGACGAACCTTGATGTAATATGATCTATGAACAGTTCCTCGTCACTTACGATCGATTCAGATTCCATTCGACTGATCGTATTTGGTCCCGACTAGTTCAGAACTCCCACGACTGTGTTCTTACCATCCTGTGATTACATTCAATCAATTTACGACCAGCTCGAATCTCCATACGACTAGTTCGTAACTGATCGAACTAAGCGACCTACTCATGCATTCTCCCTTTGCCTCATGATGTCTGGTTGAACTCCAGGTGAGATGAAGTGTCATCCATGGACTGTTCAATACTTTCTCGATCGAGTGTCGGATAACTTCATGTGGTCGACACTTCGAGCACTAGTGGCATGGTGAGAGACCATGTGAGAGGTCCTCCATTCTGAGTTATGAGTATTTGACATTGTGTTGAATAGGTTGAGAGTTGAGTGTTTAGGTTTGACTGCTTTCGGTCAATCAGGAAATCGAACTACTTGTGTATAGAGCGGAAGTTCCGATAATCGGAACTACCGGCGTTGGAAATAGGAACTTCCGATTTACCTGGGTTTTGAGTTCGGCTGAAGGAAATCGGAACTTCCGCACAAGGGGTAGCGGAGTGTCCGATAATACTGACATTGAGTGTTCTTCTGAGATGGTAATCGGATTTGAAAATCTGGAAAGGCGGATGTTCCGAAGATCGGAAGTTCCGCGTTGTTAAGCGCGAACTTCCGATAATCGACAGCGCGGACGTTTCGAAATCGGAACTTCCGCAAGGTAAAGTGCGGAACTTCCGATTGTGTCCAGAACTGTGCAGAGAAGGATATTTTATGATTTTGATTCTGTATGAGTTTGAGTCTTATACAAATGTTGATGCTATGATATTGTGCAATGATATGTGATGTGTTTTTGTCTGTGTTGACTGCAGGACATCGAGACGAAGTCGTGGCGAGACACGAGGTGATCGGACTAGGCGCAGTGCCGCTGAGGTCGAACGGTCTGATGTGTCAAGACGGCGTGAATCTTGAGGTGGTTGCATGTCAAGGACAAGAAGGTGTACGGAGGCTTCGGGAAGGTGCGCAAGGGGCGAAAGGGTCTTTTCGCAAAGCGGCAAAAGTGGAGGCGGTTCCGTTCGGGTAGCGGGCTTAATGGGTTGGAGGCCCATTAGCAAAGGCTATAAATAGGGGAGAACCCTGGAGTTAGGGTTGGCACTTCTGTAGAAAAAATTAGGGTTTGCTTTGGAGAGTTTGTTTTGTTTTGGGAGAGTGTTTGAGATGGAATGTACGAACTGAAATCTATTGTAATCATTCCTCTTTGCTTTACCTCTGTAATCCTTGTTTCAATCCAATAAAATCTGAGGTTTTGATTATTTGATTTTACAACTCTTCCTCTCACTGTTTTTACGTTGAATATCTAGGGTTCGGTGTATCTTTTGATTTATCTTATGAGAGTGCATGAAACTTGAGAGATAGAGTCGTTTTGATATTGCTAATATATCCTCAATGTTTCATGAGCTATGAATCTAAGAATCTCTCGATTCACGGGTTTTGGTCTTTCTTTCGTATTCCTCAAGAAACCCGATTTTGCTTTGTTTGTTGAACCTTTGCTAGCAACTTCTTCTCAATATGGTCAAGATGTTGTTTAGGATGATATCCTGTGAAACTTGACCAGAGAAGAACAACAGATCAAAAGGTGTTTGGATTTTTGGGCAAAAACCCGAGCGCTCGTTTTTTGATCGGGATAATCGAGCTTCCGATTTTATACAAATGAAGTACGCTTAGAATGAACTTCCGCGCCATACATCATGGAACTACGCAGCGGAACTTCGCACCTCATTGGCCGAGCTTCCGATTTCGGAAAAACGGCCAGAGGCTTGTTTTTGTTATTTGATCTTGCTTCATTTACTTTCTTTAGATCTCCAGAGATCTTTGTAGGCTTGTTTAAATACAGTAAAGGGGAGTATTAATTTTTAGGCACCATTCACCCCCCCCCCTCTATTGCCATTTCGGTCCTACACATGGCCTTGCACTTTCTTTATCCGATCACCACGAGGGGCCCATCGACATCTCTCCCATCTCGACCAGTCACATCCCTCCGCATGTTTCATAGCATACCCGAAAGATACCTTTATAACTACCTAGTTACGAGTAGCGTTTGGCAACCCCTAAGAGTGCTATTACACATGTAGGGAACCATGCAAATCTCAGGTCTAAGGATTATACATCATCATTACTAGAGACTAACTAATGACACATAGATTCATAACAATCTCAATAGTGTCTCAATGATGGGTCTATCCAGCCCTATGTTATCTAACATGAGCTCACATTATTGATTCGATATCCGTATATCCATGACCGTTGAAACAAGGTCATCAATCAATATATGTGCTAGTCATGGAGTTCTTTGGAGTTCCACCAAAGTGACCTCCTACTGTGGATACAATTAGAATGACATCATATAAGTTAAAGAGTTCCACCAACAAGTTACATACTTATTGATCTATAACTAATGATTCATTCAAGGAACACGATAACATATTATAAAAAATCATGAACATAATGAAATATCATCATCTCTATGATTGCCTCTAGGGCATATTTCCAAAAACTTTATGCCCGATCAAATTGAGCCTAGCCTAGACGACCACTAGACACTATACTTCGACGGTTCTCAAGAACATAAAGGCTAAGGGCTTGGTATAGAATTGGCTATGCCACAAGGCGACCATTTACAGTATATATGTAACACACCAGCCCAATATTGAGCCTAGAATACCACTAAACTACTTTAACCATTTAATTTACATCAACTTACTATAAAATTACAGCAAGCATGTAACACCCCAGCCCAACATGAGCCTGGTATGCTACTAAAATAACGAGATAACCAATAAAACCCTATGACATTACAATAAATTTCGACAGAACCTCCTTTGTATAACTAAGTATACCGGAGGTTCCAATAGACGCATGAGATTAACAATATTTCAACAACCAAAGTTCATCGAAGCATTCATAGATAATCTACTCGGTTAAGGCATAATCAAGCGTAAATAAAATTTACTACTCTTATTGTTACAAATAATTCAATGCATTCAAGCATAGCCAAAACTTAGTCCTTAAACAGATGCTTATTATTAAGGTATGATCTAAATGATAATAATCCTTTAACGAATGAGTGGTAGTGAGTGCAACCAAAGTAATCCTACTCCCTCCCATGCATGCCGTCGGCAAACGAAGTACCTAAAATATAACAACAGCAAGAGTGAGTCCAAGACTCAACAAAGTACAGTGAGTAAGACAATGGCAATTGCAACTATAACTATTGGCATCCATCCACAACTATCCATAATAAACATGGCTCATGCTTGTGCGATGCAACTGTTCAAATGCACTTTTCTTTCTCTCTTTTGCATATAACGGTATTGCATGTGCCTTCTAGCACAGGGACATAAGCTCATACTCCACAAGTATGGGGACCCAAAAGCCCATCATATTCATGAAGGGGACCTCAATTAATGCTTGGTCACCACGTGACCATGCCTCCAATATGATATCATGGTGCACATAGTCAGTACTTTAAATCATCATGCATAAATGAAACTTACGCATACTTCTAGCATTGGCGAGCATTGATATCCATAACATTCGAGCATCCATGATTAACACAATATACTTATAACATAGTAAACATGAACAAACGATCACGCATAATTTACCACTATTGTACTTGCATGTTTCTCTCTTTTCCCCCTACGGCACACGAAGAAGGAAAATGGGTGCCTTTACATCGGAACTCCGCCTCTTACACAAGCATAGTGGTAACAATAAATCGCTGAAAGATGGACTCCGATTACACCCCTTAATCCAATTCCTCAAGCCCTAAGGTTCGAATAGAAGTTCTACCCAAATCCCCCGGCAGACTAGCAGAAAGCTTCCCGGGACAGCTATACTAAAAATATCATAACTTTCACTATGAAACTCGGATCAAGGTGATCTTGGTCTCTGTGGAATCACGACAAAACTGTCCACAAAAACCTGGTTGGGCTAGTCCCCTGGTTCGGCATCCTACTAGCCCTAATATACAGGTCAATTTCTCTATCCTAATAATCTGACAAACAGAAAAAAGTGACGGTAAAACTTGCATAACTTTTAATTGGAAACTCTAAAATTTGTGTTCTTTATCAACTTCGAAATCATACAGAATTATCTACAACATTCATTTTGAGTAGCATTTCTGATTCGACCTCTAAAAAATTCAAATTGGTCAGAGAAGACAATCTGCCAATTCACGTCAACCCTCTTGGACATCGCGGTAAAACTAGCATAACTCCTAAACCGTGACTTGAAATCAGGTGATCGTGGTGCTGAAAGAAGGCTAAAACCGAGAGCTACAACTTTCTAAGAGGTGATCAGATCAGAAAACATACGTATCTTACCCAAAACTGACGAGCAACCACGATGCACAAATCTAATCTACTACCTCTCCTTGGTTGGCCCTCCAACAATCGCCTCCTCGCCTTCCTTCCAATGGACCACTGCAACGGGCTTCACCGGGGAGGGAGAAGGGGCTGTGGAGAAGGTGGTGGCGCAGGGGAGAGGTGGGGATGGGCGGCGCACAGCAGGGGGAAGTTGGAGGCGGCGGCTCACAATGGGGGAGGGGGAAAAGTGGGAGGGGGATTAGGGTTTTGGGGGCGGTGGGCACCCCCCCTTGGCCGGCCACAAGAAGGCCCCTCCTGGGCCGCGGCCCAGGCCCAGGTTGTCAAATAAGATCGAATAACCCCCTGTCGTTTCTTATTTTACTATTCCTCTTATTCCCTTTTCTGCTCCCGGCTAATTCTGTAATTTACCGATCCGATTTCCGGGGTATTACATTCTACGTACCCCCCTTAAACAGAATTCAACCCCGAATTCTACCAAGGTTAACACGCCAGAGCAGAAGCTACTAAAACCATGATATCACGTACCTGTGGTAAATAATTCTGGAAATTGGTCGCGTATGCGATATTCCAACTCCCAAGTGGCTTCCCTCTCTGTTTGGTGTGTCCACAATACTTTGACATATACCAACGTCTTGTGCCTCAGCACTCGCTCTGACCTTTTCAAAATATGCACTGGTCGAGACTCAACTGTGAGGTCTTGCTCAATTGTCAGTGGCTCTAATGAAATCTTATGCTCGGGTCCTTCAAAACTTCCTCAAAGATCGTAAACGTGAAACACATTGTGGACTCTCGCATGGACTCGAAGGTCCAGCGATAGGCTAGCTTCCCAATCCTAGCCATAATCGGAACAACCGACGTACCTTGGGCTAAGCTTCCCTTTAGTACCGAATCGGACAATGCCTTTGGTGGGATACACTCTCAAAAGCACCTGGTCTCCCACCTCAAACTCCAAGTCACGTCTCCTCACATTTGCATAACTTTTCGCTGCTCATACGCTGCTAGCGTATTCTCTGTCTCACCATTGCTACACGCCAATCGTCTTGAATCCATTCCGGTCCCAAAACTGCTTTCTCACCCACTGCATCCCAACAGAGTGGCGATATGCATTTCCGCCCATACAAAACCTCAAATGGTGCTGCCCTAATGCTAGAGTGGTAACTGTTATTGTAGGTAAACTCTGCAAGTGGCAACTGGTCCTCCCAACTGCCCTTCCATGACAATACGCAGGTCCGCAACATATCCTCCAAGGTTTGAATAGTGCACTCTGACTGCCCATCTGTCTAAGGATGGAATGCTGTGCTAAGTCGAAGCTGTGTGCCCAAGGCACTCTGTAGACTCTCCCAGAATTTGGACACAAACTTCACGTCCCTGTCCGAAATAATAGTTTTGGGCACCCCATGCAGTCTCACCATCTCGCGCACATAGATAGGAGCTAGATCACCCGCTGAACTGGTTGTGCGAATAGGAATGAAGTGCGTAGACTTGCTGAAACGATCCACTACTACCCAAATAGCATCCTTTCCTCGCGGTGAGCGAGGTAATGCCACTACAAAATCCATCGAAATATCATCCCATAGCCACAGTGGAACTTCCAATGGCTGCAATAACCCCGCGGGTCGTTTGTGCTCAGCTTTCACTTGTTGGCAAACACCGCAAGAAGCTACATAATTAGCAATGTCTACCTTCATACTCTTCCACCAGAAGCGTTGTTTTAGATCTCGGTACATCTTAGTCTCACCAGGATGAACGGTGTACGGAGTGCGATGTGCCTCCCTCAAGATATCATCCTTGACCTCCGCCTTTTGTGGCACACACAGACGCCCTTTAAACAACAAGGCACCAAGTATCCATACTAAAATCTCCTTCTTTGCCCTCATCCAATGTTTGCTGACCCTCCGAGTAACCGGTCTTCTCATTGTGCTTCCCGTACACGGATGCGGGATAATCGATCAAGTATCAATCGAGTCTCAATCTGCGCGTGCCCGCATAATGATAAGATATCCCCATGCGATCAAAATCAGCAATGAGGCACTCCAATGCAGCAGGAGTCGCCTTACGACTGAGAGTATCCGCGACCACGTTAGCCCTGCCTAGATGATACTGTATAGTCAGATCATAATCCTTTATCAACTCCAACCACCTTCTTTGGCTCAAATTCAGATCCTTCTGGGTGAAGATGTACTTGAGACTCTTGTGATTTGTGAAGATGTCACACGATTCGCCATACAGAGAATGCCTCCAAATCTTGAGGGCGAAGACAACTGCTTCCAACTCCAAGTCATGAGTGGGATAATTCTGTTCATGCTTCTTCAACTGTCTCGATGCATAGGCAATCACTTTAACGTCTTGCATAAGCACACAGCCCAGTCCCACTCAAGACGTATCAGAATAGACGGTGAATCGCTTTTCCGGCTCAGGAAGAGTGAGAATAGGAGAGATCACCAGTTTTTCCTTTAATGTGCAAAAACTGCGCCACAATCATCACCCATCAAACTTTACCCTTCCGCGTAAGCTGGGACATCGGCTTGGCAATAATGAAGAAGTCCTGCACAAAACGCCGATAATACCCCGCCAAGCCCAGAAAACTCCTCACCTCCTTCACATTGGTCGGCCTCTTCCAGTCCACCACTGTCGAGACCTTGCTAGGATCAACAGCAACTCCCTGTGGATTAATTACATGACCCAGAAAGCTCACCTCTGAAATCCAAATTTCACATTTCTTCCGTTTGGCGTAGAACTTGTGTTCTCTCAAGGTTTCTAGGACCAACCTCAACTGATGGTCATGATCCTCAAGAGTCTTGGAATAGATAAGGATATCGTCGATGAACACCACTACGAAATCATCCAAGTACTCGTGTACCATGCTGTTCATAGTCTCCATAAAGACAGCTGGTGCATTAGTCAATCCAAACGACATGACTGTATATTCATAATGCCCATACCTGGTGGAGAATGCGCCTTTTCTATATCCTCGCTCACGCACTCAGATCGATTATATCCGCATCGAGATCAATCTTGGAAAACACCTGGGCTCCCTTCAACCGATCATACAAATCCTCAATGCGGGGTAGAGGATATTTGTTCTTGATCGTAACCGCATTAAGTGCACGGTAATTAATACACATACGCCAACTCCCATCCTTCTTTTATGTGAACAGAACAGGAGCTCCCCATGGCGATACACTCCGCCTGATCAAACCCTTAGCCAAGAATTCATCCAACTGTTTCTTCAACTCGTCCTGAAATGGACGTACCAGACGATATGGAGACATCGAGATGGGCCGAGTACCCAGAACAAGGTCGATGCAAAACTCCACACCCCGCGCGGGTGGCAAGCCTGGAAGCTCATTCGGGAACACATCCGGGTAGTCCCTTACCACCAGAATCTCCTCAATCCGCGAAGCTAAACTCGGTTTCTTGGCAAGAGATAAAAGAAATCCAGTCTTCACTACACGCTGACCCGAGAACAATCCGGCCAACATCGAAAGAGAGCACCGAGTTGCGCTCCCCTGAAAGGTCAAAGTCTCCCCAAATGAGGTCTGCACCAAGACTGTCCCACTGAAACAGGATATCACCGCTCGATAAGCATGCAACCAATCCATACCCAATATAACATCGAACGGCTCCATCTGGATTACTATCAAGTTCGCCGTGAACTTCTCCCCATCAATAACAATAGAACACCCAGGACAAACAGTTGAACTCGCAATCATACCCCCAGGAGAACTAACCAACACTAACTGAGAAATCCACTGCATACTCAAATTCGCCCTTCTAGCAAACGCCGTAGAGACAAACGAATAGGTAGCCCCGGAATCAAAAAGGATAAAAGCCTCAAGGGAATCGACTAGTAGGGTACCTGTCACCACCTCAGGAGAGCCTGCAGTAGCAGGGGTGGGCATGCCGTAAACTCCATGTGGCACCGGTGCAGAAGATACCCCAACACTGGAGGAAGGATGAGCAGGAACTGCCGCTGGTGGAGCAAAAGACGGTGTCACAGACGGAATGGGGTTCCAGTAGAACCCTGGTGGTGGCACTGGCGGGAACACTACAGGAGAAACCCAACCAGAATGATATTGAGGTGTGGGAGCTGCCATCAGTGTCTGGACTGAACCCCGATGAGTAACGGCTGAAGATGCTGCAGGAGTAGACTCCCATTTGATGATGAACGCTGGGTTCTTCATGCACACTTTCATCTTGTGGCCTGCCTGGCCACAATGGCAACATTCCCCCGTGAAGGAACACTCGGAGGCACGGTGATTGTCACCACACTTGAAGCATATCATTCCCCGGCTCGAATCGGGCGCAAAGTCGGGCGGTTATATGTCGGGCGTAAAAGCGACATGCCTCTCGCCGCCGTAACGCAGCAGTCGCGAGAGCGCCGACCTTCCCGAATCTATTGAAGCGGTGTCGAGAAGACCCACCTCCACCACCGAAGCTCCTCTTATGCCCACTGACTGAACCCCCAGCAGGAGCGGCCGCTAGAGTCCGCTCTCTCTAGTGAGTTCCCGCTCCAGCTCCATACCTTTGGCCTGATCAACCACACTATTGAAGTCAAGCAAGCTGGTCGCCCCCAATACATGGCGATACTCTGAATTCAGTCCTCTTCGGAACCTCTTAGCTTTCTCTCGGTCATTGCCACCATATCGCACAAAGCGGACTAAGTTGTTGAATCCACCTCATAGTCCGCCATACCAACTTTCACCGAACAAAAGTTGCAGAGAATATTCCATCCTCTCAAGGAAGGAATCGGTAGAACTTAGCCCCGAATTGCTCCAAAATCTTCCCAAGTAACTTGTCCTCGCAACGGGTCCCGCCGATAGGACCCCCTCCCACGAAATGTCTGCCTGGCCCTTCAGTTGAAAAGCCACAAAACGCGCCTTCTGTGCTGAGGTCATCTCCAATACGCCGAATTGCCTCTCCATGTGTCGGAAGCCGCCACGCTCAGCATCGGGTTGCTCGCCCACAAAGGTGTCTAAACGAGAGACATCCGCCCCGGAGGCTCATTCTACCCTCGCGGAGCCGTGCCGCCATCGAGCAACAACGGTGCACCCACAAGGAAGGGCCGCACCGCCGACGGAGTCGCTGAACTTCCTCTGTAGTTCCCGGAGTAGAGCGGCTCGGCTTGGCGATCGGACGAGCGGCGGATGCAACCTCCTCAGCTACCCCGCCAACAGCCTCTTCGGCCGGGGATGAGGATGCAACCGAGCCACGTCCACAGGCCGCACCACGTGCATGCCCTCTTCCTCTCGCCATTCTGAATTCCAAAGATAATAAGCTAACCACTTAGCATAAGAGCACACAAACACAATATCATAACAAATCAGTACAACATTCTCAAGGAAACAATTCTATCGTAATCAGAATGCAATGATTTTTACCTTCCCACCCATCGTGCACAAGTGTGTCAAGTTTTAAGTTAATTAACCATTAACAGATTTTAGCAAAACAAGTTACTTAAGTCACAATCTCATTCACCACGGACCTAAAGCCCGCTCTGATACCAACTGTAACACCCCAGCCCAACATGAGCCTGGTATGCTACTAAAATAACGAGATAACAAATAAAACCCTATGACATTACAATAAATTTTGACAGAACCTCCTTTGTATAACTAAGTATACCGGAGGTTCCAATAGACGCATAAGATTAACAATATTTCAACAACCAAAGTTCATCGAAGCATTCATATATAATCTACTTGGTTAAGGCATAATCAAGCATAAATAAAATTTACCACTCTCATTATTACAAATAATTCAATGCATTCAAGCATAGCCAAAACTTAGACCTTAAACAGATGCTTGTTATTAAGGTATGATCTAAATGATAATAATCCTTTAACGAATGAGTGGTAGTGAGTGCAACCAAAGCAATCCTACTCCCTCCCATGCATGCCGTCGGCAAACGAAGTACCTAAAATATAACAACAGCAATAGTGAGTCCAATACTCAGCAAAGTACAGTGAGTAAGACAATGGCAATTGCAACTATATTGGCATCCATCCACAACTATCCATAATAAACATGGCTCATGCTTATGCGATGCAACTGTTCAAATGCACTTTTCTTTCTATCTTTTGCATATACCGATATTGCGGAGTGTGCATCCGTCGATGCACACCCATGCATGTGCCTTCTAGCACACGGACCTTAGACCATACTCCACAAGTATGGAGACCCAAAAGCCCATCATATTCAGACGGGGACCTCAATTAATGCTTGGTCACCACGTGACCATGCCTCCAATATGATATCATGGTGCACATGGTCAATACTTTAAATCATCATGCATAAATGAAACTTACGCATACTTCTAGCATTGGTGAGCATTGATATCCATAACATTCGAGCATCCATGATTAACACAATATTCTCATAACATAGTAAACATGAACAAACGATCACGCACAATTTACCACTACTGTACTTGCCTGTTTCTCTCTTTTCCCCCTACGGCACACGAAAAAGCAAAATGGGTGCCTTTACTTCGGAACTCCGCCTCCTACACAAGCATAGTGGTAATAATAAATACACTGAAAGATGGACTCTGATTACACCCCTTAATCCAATTCCTCAAGCCCTAAGGTTCGAATAGAAGTTCTACCCAAATCCCCCGGCAGACTGGCAGAAAGCTTCCCGGGACAGCTGTACTAAAAATATCATAACTTTCACTACGAAACTCGGATCAAGGTGATCTTGGTCTCTCTGGAATCACGACAAAACTTTCCACAAAAACCTGGTTGGGCTAGTCCCCTGGTTCGGCCTCATACTAGCCCTAATATACAGGTGAATTTCTCTATCCTAACAATCTGACAGACAGAAAAAAGCGACGGTAAAACTTGCATAACTTTTAATTGGAAACTCTAAAATTTGTGTTCTTTATCAACATGGAAATCTTACATAATTATCTACAATATTCATTTTGAGTATCATTTCTGATTCGGCCTCTAAAAAATTCAAATTGGCCAGAGAAGACAATCTGCCAATTCACGTCAACCCTCCTGGACAGTCACGGTAAAACTAGTATAACTCCTAAACCGTCACTCCAAATTAGGTGATCTTTGTTCCAAAAGAAAGCTAAAACCGAGAGCTACAACTTTCTAAGAGGTGATCAGATCCGAAAACATACGTATGTTACCCAAAATTGACAAGCAACCACGCTGCACAAATCTGATCTGCTACCTCTCCTTGGTTGGCCCTCCAACAATCGCCTCCTCGCCTTCCTTCCAATGGACTACCGCAACGGGCTTCACCGGGGAGGGAGAAGGGGCTGTGGAGAAGGTGGTGGCGCAGGGGAGAGGTGGGGAGGGGCGGCGCACAGTAGGGGGAAGGTGGAGGCGGCGGCTCACAATGGGGGAGGGGGAAAAGGGGGAGCGGGATTAGGGTTTTTGGGGGGGGGGTGGGCACCCCCCTTGGCCGGCCACAAGAAGGCCCCTCCTGGGCCGCGGCCCAGGCCCAGGTTGTCGAATAAGATCGAATAACCCCCTGCCGTTTCATATTTTACTATTCCTCTTATTCCCTTTTCTCCTCCCGGCTAATTCTGTAATTTACCGATCCGATTTCTGGTGTATTACAAAGCATATCAACGATAAAACCCATCCACGGGTCACAATATCAAAAGCAAAATACTATGACAATCATAGATAATTTTAGCCCTAGGAGTATATCAAGGTAATAAGCTAAGATTAACACAAACCAAGCATCTAAGGTTATTCAATACCATCGTGTCCTAGATATAAATCTTCATATTATAATAAAATTTTCTCACATCCAATGAATCAACTAATTGGGTTTAGTTTTTGATTCCAAGTGCGCTAGCCCTTCCTTAGTCAAACGTCATCAACAGTCAGCTAAAAACAACAATAGAGCAAGAATGACTCCAAGACTCAGCAAATTGCCATTCTCATTCTCAAACAATCAAGCCATATTCCATATAGGTAAAGTTGCACATCTTAACAATTTACTCATATGCGAATGCACCATCATGCTCATGCTCATATGCATCTCGTCGGCTGATACTGGTATAGCGGAATGTTTACCCGTTGATGACACACTCTATCTTCACTCCCGTGAAGTCCCCAGTGAAGTAGAATTTTATCCAGAGTACGCCGGAATAGTCATGTATCTTTCTCACTGACCTCACCGAAATAGATACATGACTTTCTCACCGACCTGGCTCGTGCAACTCCTATCATAATGAATGTAAATGATGCAACATCTTTAATTATTCATCAACATAATTTATCTCGTTAACTCAATATCTCATTCTTGTTAACTCATTATCATAATCTCATTCACTCGAGGTCATCAATATCATGTAGAAAAATAAGCTTAATGAAAGCATAATAAATAGCATGATAAGTAATATCAATGATCATGGCGAACAACCCATTGTTCGCCACTCTACCATGTACTTGCCTTAACCAAGAGACGGATGACGACGGAAAGACTCTAACCCCGGTGCTCACCACCACCTGGCCACCGTAAAGTATACTAAATATATCATTCAAAAGTGCACAGTATAGCAATGAAAAAAATAAAATCAATCGCTCTTAATCAAAATACGAGACATAGCCGATGCACTCCCAAATCTCAATATGTTCAAACAGACACCTATCAAAGGAAAATTCGTAACTTTTGAGTAAAAACTACAAAAGTTATTAATCCAATTTTCCTGGAATCTACACTAGCATATCTACATCTTCTCAGGTGACTGAAAGATCAAATAATCAAATCTAAGCCTTTGTTTTTAATTCCGAAGACCGTTCTGTCATCTTCGGTACTACTGACTTGGGAATTTCGTAACTTTTATTTGGTACATCCCAATTCAATGGTCTAGGATGCTCTGGAAAGATAACAAAATTATCTACAATAACTTAGTTGGTAAGATTCTCTAACTCTACCATTAACATGATCTAATATACAGTTAAAAACTTGAAGTCAGAATGTGACAGTCCGAAGGAACAACACTACAAGAAAAATCCATATCATTCAAATCACAGAACCAAAGTTCATGATCTTTATCAATCTGGAAAGCTAATAAAATTTCATACGAAAGTTGTGTTTAGAGACCCCCCTGAATCAGCCATTATCTAAATTTTATCTATTAAACAGTACGACTGTTGTAATGTCGTCAGTGTTTCTGGACAGCAGTAAAGAAACTAACGTATCTCCCAATCTACAACTCCGAATTAAGTGATGTCGGTGCCTATAGAAAGCGGCGACAAACCCCAAAATTCTCTAGGAGATGACAAATCCAAATTGCGCAATTATTGAACCCAAAACTACAGCGCAATATTATCAGCAGAAAACAGATCTGCTACCTGAAACTACAGTTCTGTCCCCTTCGGTTATGAAATCATATCTCACAAACCACATATAATAATGGCATAAAAATTAGTATAAATATAGATACACAAGTTCTCTACAATCTGTAAAAATTTCAGCCCAATCCGTGATCATTTGACCACTCAAACAGATCACCTACCAACACTACTTTGTGCTGAAACTGCAGTAGTCTAGGCTGATAAAACCCCCCTCAAAACAGGTTCTCCTCTAGACTAATCATAAATCCAGCCATAAAAATCTAAGATTGAAAAGTCAAGAACATACTGACCAAGTTTGAGCCCAATGAGATGACGTTTGATGCACCGATTGAGGTCTTGGCGAAAACTGCGCAGGATCACCCGAGATGGAACAAGGCGATGGGGGGTGGCGGCTGGTTTGGGGGAGAAGGAGAGGAGGGGCGCAAAGGAGGGGAGAGGGAGCTAGGGTTGGCTGTCCCTCTCCCTAAAACCAGCCCCCTAATGGGCCAAATACCGTTGGTCGAAAGCCCACGGCCCAGGTTCTCTTATTTTAGCGAACAAACATTTCTAAAACCTCAAATTCTGACTTTTTCCTCTTCTCAATTCCTTAATTCCACCTCTAATCTTATTGCACTCAGTAATGATAGTCGGGATATTACAATATAATTCAACCACAATTCTCTGTTACAAATAATATGGTATAGTATGAAGTTCTTCTAGCTGAGCTCTGAACAGCTAAATCCCTTGGTGTCCATCAACTTTTAGTGGTGGGCGATTCGCAACTAGTCGTAGACCATGTTAGGAAGTAATATCAATGTTCCGATGAGACAATGATCACACATGGATGGAGTGAGAAATTTGGAAAAAAATACTTCAATAGTTTTAAAGTCCAATACATACTGTGAAAAGATAGTACTTTAGTGGAACAATTATCTAAACCAGGCTCCTCGCGATCAGTGAGTCCAACAGGTGTTTCCCTTGAATATTTGTCCAAAACCCTGTAAGCACATCTCGAGAAGTATAATCGACCACTTCAGAGCTCACCATTGTCAACCATGATGCATATTGGATTCAACTATTAAAAGCCTATCTAGCACATGGGACAATGCCCAATGATGCACGTGAAAATGGCGATTAATCTGAAGGCAACATTGTACAAACATGTTGACAACGACCTCTATAAAAAAGGATCATATGGTGTTCTAATGCGATGAATTTGTTAGGAAAATGGTAAAATATTACTCTCTGAAATACATCGGGGCTTATGTGGAGCACATGCTTCATATAGAAAGCTGGCCAGTAAAGCTTTGCAACATGGTTTTTATTGGCCCATTGCACTACAAGACGCAATGACTTTTGTAAAGACTTGTGAGCAATGTCAATTTCATGCCTGATAAGTACACCAACCTACAAATCAATTGCAAACAATTCGATTGTCATTGTCATTTTTGACATGGGGAATTGACATAGTTGGACCTTTACCTAGGGAAAATAATGGATTCAAATTCTTATTTGTGTCCAATGATTCATTCACTAAATGGATTGAAGCCAAACCTGTCACTACAATCATTGCATCAGTAGCCAAAAAATTCTTTAGGAAAAATGTAGTGACTCATTTTGGTTTACCCACTCATCTTATTACTGATAATGGACCATAATTTATTAGTGGTTTGTTTCAACATTACTGTGATGAAATAGGCACAAAGAGTTATTTCGCTTCTATCGTTCATCCATAGAGCAACGGAGCAATTGAACGTGCAAACAGTCAACGCATGGAAGGCATGAAGAAAAGAGTCTTCGACAGACTCAAAATACGTTCGAGGGCTTGGGTAGATGATCTATACTCAGATTATGTGCTTCATATACTACAACTAGTAGAGCTATAGGTAAAACATCATTTCAACTGGTCTACGGAGCAGAAGCGGTATTACCTAATGAAATTCATTTGGATTCTACATGAGCCAATCTCCATGATAAAGTCAACAAGGCGAGGAGCATGAAGATGATGCCAACATTCTCAAAGAAAAATGTGGTTAAGCACTTATCAAGTCAACAACCTATCTACAAGGATTGCGTCAGTACTATAATAGAAGAGTTCAACCACGTATATTTAATGTGGGTGACTGGGTTCTATGACGAATCCAGACTCAGTCTAATTGGAATGAATTTTCTCCCAAATGGAAAGGTCATTTTACTATTGTCTCTGTCAGCTGACCTGTTTCTGTTTGAGTTGCTTTGGATGGTGATAGAGTTCTATCCAATGCTTGGAATATAGAACATATTCGCAAGTGTTATGTGTAACATGTTATATCACATTAATAAAGTATGTTTTGCATTCAAATAAAGTATGTTTTGCATTCATTCTTTGATATCATTGTCTTCCAATTAATATGTTATGAATCTATATTGCTCTAAGTTATGTGATTACAGCTGATCTCCAAGACTACCGACAAGCCTCCTGACATATACATTGTTGTAGGTCTGGTCTTTAGATAACTTCTAGTAGATACTTTTCCTATAAGCCGGTTCTCACGCTCGGAAACTCAGTAGACTTACGTTATCTAAGACTTGCTTCTAGTTAGTATTGTGTATACTGTGAAAGTTACACTAGTCACCAGCCTCTAAATTATCACAAATGCTAAGTCATCAGAATACGCTTACCGATCACCGTCAAACACATCACAGTCGGAGGCTAGTAATATACCAGAAACACTAAGAGCAAGCTCAATGAATTACAAGACAAAAATATTCATTCATTCAATGAACATTTATTACAATGATGTTAAAGTCATTCAGTTGTCCATAAAACATAAATTTTACATTCTTCATAAACTCAGCTACAAGAGAAGTTACATCCTCACTTTTCTTTTGAATTTCTTGAGCAAAGTTTAAACTCAATTCAGGAATCGTCCTCACCAGCCTACTACATCCTTGTAGTAATGCTACAACTTATGAACAAGGTGCCTACGTTAACATCAATGACTGACTGAAGATAGGTCTTCATGGATTGAACTATCTTCGGGAGGTGGTCTACAAGAACTTCACTTGAGCTTTGATAGTGTCATCCAGTTCTTCAACCGATGGCTCCTCTTTTGTGAGTAAAACCTCTACACACTTTACTTTAACAAAGAATTGCTTTTTAGAATGAAAGCGTGGTAGTAGAGTTGGTTTCTTTGCTATATTTATGAAATCTTTCTTTTCCTTGATAAGCTTAAGATCATATCAAGTTTACCCATCGCTTCAACTCAAATCATGCTTTCCATGCTAATGTTCTTTGTTCTTTCAATTGTTTCTACAATTCTAAGTGTTCAAAGACATAAAATTTGGATAAGCACAACAAATGTGCACTAAAAATAATATAAGAGTGAGATTTTTTACTTTTTGTTTCTTCCTTATATTTTTGAAGAAGTGTGTCATGGTCCTATGTTAGTTTTTCGCATACCACTTGACATTCCTTCGAGCCATCCAAAAAATTTAAGTTGAGTTCTTCAAGGTGCTTATGCTCGTAGTAGCATACTCGAGAATCTCTTCTTTTCTTTGAGGCTTCCTTCCTTGAGAACAACTTAGATTTTAAAATCCTGGGTAGCATTGTTGGTGAAGACTAACTTGTTTTCATACTCTTGGATGAGTCGATCAACAGAGTGTTTTTGTTACATAAGTTGACTGAAATAGCAAAGTTAAAATTACAAGAATTATGAAAGTAATTACAGAAAAAGTATGTTTAACTTACTTTTTTAGTCTTACAATTTCTACATCTTTATATGTATCCTTGTTGGTCGCATTTCCCATGAAAGCCTAAAAGACGCCAAGCATTTCGATAGTTTTCTACAAATATGATAGTAAAAAGTTAGAATTTTGCCATCTAATTGAGGATCAAAAGGCTTAAGTAAACAGATTATTACCTTATCATTCAAGTCCTTAATTTGATTCTCCAATTCACTATATCTAGACTCATCTGGTATAGTAGGTTGGTCGACCTTTACTTCTGAAAAGCTGGTCATAGTGCCTCTATATTTAGAAGGTGGTCTCCATGCCACCATAGCACCAATTACAGAAGTAAGAGCAGAGGAAGGAACATTTTATATTCAAAGACCAATATAAAAAAAATTGAAAAAAGAAGAAGCCAACTTCTCAATCTTAGCCCATTGAAAAAGTAAAGACTACTTACTTGCTCAGTAGACTAAAGAGTTAAATCCTACCCAACATCCTGGTCAAGAAAAACTTCAACCTTTCCTTCGACGATAGGCAAAACTTCGGTGGTCAGAACCTTTTTGATGATCACCTATGTTGGCCTTGTCCCCTCTTCTGTTGGTGAGACTTGCTCGACCACCACCTCCATAGGAATTGAGGCTTGCTCAATTGCTTCTGTAGGTATCTATCTTGGGGAGGTCGGATCATTCTCGGCCAGCTCTTTAGCCTCCATCTCAGCACTATTGCCCTCCAAGTCGACTTGCACTCACTCACCACAAGAGGAGTAGCGGTGTCTCCTCTTTGGATTCATTAACTTTAGCAGATGGAATTGAGAGGTGGTTGGAGGGATGATGTAAACAAAGACATTTATCGAAGTAAACACTGCAAAAAATCAAAGAAATAAAGATTTATGTTAAATTACTTACTCAAAGCAGATACCAATGTTGGTCTCGAAAGAAAACATGATGTTACTGGGAACTAATGTACCACTGCCTACAGCAATGATGTTAATGCTAGGACTGCTAATACTAAGTTTTCTTACCAAAATGAGCGGAGAGTCTTCTTTATCCTCAATCTCGTATTCCTCACCCTGAACATATGAGAATAAAGAAAGATGACTATATAATTTATATGAAATCATAAGCTTTTGGTTTCTCTTGGTTACCTATGTCACAACCTTGGCAATCTTCGCCAACTTTTCTTGCGCCTGAGGCTGATCATGGATGTGTTTCGACTGGATAGAGGGGAGGGTGCGAGTTGTCTCGGTTACAGCCTTGCTACTTGACAAAGGCGTAACCAGTTAGCACAACACTGGTCATCATAGCACTGCTCTACTTAACAGCAACCAAGGTACCCGTAGAGACTACTGTAGCAGGTCTTGCCCTAGTCATTGGTCTTTCGACCATGACCTGTGTAGACTCTATAGCAATGGTCGTGGTCTTCTTTTGCCAACGTGGATTGGCTACTAGACCCAGACTGGTCGACACCTCTTTTTCTGCCATGCATTAAAAGATAAAAAAGTTTATCAGCGACAGTCTTAGGGCAAAACTCAAGACTAAGATTAAAATTGTACATATGTGCATTCGTGCATTTATAAATTTTGGAGACGCCCCGATTTGGATGGAAAGCTAGTTGTCAAAGGAGATAGGCTCTAAGCCATCTCTTACATTCTTCAACACAATTGAAGCCCTCTCTTCAACCACCTCCTTTAGCAGTTATAAAACAAAAAAAATTATAGATTTAGTAATACTTATATTATAAAGTCAAAATATTACTTTAAAATAAACCTAGAGAGTAACTTACCTCCAGAACAATCCTGGGTCGGGTCATCAACCCCTTATAGCATGCAACCATAATGAACCCTTTTCTTCAAGGGGCTGATCAGGGATGATCTCTTGACTAGTGAGTCTTGCAGCTACTAGCGAGATGACTGCGTCAACTAGTCTTCCCCCTTTTGCTATCAGCTTCAGAGAGGACTTCTCACTCTTTACATCCTGAGCAGACTAGGTCGAAGGAGGGCCTCTGGTATACTTCAAGTGACACCTTCAGGGATTTCGGTGTAGAACCACTCCTTCTAGTAGTCATGCCATGTATCCTTAATATATAGGAAGATGAGGGATATTTCTTGCGCACCTGGGTCACAACCTTGGCAATCTTCACCAACTTTTTCTTGCACCTAAGGCCGATCATGGATGTGTTTTGACTGGGCAGAGGGGAGGGTGCGAGTTGTCTCAGTTACAACCTTGCTACTTGACAGCGCAGAACTAGTGTAGAACCAGTTGGCACAACACTGGTCATCATAGCGCTGTTGTACTTAACAGCAACCAAGGTACCCGAGGAGACTACTTACCTCTATAACTATCCTTGGTCGGGTCATCAACCCCTTCTAGCATCTAACCATAATGAACCCTTTTCTTCAAGGGGCTGATCAGGGATGATCTCTCGACCAGTGAGTCTGGCAACTACTAGCGAGATGATTGTGTCAACTAGTCTTCCTTCTTTTGCTATCAGCTTTAGAGGGGACTTCTCACTCTTTACATCCTGAGCAAACCAGGTCAAAGGAGGGCCTCTCGTATACTTCGAGCAGCTACCTCCACGGATTTCGGAGTAGAACCACTCCTTCTAGTAGTCATGCCATGTATCCTTAATATACAGGAAGATGGTGGATATTTCTTGGACATCTGGTTTTGGATCTTGAAATAAGTTCTACCACAGAACCCTTGACCTCTAGTATTACGAGAAAATTGATTAAAATGGCGGAAAAGACGAATGAAGGGAGAAAATGCCAAGGAAAGCTTCAGGAAGATGTGAAGAGACACTAAGAATTAGAATGGAGTTTGGTCTAAAATGAAACAGTTCCATCCTAAAGTTTCCTGAAAGAAGCGAAGAGAATGAATCGACCTTCTTCTGGAATTGGAGCTACTTCACTGCCGCAATGACTCTATTTGATTATAAACCGAGCCGCGAGATACCCTTGGTTCTCTAATTCTTGAATCTAGTTCTTAGAAAGAGTTGAAGCACCCAGAATCCCCATGATCAAATATCAAACATAGATTTTTGGAGATGAATACACTCAAAGGGCACAGATTTTTGGAGATGAATACACTCAAAGGGGGGAGACGGAGATTGTAATGAGAGCGAAATAATATTAAAGCTAAAAAAGAAGTTTTTTTGTCCTATTTTAATAGAAACCGTCCGCCCATTTACTGCAACCTTCAGATACGATTTCCAAGAAAACATGAATATTTTCCTTTCTCCTATATTTTTATTAAATGTTTGGAATGATTGCGCTTGATCAAATTTATTGACCCCGGTTTCGAGGCAATAAAGTCTTAAGTAAATATTCTTTATTTTCTTAAGCCTTGGGGGCTAGCTAACGAGGATTCTTGACCAGGTCGATCTTTTCGGTCAAAGTCAGAGTCTCTGTCAAAATAGGCCCACATATCAGTAGCTCATTCTATAACTGTTGGACCGAAACGGCGACTAGAGGAGGGTGAAGAGGAGCACGATCTCTTTTTCACAAAGATCGGATTAATACAATTTTCACTACAACAGCTATGAGAGCTATGAAGATCAATATACAAGCACAGCAGAAGTCTTGTATTGAATCCAATCTAAACCCCGGAGCAAAACAACCAAAATCAACAAGAGCTCGATTTCCAAGTGTTGGGCGGTCTGACCTCTATGTAAATGGCGGTCAGACCGGTCACCTTGAGCGGTCGGACCGGTCACCTTGGGCAGTCTGACCTCCAGCCTGATGAACAATGAAATTAGAACGAAAAAATAAAGTTGCAAATAGGTATAACTTTTGATCTACAACTCCAAACTCGATAAAACTTGGAACGCACCTTCTCTAGGATATCAGGAACCTATTCCAATCAAAGATCTTGAAGATCCTTGGAAAAGTTACGACCTTTATCCGTTTGAGTGAAGGATGGTTCAAAACCGAAACAAAACGAAAACTAGATCCAAAACCTTGCTCGTGGGTTAGAGATGATCAAGATGATCCTAGATGAGTTCCCACATATCACAGCAAACAAGATCAGGGGCAGAAACCAAAGGAAAAGTTGAGAATCAAATAAAGCCCCAAAATCACAAAATAGAGAGCAAGAACGAAAAGAGACTCATCTTAAGATAACTTGTATAAATTGATTTATGATTGTTGCTGGTTTACAACCACTCCATCACGGAGGACAAAACTCAATACATGAGCACATAATCAATCTCCTCTTCAAGAATCCTAACCTCTCCACTCCCTAATCTCCAAAAATAAAACTAGGGTTTCAAATCAGCAAAAGGATCAAGGAGGTGCTACAGTACCCTCCCATATTTATAGTGGAGGCTAACCTTTTAGAAGAGTTTTCTATTGGGCACATGTTAAGGCCACACACAAATGGGTTTAACTCACGCACACATTTTAAAGCGTCGTCTTCATCTTCTCTGGACCTAAACCACTTCTCCTTGCGTCGTCTTGCGCCGCGGTTTAGCCAAAAGTAAACAAGGCGGTATTTTAGTGATATTACCAAAATACCCCTTCTCGATTCTTCTCCAAAGACCGAGTCAAATCTTCATGAAGCAGTTCCATGCTTCGCCATGTGTAGGTTGATAAACGACTCTCATCATGTCGGCAAGTCTCTCACATCCGACTCCCACCGAAACCACCATGGCACTTGTACTGACCCCCACGCCACTTGATGCAACCTGTCGTACCGAACTTCCCGTTCGATCATCCTTGTCCATTTTGCGCAACGCTCGAATCCAATGACTTCACCCGGCACCATTGATCGTTCTGAACCTCAGCTCTCAAGCCTAGTCCCGATCATCCTCGCCGTTGACCGTCGTTGATCGCCAAGCACACTGCACAACAATAGACCAAGAAATCGATTCCGGGAACAAGTTCTTCGCAACTTGACCCACGTTAGTCAAAACATGCATCATGCAACATATATGCAGTGAAACCCATAAACTTGACTCAACAAACAAACATCGCCGCTACTAGAGCCGACGATACAAGTGAAAACCGATCAGACCACCCTCTGGCCGGTCTGACCGCCGCTTAGCCGGTAAGACCGCCCAGCTAGGGACTTAGCCAATTTTTAGCCCTTAAAAACCGAAAGCTCTCTGAAAATTTCAAATGAATAGATCTCTTGACTAGAAGCTCCAAAAATTATAAGACCAAGTATATAAGAATCCCCTCTCTTGCCTACACCCTCTATTTTTGGTCCAACTCCAAACTCCAACTTTTACAAAGGTCGGTCCGACCGCCGCCCATGGCCGGTCGGACCGCCACTGACCCGTCTCGACCGCCTGGGTGGCGGTCGACCGCCACCGCTTCGGCTCGACCGCTTATGACTCGACAAGATCGAGATTTTGTCGAAAATATGTGATTCGACAAACCTTTAAAGCCATTGCCAATTGTAACATCATTCTAAGATCATGAGCATATCCCCAGGATATCCACAATAACAGTTATGAACCTATGACCAGTATTTTAAGGAAGCTAATCCCCTTTAAATTTGCTACGGCCAAACTAGTCATATACCAGTTCGAGTTATGAGATGGTCTGTTATGGACAATATACGATCAGCTATGTGGTTTTGAGCCATCCTTGACCAGCATCTGGCAACTACCGTGACCAACTATGAGACATAATAGTTTCCTACGTAACTAACGTGAGAGCGGTTATTGGCGCATCTAGCAAATTACAACAGTTAACTAAAAGACGTGACAGTTCAAGACTCAACAGAGAAACGTGTGTGAAGATAAGAGACGTCTTTAGTTACATTAAATGCCACCTTTCAATAGCTAAAAAGGGTGTAGCCCACGTATTCTGTAATAATAGGTTCACCATTCAACATATGCATCATTTAATAGGTTCACCCACTACTACAGAACAGACCTTTGGTCGAACTGCCAAATGGGCAATAGTCTCGGAGAAAATTGCGTCCGGGACAAAAAAGATCTTTCGTCCCGGTTGGTGACACCAACCGACTAAAAGTCCCCGCCCAACGGCTCGTGGCGTGCTTTGCAGAGGATTTAGTCCCGGTTGGTGTTACCAACCGACTAAATCTCAACCTTTAGTCCCGGCTGGTACTACAATCCGACTAAATCTTTAGTCCCGGATTGTAATACCAACTCGACTAAAGGTTGTTATTTAGTCGGTGCTGGTAACACCAACCGACTAAATGTCTCTTCTATTTAAACCCTCGCTTTGGCGCTAAATCACAGAGCCGAACGCCGCTGCCGCCGCCGACACGCCGCATTGCCATTGTCACCACCGCCGAGCTGCTCATTCACTCAACCGTATTCACCGGCGTGTTCGCAGTAAGCTCTCGATGCTAACCCCGCCGTCCATTATGAAAATATGAAATGTAAAATTTGAATAATTTTTATATGTTATAAAAATTGCCAATTAATTCATAAATGGAACTTTCATGATTTTTGTAGGCCACAATAAATTTCCAAAAGTCATGAAATTTGTTATTCCACTAAGTTACACTGTGAACAGTCCATATAAAAATTTTAAGATTATTTGGACAAAGTTGAATTTATACCTATTTTATGCTTATTTATTTAATTATTATTCCATGAATTTTGTAGGCTAAATTAATGATCCAAAATTCTGAAAATTGTTTTGCCATCTAATTAGGCTATGAACTATCTGTACAAAAATGTTGGGATCAATCTGAAGACTTTTATTTTTCACCTTATTTAATAATTATTTAAATAAATGAAAAATGACTTTTACATGTGTTAGTTAGGTTAAGCTTTGAGAGGTGTTTGATGAGATAAGTCTTATCTTATCAGATCCAACCTCTTGGGTAAAAATAATAAATATTAATTTTGTTTTAATAAATAAGTTTAATATTTAATTATTAAGTAATTTTTGGGTAGCCTCTATCATGTGTAATATCCGGGAAAATTTGAAACTTGAAATTTAATTATGTGATATGTCATATAATGCAGACGATGATACGCCATTGGATGTACAATGCCGATCCGCCCAAAGAGTTCATTGATGGCGGCATTATTTCTTAAGAGTGGCCGAGGCAAACAAGCGGGATGGTTTCATGTGTCATCCATGTGCCCTGTAAGAATTTGAAGGAATATTCTAGCTCAAGGAGTCTTCACTCACACTTGTTGAAGTCGGGTTTCATGCCAAACTATATTTGTTGGACCAAGCACGGAGAAACTGTGGTTATAATGGAAGAAGGTGAAGAAGAACAATTGGACCCTAACGACATTATTGCTCAATACGGTGACTTGATGATACCGCAATGGGCTAAGTCAAGAAGAGGCAAAGCGTAAGACACACTCGCCAAGATGATGCTCTTGGTGATGTCATTCGTGATGCACAAAGAGATTGCGAAAGTGAAAAGGAGAAGGCTAAGTTTGACCGCATGCTAGAGGATCACAAGAAATTACTATACCCGTCCGCCAAGATGGGCAAAAAGTTGGGTACAACATCGAGTTGCTACAATGGAAGGCATGTAATGGTGTATCCGACAAGGCATTTGGGCAATTATCAAGATCCAAAAAGATGCTTCCAAGCTTCAACGAATTGCCCGCCACTACGCACGAAGCAAAACAGTCGCCCGCCTTTGGGATTAGAAATCCGTAAGATACATGCATGTCCTAATGATCGCATCCTCGTATCGTGGCAAGGACTACGAGAATTTGGATGAATGCCCGTATGCAAAGCGTCGCGGTATAAGATCAAAGCGAGATGACCTCGCGATGTTGAGGGCGTAAGAACGCCCCAGAAGAAAATCCTCGCCAAGGTTATGTGGTATGCTCCTATAATACCACGCTCAAACGTCTGCTCATAAACAAGGACCATGCAAAGTTGTCGCGATGGCACAAAGAAGACCGTAAGGTAGACAACATGTTGAGACACCCCACGATGGGTCCCAAAGGAGAGCAATAGACAGAGAATTCCTGAGTTTGCAGATGACGCAAGAAACCTAAGGTTCGCTTTAAGTACGGATGGTATGAATCCTTTTGGGGACCAGAGCACTAGTCATAGCACTTGGCTCACATTACTCTATGTATCTACAACCTTCCTCCATGGTTATGCATGAAGCGAAGTTCATTATGATGCCGGTGCTCATCCAAGGCCCGAGGCAACCCGCAACGACATCGATGTCTACCGAGGCCATTAGTTGAGGAACTCCTTCTTTATGGAGCAAACCAGTGTGCGTGTGTGGGATGAGTACAAACAGAACACTTCGACCTGCGAGCATTGTTGTTCAGAATAATCAATGATTGGCCCGCTCTAAGTAATCTTTCAGACAGATAAACAAGGGATACAATGCATGCACACAATGTTTTGATGACATTGACAGATATATTTGAAAAATGTCGAAAGGTCGTGGTACCTTGGCCATCGCTGTTTTCTTCCTATGAATCACCAACTAAGAAAGAAAGGCAAGCATTTTAACGGTAAGGCGTAACACCGAACAAAGCCTCGCAACCGAATCGGGAGGATGTACTTGATATGGTCAAGGATGTGCAAGTAGTCTTTGAAAGGGACAAGGCAATAAACTGTTCCGAAGATGCTAAGGGACACGCACCCATGTGGAAGAAGAAGTCCATATTTTGGGAGCTACCCTATTGGCAAGTCCTAGAGGTCCGCAACGCGATCGACGTGATGCACCTGACAAAGAATCTTTGTGTGAACCTGCTAGGATTCATGGATGTGTATGGAAAGTCTAAGGATTCACTCAAGCACGACAGACTTGCGGCGCATGAAAGAACGAGACAACTCGCATCCAGAGAAGGCAGACGATGGACGCCATTACTTAAGACCGCTAGCTTCACTCTTAGCAAAGAAGAGAAGGAAAGCATGTTTGAATGCCTAAACAAAGATCAAGGTCCCATCCGATTCTCCTCCAATATAAAGCGATAATAAATGTGCGAGAAGAAATTCCTACACTTAAAGTCCCATGATCGCCACGTGCTTATGACGCAATTGCTTAGGTTGCTTTAAGAGGAATTCTACCTCCACATGTACGTCTGGCCACCGTGAAGCTATGTGCATTCCTCAATGCAATTTCTCAGAAGGCAATCAATCCAATGGAACTAGCTACTCTACAGAATGATGTGGTTCAATGTCTTGTCACTTTGAGTTGGTGTTCCTCCATCCTTCTTTAATATCATGACACACCTCCTAGTTCACTGGTCAAGGAGATTAATATTCTCGGTCCTGTGTTCCTACACAACATGTTCCCTTTGAGAGGTTCATGGAGTCCTCAAGAAATATGTTCACCAACGTGCTCGGCCGAAGGAAGCATCGCCAAGGGCTACGGGACAGAGGAGGTCATTGAGTTCGTGTTGACTTCATTCCGACCTTGACCCGATTGGTGTTCCGAATCGCGACACGAGGGGAGACTTAGTGGAAAGGGAACACTAGGGAAGAAAACATATATCGCACGGGGACGATTATTTCAATAAAGCGCACTACACAGCTTCTTCAAAACTCCTCCGTGGTGGAGCCGTATGTCGAGGTACACAAGGAGTTCCTACGATCCCGCCTGTGGAAGAATGAAGCTTGGATTAGGCGCCATCACATGGAAACTTTCAATGGTGGTTGCGAAAAGAATGTCGTGGTGATGACAATATTGATGAGCAATCGATTTGTTGGCTAGGCAACCATCGTGGCACATCCTCACGCACAAAGGGTACGAGATAAATGGAAATACATTTTACATCGTAGCCCAAGATAAAAGAAGCACAAACCAAAACAAAGGTGTCCGCAGAGATGCCATGCATCCAAATGGAAAGAGGCAAACATATTATGGCCAGATAGAGGAGATTTGGGAACTAGACTACGACCTAATTTTAAAGTCCCTTTGTTCCAAAGGCAATGGGTGAAGATGACCTGAGGCGGGGTAACAATGACAAGGAGTATGGAATGACAACGGTGGACCTCAACAATATTGGGTACAAAGACGAACCATTCGCCCTGTGCTGATGTGAATCAGTGTTCTATGTGAAAGACATGTCTACAAAATCCAAGAGAGGGAAAACTACGACAAATCAACCAATGAGCCAAAACGCCACATAGTTCTTTCAGGGGAAAAGAAACATCGTGGGAATTGAGGACAAGTCGACAAGTCAAGATTATGAAAGGGATGACCGAATCCCGCCTTTGAGTGACCAAAGACCCAAGCATCCCGCTAAATGCCGAGGATACTCCATGGTTACTGATGATCATAACCAAGGGTCATACGTCAAGAAGAAGTTCACCACTGTGCCCGCTTGATATATAGTGATGTTTAATAAATAGTGTGTATTAGAGATTTTATGTAATAATTGTAACTTCCGGATGTTTCTATCATATTTTTCTTGTTTTTATCGCTTCAAATGAAATTCTATTCGATAAAGGACACATGTACCTCTGTGAAGCATGTCTTCTCCACCGTGTAAAATGACTTGAAATTTTTTAGCAAGTATTTATGCCTTCAAATGAAATTCTACTTGTGGTTTGAGCCCTTCATTTTGTTTATAGTTGGCTCTTCACTTCCAACTTGTGGTCACTATAAAAGTCGCTTGAAATGTCAATAAGATAAAAGGAAATGCAACTATTATTTTTTAAAAAATTTATGCCTAGTATTTAATTTACTATGCATTTAACAAGAATTAGCATATTTATACAAATAAACTTAATACAAAACCCAAACTGTGAAAACTGTGGCGGGAATCGAATATTGGGACCTTTAGTCCGGTCCAGTATTACACACTCGACTAAAGGTGAAAATGTGGCGGAAAATATGTAATCACAAGAAGACCTTTAGTCCGGCCAGGAACTACCCGACTAAAGGTCCAGACCTTTAGTCCCGGTCCGTATAACAACCGGGACTAAAGACCTTTAGTCCCGGTTAGTAATACCGCCCGACTAAAGGTCGACCTTTAGTCCCGGTGGTTTCTGACCGGACTAAAGGTCTTTAGTCCCGATTGTTAATACGGACCGACTAAAGGACCCTCAAGACTTAAGCAACCCCCGTGCACCCGAGCCCCGCCTTCCTCGCCGTCTCCTCGCCGCCTCCTCGCTCCAGTCGCGCCGCTAAGCTCCTCCCGCGCCGCCCGTGGCTCCATCGCCGCCTCCTCGGCACCCCCTCCACCGCCTGGTGAGCCTCCCCTTCTCCCGTGCCGTGGCTCCATCGCCGCCTCCCGCTTCTCCCTCTCTTTTCCTCCCCGGCCACGCTGCCCAACCGCCCCCGTGCACCCGAGCCTCCCCTCCCCCTGATGCCCCGTGTGGATCGGTTTCGTGTTGTATGAATTTTGTGATTGAGCAATGCATGATTTTGTGTAGGTACATGGATTCATAAATGTCTGGATTCTAGATTATTGATTCGTAAATGTAGTAGTTCGTAAATGGATGTATGGATCTTTCGTTGAATTCATGATTGAGCAATCTATCGTTTTGTCTAGCTACATTATACATTCACATGTCTGAATTACATGCTGGCTGCTGAGCTGATTGTATACATCAAGATAGTCAAAGCTCATAACTAAATATGGTTTCAGAAGTTGATCAATTCTGTTCTTGAATGTAGTTTTATGTTCTTGCAATGTAATAGATCTTGTATGCACTATTCGATATTATTGTATAAATTAAGTTGAGTGCTCTTGTGTTTGTGGAAGTAACATATGTGCATGCCATGTTGTCCTGGACAGTACCAGGATGTGTTGACAACGATTAAAGTCCATATTTGCTCAAATACGAGAAGAATTGCGCAAATAAGAGATCAGATTCAGAATTACCATGATTGGCATTTTTCATGTTTTTTAGAGGTGTTATGTTTGTCGGATATTGAGAAGTGTCATTGACTCGATACTCCTCACGCATAGCCCATGTGATTCAAACATTTCGAACTAAAATGTGAAATCATTGTCATGGCTAAATTTTTGACACAAAAGCATGAGTAGCGCTTTGATGACTCACGATCATTCAATCAGGCTATCTGAAATGTTGTTGATGTTCAATTGCCAGGTTATTAGTGGGTTAGATAAGTTGTTGATGTTCAATTGCCAGGTTATGTTTTCATATAGTAACCTTCAGTAGATAGATCTGTGCATTTCTCTGCAGGAGACGACGACACAGCACTAACCCCCGGCGGCGAGCCCTCTTTTTGTTTTTCTTTTGTCGATGCATGTCACGAACCGCACGCCACTTGATGCTAAATCATAACCCGATCACGAACCGCTCTAACGCCCTACACATATATTTGCGTAAATGGCCGACTAATGACAACATGGACGATGCCATGATGGAAATTATCAACAATGACGCCTTACAAGGTGCCCAATTCAAGGTGATGACAACAATCAAGAAGCGGATGACGGAGTCAAGATTTTGCCGATTATGAAGATGAGCAAGACAATGTTTGCAGGTCTATCTACAATCTCTTATGTATACATGAAATTCGAATAATTTCATTTGTCGTAAATATATTTATTTAAATCTTTGTGTTTCTACATTCGTAGCCCTCTGGATCGACGACAACAACGGGAAGAGTAGAAATGTACGAGGCCCAAGAAGCCGCTGGAGGGTCGGTTCATTCTCTCGAATTCGAGGAGGATACAGCAAAGTACTTGGACCACATGCACGTAAATTTGTCACCATCGTGGGTACCTTGTAAGGGACAGGATCCCGATTAATGCTCGTGAATGGAAGCAAAAGAAAGTTGCTTCTCATATTAGTTTTGTCTCTGATCGTGACAAGGCACTAGTTTGGCAAGATGTCCTTCAACATTTCGCGCTCGATACAGAAGATGAAGCTTTGAAGGAGAGAGTTAGGAACTGGGCTATGAAGAAGATGGCCACACAATTCCAGTGTTGGAAGAAGAAATTGTACAACACATTTATCAGGAAGAACCTGACGCCAGATTTCAACACTAAGACCTACGTCAAGTTGAGGCCGTTTTGGGATGAGTTTGTACAGTTCAAGACATCGGAAGAGGGTGAGGCACGGGTGAGAAGGAACCAACAGAATGCCCGACAAAAGCAATACCACCATCACTTGGGATCAGGTGGCTACAGGAGTGCCATTCCTAAGTGGGAAAGAATGGAACGGGAGATTCTTGCCAAGGGGATCGAACCAGAATCAATCAACTGGCCTGAGCGTGCCAAGTATTGGTTTTTCGGTCATGGGGGAAGCCTGGACCTAGAGACCGGAAAGATAGTGTATGGCGCAAAACTCCAAAGAGCAGCAGAAAGATTTGCTTATGCTCGAGGCTTGGCTGAGAGTGGCAGGTGGCAGCCGAACAGAGATAAGGATGAGCTGACATACGCCCTGGAGAGTACTGAACACGGTGGGCGAACAAGAGGCTATGGGGAGGTGTCGTGGGAGCATGCTTTCCCTAAAGACAAAGCCACCTATAGAAGCCGCCAGAGAAAGAAGTACGAGGAGGCAGAGCGGATGCGCAGGATGGAGGAAATGGTTCATGAGTCACGGGAAGTGGCTCGTGAAGCAGTAGAGCGAGAAAAAACACTTGAAGCCAAAATGAATGCGGAAATCAAAAGGCAAGTGCAGATAGCAGTAAGTTCCATCCAAAGGCAAACTGCATCAGAGCCGGGAGTCAACATCAGCCCCCCTAATCAGTTGAAAAGCAGTTGCGCTTCCACGGAGGTGCCAGTGATTCAAGATGACGCAGGGCTGCGCTTCCCCGTGGATGACATCACCGATCCTCTCACGACATGTGAGCTGCACATTCCAGAGGGGAATGCCACAGTCATGGTGGCTATCGGTGTTGTATCGCGAGTCGACCCTACGAAGACACCAAGATGCCATGGGGCATTAATACCTCCTGGATATGCTAGCGTCTCGGTGGATAGAGTTGTGAAAGGTAAAAGCAATGTGCCTCTTGACATTGAAGGAGGTGATGGGGAGAAGACTTTAGGAGAAGCGGAGAAGACATTCATATGTTGGCGCAAGCGCTATATCATTATTCCTAGGGCGTCACCTCCTCCTCCTCAACAACTTAACCCTAGGTGCGGATGAAAGTGAACGAACCATTTTTTCACTAATTATGTATTGGCTTAAATAACGGTTTACTCATACCACGTTGTTTTCACAGCAGAACCTCCCCCAACCTAAGTCCAATTATCCATTCACCACCTGGTCACAGTGTTGCGGGCGATGACAATGAAGTGGAAGACAAGGCTGCATCCCCACCGGCCCCATCGCCTGCACGGCGGGCTCCAACGCCGACACCGCCGCCCATCGCTTCCACGGCGGGCTCCAACGCCGCCATCGCCCCATCTCCTCCACGGCGGGCTCCAACGCCGCCACCGCCGCTCCATCGCCTCCACAGCGGGCTCCAACGCCGACACCGCCGCCCTATCGCCTCCACGGCGGGTTCCAACGCCGCCATCGCCCCATCGCCTCCACGGCGGGCTCCAACGCCGCCATCGCCCCATCGCCTCCACGGCGGGCTCCAACGCCGACACCGCCGCCCGCCAAAGAAGAGGCGCACCCACAAACGGCGCTGGCCCCACCGCCAAGAAGAAAGCCTCGGGGAGAACACCAGCTATTTCTAAGACGACGAAACTTTCCTATGAGAAGACTGCCGAGGAAATAGATGCTTCAGTGAAAACAGATGTGGACAGTTTCTTCGCGAAAGTCAAGGCTAAAAGTGAAGCGGCGAAACCTCGAGAAGCCGCACTTCTTCAGACGCCCGTAAGTTCTAAGGCAAAGGGTGGACGCCACCGTAAAAAGTTACGCCATGCTCGTAAGGATTCGCCACTATCGGACTATGACCGCACTCTCACCAAGTCAATTGAGGAGGCGAAGAAGAAAGAGAAGATAGCACGGAAGGGTGTTGCACAGCTCGGGGAACAATCACAACAATCAGTGCCCCCGCTAGTTATTGGGAATGAATATGGTTCAAACACGAACGTGCTAGAACAGATATACTGAAATGTGCATTTGGATCAACTTGATGAATTTTTCATGAAACTGGTCTAAGCATTTCCCAAATGCTCGTGGAGCACACATCAAAAGTGCTCGGAAGTTGATCATTGGAAGAAGGAATATGTATATGGCAAGAGTCTATACAACCCGAGAAGCTCATCGAACTCAGACACAAATGTACTTGTTAAACAAGTGGTACATGGCGGCGTGTCGCAGAAAAGCGGATGACTATATTTGCGTCAAAATTAGAAACCATCATTACTTCCGTGGCGATGACATTATAATGGTTCGCTTTAATGAGTTACACCACTATGCCACATGAACGCTCTAGACAAATCTCTCATCAACCGCTTTTGTCTCAGACGTGATTCTTTCTTTTAATAATCTCACTCTAGCATATGTATATGTATAAGTAATTATCCTCACACTAGCTAGCATGTCTATACATATGCAGAGACATGATGAGAGACCTCACACGTAGAAACGACAAGAACATTGGTTTCGTTGATCCATATATCGTATTCAAGGACCCAAACACTCCCTACGATCAATGGAGACCTCAAACGGAGAGGAATTTCCTGAGGTTCTTGATCAACCAAAAGAACAAAAGATTTATACTCTTCCCTACAACTTTGGGTGAGTGTTGTTATCGTGTGCACATTTTACTTTACTTACTCAATCCAACATAAAGATATATATGTTGACTCTATAAACAAATGCGACTTTCATCGATCTTGATTGTCCTCGATCTCTCGACGGTCATTTGCTAATCTATGACTCGTTGAGAAAACCGCAGAAGATTACCAAGATATGATAGACATTATCCAGGTAACTTCGATCTTTAAATATTTGTTCTGCTCTTTAACTTTGCAATATTTAATTAACGATCCAATTATTAGGCGTGGTTTGGGCTTGGTTCGTTCAACTACACCGTCCGGATCTGAAAGCGCCACTCACGATCCACACCGATCGGATGTAAGTTGTACTAGCTCCCGCATCTTTGCCTTATCATGCTTCACCACGCGGGATGACGAGTTATCTTTTATATCGCATGATGGGTTCTACTACACCACCAGGCAACAATTTGTGTGGATACTACTTTTGCGAGTTCCTCATGGTGTATGCAAAAGAACCCATCTACGATGCGTAAAGTACGTAATGTATATATAATAAATCTATTTTATTTATTTGTTGCTATTAAATAAATCTTATGTATATTAATACTTCTTTCGCTTAATGCAAATTGAAGGAGATATGGTTGAAGGAACAGGTGTTGGATATGGACCGCCTCAAAGGAATTCAAGAGACAATCGCAGGATTTCTTAATGAGCATGTCCTCAAGCCCGACCGAAGTTCTACTTTAACCTGATGAACAATTGAAGCCAAACCAGGCGAACATTTGTATGACATTTAAGTGGAGGACAACATTTGTGTTGTAAATACCAAGGATGCATGAATAATGTTGTAAATTTTATGTGCATATATATATATATATATATATTATACATATATATAGCTCCATAATATATATAGTTTCATACTTTATTTGTGTGTAATAATGTTCCAAACTAAATTATATGTGGGCGTATACATATATTAGCAGCGAAGAATACGCATTGGAAAACCTAATGTAATTTTAAAACCAAAATCAATAATGAATTGAAATGGAAACAAAAAGAAAAAACCTTTAGTCCGGTTGGTAATACCAACCGGATTAAAAGGGCCACCAAGTGCACACACCAATGGACCTTTTAGTCCGGTTGGTATTACCAACCGACTAGTGTCGCTTTAGTCCCGGGCCTGGGACCCGGGACTAAAGGTGAGACATTTAGTCCCGATTTTCTAGTCCTGGCTCTACACCCGGGACTAGAGGCCCTTTAGGCCCGGGACCAAAGGTCTGTTCTGTAGTAGTGACCACTCAATGTCTTTGTAACACGACGATAAAGGTCCTTCGTTTAGATTGTGCTCTCATATCATTTTATCGGATAATCTCGATAGGGGATCCCGTGTCTCAATCATCGACAATAGGCACTACTGCTATTCTCAGCTTTGTTTACTTTTGAGATGTAGGGGTTCTTAACAATTATGAGGTACACAAATATGGATATGATACTAGAACAGTTTAAGCCACATGTAGATCTACAACAAACAAGGAACATGGAGGCAATTATTACGTACATGACATGATGGAGAGTTCTTCAGAAAGAGACGCTCACGTTTCTTCTGCACCAGATCTGTCCACCAGTTTTGATTGGTGATTGCGAGTTTTAACTGTCTAGGCACACGCATTAAGTCCCTGCTGAGGTATATATTTGACAACTAAAACCGTAGCTAGCATAATAATAAATAGTTGTCGCGACCAGTTTGGTTTGTCTCCTACATATCAGAGCGCAATACAAGAAACTGTGACTGGCCTTAGCGTCAAAAGTATGTCCTTATCATGCGTGCACAAACATAAAATTGCATATTCACATCCTGGTCCTATAATTTGTTCCAGAAAATAAAGAGGCGTATACAAATAATAGGAAATACGAGTATGTGTCCAGTCAATGCATGCCTATGTGAATATCCTCGCATATATACAGCAGGGTGTTATGTACAACCACAGAGATTGCAGTTTGCACCAGAAAGTTAATATTTTAAATTAAACATGACATATTAGACCCACTTCACCAAAAATAATAAAGTAGTATAGTAGTAGCATTTCACAGTTTTTTTTCCAACACAACATTAAAATTAGTTCAATTTATAAAAAAATTAACATATGAAATGTGACACAGTTCTTAAACAATCATGAATGATATCCTTGCCAAGAGAGAAAAAGAAAAAAAAATCATGAATAATAACAACGACGACAATAACAATGATTATACAACATGGGAGTAGGGGTGCCTGGTATGCCCAGGCACACCCAAAATTTTTTTTAAAAAAAATCCTGAGATTAGTTTTGCATTTTGGCTATATTCGTATTATTCCTTGGTGCGCACCTTCTTGGAAGACCCACAACTATCTCCATGTGCAATACTCCAACTCCTCGCCAGTCTCCAACCATAAATGCCTGATTCCCTCATCTCCTCCCCACTTGGCCACTGCGGCTCGGTGGCTCAGCAGCCCCCGCAGGGTGGAGAGCTGCAGCAAGCGGCACGGTGCAGCGCGGGAGCAGTAGGCTACGCGACACTCACCAGTGCACAACCACAGTAACTCAAGGCTTAATTTCTGGATTTCGATTGGACAATATCCCTCCCTAAAGAATAAGGGGGAAAGCTCATGCTATGATGGCATGCTTTGGACCCTTTGATATTGTTTTCATGTTAAACTTGATGCTATTCAATCGGACTAAAATTGGATGGAGATCATGGTGTGTACACGTCGCGGCCGGTAATACATCGCGGCAAGGTGCACCCAGGGCAGACGGTAGGGCGAGTAGGAGGTCAGCGACCTCGATCACTAAGGCCAGCGGTTTTGCATGTGTGCATGGTGGTGAGTTCACGGGAATGGATCCGTTCCTCACATGTCACATCCATTCATTTCTCCCTATCTTCTATTGATTTAAGATTTGATAGTGAAATGTAGTTACAATACTAAATTAGTACATGGATCAACTTTTTTTTTTCTCACGTTTGGATTGTTATGCAAGTCATTTTTCAAACTTATTACTATAGTGATGACATGTGAAAAGATGCTAGTAGACTATTACCTTCGTTTGTCTTAACTTGACGTTTTTAACTTCTAACAAGCAAAGTCCTAACTCTGTTAGACGATGCGTAGTTTGAACTAATGGTATCAAGCGTTCCTTGGTGTGTGCACCCCTAAGGCCAAAATCCTAGCTCCACCAGTGTTGTACAATGAATTGATTTAAACACTGAAATTTACCATAGTTGTATTTTCGAGAAAGAAAACTTTACCATAGTTATTCATTTCTATATGCGTTTTTGGAAACTTTACCTTATATTTGTGACCCTGTTTTTTTTTTGGGAGGAAATAAAAAAGAGTTGAGACCCTTTTTGTATCTCTAAACCTCGTCACCTTTGTACCTTACGTCCGGTGATCTAGTGCCGCCGTCAATTCCTTCTCTCGACCAGATTTCAGAAATTAACAACGCCAATGACGCCGACATACTCGTCTCTGACTGTGGTCGATCAACAAGATCAGAGAAGCAATTAATCGCCGTTGTCACAAATCAAAAGTACACGCCTTTGCCATTTGCCAACATCAGAGAAGCAGCTGCCACCACTTGCGTGACGAGGAGCAGGGAGAGAAAAGGAGAGATGGTAAGACTCTGAGAAATAGAAGGGTGAGCGAGATTATTCAATGATGTACCGGAGCACCAGACGTAAAAAGATCCATTGCAACCGCCATACAGTGATACAGGACGCGCTGTTTATTAGTATTCCGTCAAAGCTAACCAGGGCTAAATGGAAGTATTAGTTCGACCTTAGGTTTTCAAAAGCTCCAGTAAAAAGGAATGCAATTTACTCCTAAACATTCAGAGCTCATATATTGCACACTTTTAGCGGAATAAAACAAAAATTTGTTGAGTAAAAAACAACGGGTCAAACACATTGTGCTAATGTGACTGGATACAAATTAAGTGTTGCGCGACAATTTTTTTTAGAATCAGACAAAACACCTCAAACATTTAGGTCCTGTTTGGATCGCAGATATTACAAACGAAATAGTTCAATTCCCGTAAGAATCACGAAATTTCTGCCGTTCAAAACATGGCTTTATATTGTGATCCATGGTACATTATTTTTATTTATTTATACATCTTGATATCGCGAATAAGATTTACTTCGTGTGTTCTTTATAAGCAGAATAGATTAAACAAATTCCTTACATTCTGCTACCTCCATTCTCTATTACTTATGGTCCTAGAATATCTGCAGACAATTACTTTGACCACTAACATACATAGGAATATTTAGATTTGTCGTCAAAAATACTTCATGTAACTATATATATTTGTAATAATTGTTGCTAACATATAATATAACATTGTTTAGGTTTCACGTGATATTGTGTCGATGAGAAAAACATCTTAGATCGGGTGTAACCCAAACTTATCAATACCGTTCCGGTACCAGCCAGTATACCTCGTATGTACCATTTAGCCAGCTAAAACGGTATAGAGTAGCCATACATTTCATACCGGCCTCCATACCGTTATCTTCGCCAAACCGACTCGTAAGATCAATACCAACCATTTGGATCGATACAAGTCATATCAGCTTTGATACCGAACAATGCCGGCCATACCGGTGGAATTGAAAATACGGTCTACTGAACTAGTTGAAGTATATGTTATATTTGATCCTACTATTTTGTACTTGGAGTAATATTACAAATAAATTTTAGTATATATACTTATAAATATATATTATTATTGACAAGGATGTAATAATACTCAAGTAATTAAATTATTTATCTGCAATATGTATCATTGATGATAAGGAAGATCACAATTACTTTCCTACGACCACCCTATATGGTCTCGTAAGTTATTTTATAACCACTATATGGTCGTAAGTCATTCTACGACCACCATATGGTCGTAAGATGTTCTATGACCACTTCCTGATCGTATGTATTACTACGATCAAGTCAACCATGACCACCCTATGGTTGATAAAGCCTACAGACATGTGGACCCAATCGAATAGGGGACTTATACACTGTGTTTATTTACACGCAGTAGTTAAACATGTGTCGTTGTCCTGTGGTATAACTGCACGTATTAATCTCTATCTTTGGCATAACTATAATGCGAACGTGGGAGGTCTCTCTGACAATAATTGCAATCAACCTGCACAATTCATCAACCGTTGAAGCACCACCTAGCACGGGACAACTACCACCTCCTCAGATGCTATATAAGGGATAACACCAGTGGACAAAGGACAACAACGACACAAGCAATAGAACAACATAGGAATCATTAGTTCTAGCCTTTGGTGACTTCTTTCCTTTTGTAAACACGATCCATACAAGAACATAGGAGTAGGGCTATTATTTTTCTAGGAGAAGGCCTGAACCTATATAAAATCCCTATGTCTCATCTTGTGTAGTCTCGATTAAGGAGCCCCCAGCATCATTTTATAAGTTCGATATTAAAACATCGATAGTTCGCGCCATCCGTGGGGAATTTTCTTTCTTCTTCTTCAGCAAATTTTCTTTGTTCCCACTCTGATGCTACCATGGCAGGGGAGAGGAATAAGGAGAATTAGTTCGATCTCACAGACTACACAGGACTCAACATGGATGCCTGCTACTGTAACACCCCAGCCCAACCTGAGCTTGGAATGCTACCACCGTAACAAGTCTACAAATGGAACTAAGACATTTCTTTCTAAATTTCGGCAGAGTCACCTTTGTAAATCAAACTATCCGGACATTCGCGCAAATAACAACAATAATAAGCAAATATCCAAACACGCGTACTAAACATATTCATGAAAGAAACAACCATAAAACGCTATCAATCTCAAAAGTAGGTTGACTACAACATAGGACGTAAAGAAGTAAGCCTCACATAAGACATTTCAAAATTGAAGGTATGACTTAAATGTTTTGTTCAACTTTATTCATGCCAGTGTGCAACCATAATAATTTCTACTCCCGCCCATGCATGCCGTCCACAAACGACGTACCTAAAAAAAATAACACGGCAAGGGTGAGTCCAAGACTCAGCAAGTGCAATGATACAAAACATAACAAAATCATTCATTATCCAACAGTGTATCAACATCATGAATCAAATCACCATATGAATGAATGAATGAATGCACATGCTCTTCTCTTTGCTCATACGGAGATAGCGAGTGAACACCCATCGGTGTTCACTTATGCCCGCGTTCTACAAAACGCGGGGATCCAAAGCCCGTTTGAGAACAAGTCAACCGGGGATCCATATTGCCCACTTTGGAATGGTGGGTCTTACAATCACTACCCACTCCCGTGGGTGTCGCAAGTTCACAACTTGCGTTCATGAGTGCACATGATGAACAATAAAATAACAACAATCGAATCTTGGTAAATCATGCCATCATGAACAAGTACATATCACCATAAATCAGCGCATCGAACAAGCACAAGTTACCATGAGTCATCATTGTAACACCCTGACTATAAGGAAGTCAAGATGTCACCTACAACCACTACTCTTTAAAAGAATAACATCAAAACGCATGATAAGGTGAAGCAAGTAATAAGATTATACGGAAACAAGTATTCATCATCAAGTTTAATCAACGGAATGGAAATAAACAATTCAGAAAGATATGATAAATATGGCCAAGTTGGCTTATTACAATTCAAAACAAGGTATAAATAGAAGACAATAATAAGTTGTCAAATGTTTTGGATTATAGTAGTGAGTGCATCGTGTTGATCTACCCTTCATGATACCGTTCTTCCTTGTCATTTACCTAAATAAAATAACAAAGCAAGAATGAGCCAAAGACTCAGCAAGTACTTGAAAGTAACAATCAACATCCAATGAACCATATACATTATCACAGATTGAACATTTATTGGAAACAATTCTTATGAATGGATGTAATGGAATGATGCATTGAAGGAATTGGACATATTGTAGCATATACCGGTATAGCGAGTGAAGCACCCGTCGGTGTTCACTTAAAGTAACCGTATGAAGAACGTTTCATACGGCCGTCCAACGTGGCCCACATTGGAATGGTGGACTCACGTAACGTGGCCCACATTGGAATGGTGGACTCACGTACCCATTCTGGAATTGATGGGATTTTCAAGTGCCCATACTGGAATTGATGGGTCTTACAAAAGTAATTTATGCATGTCATGATGTGAATCCATGGCAAGATTGAATAGTACTCATAAATGAAAAGATACACATGGCATTCATCTACAAGTACGAACAAATATATTCATTCATTCACACATCACATAATGCATCAATCATAGTATACAAGTTACTGCCGCGCTGCAACGGGTTGAGAGGTAATTGAGATACCCCTCCACTCACCGCTTCACCGCCAACAATATAAAATAATCGAAATGAGGACAAATGAGTAAGGCAATGCTACACATGTCCTCCCACAATCTCTAGCCAAACCAACCAAACAAAAGGTTCAATTTGATCAATTTACCCAAACATTCCAAATATCCCTAATCTGGCAGTTTTACTAGAAAATTCACCAATAAAAAACCGTAAGTCCAAAAGACCTGAAACAAGTGCTCATATTTTCTTAACTTAACTGGCTACGAAACTCTAGTTGATGGTAAACTCTAATTCGGCCAAAACAGAGGTCTAACCATCCAATGAAAAACTATAACTGCAGTCTGCCCAGAATTCAGAACAGCCCTAAAGAAAAGGCTCTAACTTTTAAACCACTGATCCAAATAAAGTGATCTTTATCAGCCTGGAAACATGGTGAAATTATCTTCATAAACCTAGTTGGGTTGCTGACCTGATTCTGACTCTAACTAGATCAAAACCTAGGTGCAACCGACTATACCCAGAATTTCTGACAGACAGAGCAGTAAGTGGTAAAACAGTCATAACTTTTAAACTACTGGGTGAAAATTCGTGATCCAGGTGCCAAAAGAAAGATAATGAAACCAGGAACAATTCTCCAGAAGACAGAGATGTCCAATTCGGCCTCTACGACGCCCAAAACTGAGGTACAACGTACTGGACAGAATCAATCTATTGACAGAATCAAAACGAAACTACAATTCCAATCAGATTCTCAACTCTAATGGAATCAAACAACGAATCGGAGGTCTAATTACCCTTGTAGACCAGTAAGACGACGAAGATCCGCTGCACACGGGTCTTCCTTCCTTCCCCTCTCTTTCCTCTCTTAGGGCCGGCCACCGGGAGGCGACGAACAGCCGTCGACGTCGGCGGGGAACGGAGATGTTGGAGGGGAACTTGAGGAGGAGCGACGGGGATCACCGGAGATGGCACCACCACCAAGGAGCAGCAATGGGGGCCGGCTTGGGGGAGAGGAGGAGGCGGCCAAGGGGGAGGGGAAGGGCCAAAGGGGTGGCGGCTAGGGTTTTGGGGGGGGGGAGTGGCACCCCCCCCTTTGGCCGGCCCCTACATGGGCCGGCCGGCCCCTCTTGGGCCACCTGGGTCGCGGCCTGCGGCCCAGGTTGACGTACAATGACGTTTACCCCCCCCCCCCCGCTGTTTGGAAAAATCCGACGAAAGTTATTTCTTTTACCCCCTCCGACTTCTTTCTTTTTACCGATTCGGTTCCGGAAAGTTTTAAATCTCGTTTTCGAATAAAATTCCCAGATAATTGGAACTATACAACCTAGCTGGATAAATGAGGTAGTACACTCTATCCCCCTTAGAAAAGATTCGACCTCGAATCTACGCAACAAACTTAGAGAAAGATAGATGAACAACTTAGGTAGTTACCTGAAACGAACAGGTCGGGGTATTGTTCTCGCATGCGGGACTCCAACTCTCAAGTGGCCTCTCTCTCAGTCTGATGAGACCAAAGAACTTTGACATACTTCAGGGTCTTGTTCCTCAGAACCCGTTCTGATTCTTCTAATATCTTCACTGGCCGGGACTCGAAGGTAAGGTCTTGCTTGATAATCAAAGGCTCCAAAGGAATGACATGATCTGGGTCTCTCAGAAACTTTCTCAACATCGAAACATGAAACACGTTGTGAACCCCACTCATAGAATCGGGAAGGTCCAAACGGTAAGCTAGCTTTCCAATTCGTGCCACGATTGGGAAGGGTCCAACATATCTTGGACTAAGCTTCCCTTTGGTGCCAAAACGCACTACGCCTTTAGATGGCGATACTCTCAATAGAACCTCATTTCCCACCTCGAATTCCAAATCTCGTCTTCTGACATCAGCGTAGCTCTTCTGTCGGCTCTGGGCAGCCAACAAATTCTGCCTAACCTCTGCCACTCTAGCCACTGCTCACGAACCCACGGGACCCAAGACTGCCCGCTCTCCAACCTCATTCCAGCACAACGGGGACCTGCACTTACGCCCATAAAGAACCTCGTATGGTGCAGCTCGAATACTGGAATGATAACTGTTGTTATAAGCAAACTCTGCCAAAGCTAAATGCTCTTCCCAATTCCCTTTCCAGGATAAAACACAACACCTGAGCATGTCTTCTAATGTCTGAATGGTGCGCTGCATCGCCCATCCGCTTGGGGATGAAAGGCCGTGCTAAGACGGAGTTGTGTGCCCAATGCACTCGCAAACTTTCCTGAATTTGAAACGAACTTGGCATCTCGGCCGAAACAATGGTCTTTGGCACTGCAAACGCACAATTCTCGTACACAAAGAGGAGCCAAATCGCCATCGAATTGGTTGTACGAATAGGAATGAAATGTGCAGACTTACTGAACCGGTCCACAATTACCCAAATAGCATCCTTTCCTCGCTGCGTGCGAGGTAAACCAACCACAAAATCCATAGATATATCGTCCCATGGCCAAACTGGTACCTCCAAGGGTTGCAACAGTCCTGCTGGTCGCTTGTGCTCAGCCTTGACCCGCTGGCACACCCCACATGATGCCACATATTGAGCGATATCAATTTTCATTCGTTTCCACCAGAAACTTTTCTTTAAATCTTTGTACATCTTGGTCTCACCAGGTGTAATACTCCGGAATAGAATTCGGTAAATAGAATGAAGCTGGAGGGGTAAAAGACAAATGCAAACTCTGAATTTCCAGTTCGTGGGGGCTTTTCTTCGCCAACTGGGCCTTGGGCTGCCACCCAGAGGCCCAAGAGGGGGAGACCAGCCCAAGAGGGGCCGGCCAAGGGAGGGGGAGGCACCCCAACCCTAGCCGCCTCCCCACTTCCCTCTCCTCCCCTTGTGGCCGCCACCTCCATTGCCCTCTCCCTACTCCTTGCTGCCCCTTGGTGCCCCTCGCTGCTGTGGTGTTGTCTCCGTGATCCCGGTGCTTCTCCCCAAGATCCCCTCCGACATCTCCTTTCCCCGCCGTCGTCACCGGCCATCCTTCGCGTCCTTGTGGCCGGCCCTTTGGAGAGGGAGGAGAGGAGAAGGGAGGAAGGCCTTAGGGAACCAGAACATCGTCGTTATACGGGTCTTCAAGGGTAACGAAGGTGTTTTAGTGGTAGTTTGATTCGGTTTTATTGATTAATGGTGGATTAGATCTAAATCGCGTTCTGTCCTGGAGATTCCAGAACGCATCTGTCTTCTTTCGCGGCCAGTTTCGACCCTTTAGAGGCCGAATCTCGGGTTGACCTCTCCTAGAGTTATGTTCCTGGTTTCATTAGCTTTCTTTTGGCACCTGGATCACGAATTTTCACCCAGTAGATTAAAAGTTATGACTGTTTTACTACGTACTGGTCTGTCTGCCAGAATTGCTGGGTATAGTCGATTGCACCTAGGTTTTGATCTAGTTAGAGTCAGAATCAGGTCGGCCACCCAACTAGGTTTATGAAGATAATTTCACCATGTTTCCAGGCTGATAAAAATCACTTTATTTGGATCAGTGGTTTAAAAGTTAGAGCCTTTTCTTTCGGGCTGTTCTGAATTCTGGGCAGACTGCAATTATAGTTTTTCATTGGATGATTAGACCTCTGTATTGGCCGAATTAGAGTTTACCATCAACTAGAGTTTTGTAGCCAGTTAAGTTAAGAAAATCTGGGCACTGGTTTCGTGTCGTTTCGAGTTCCAGATAATTAAATATGCTTTTTCTCGTACCGCTGCTCATAAGGGCTGAAATCTGGCAGAATAGTTTATTTTCAATTTGGGTCTATGCGGTATATTGAATAGTCAGGGGTTATTGTAGAACATCGGTAGCAGTGTTATATCGTTGTTCTTATTTTGGGAACATGCTTGTGTAGGCGGTGAGATATCCCGTGTGGGAACACCTCCGTTGCCTGCTAACGAGTCACTACGCAAAAGGCAAGTACTGTATGCATAATGATATGTTGTTTACATGAATGTTTTGTGCCTTGTTCATGATGTTGATATACTGCAAGTACCTTGTATACTATGTTTGATGCAAAAAATGTGATGTGTGAGTGAATGATTATATTTGTTCGTACTTGTAGATGAATGCCATGTGTTTCTTTTCAATTATGAGTACTATTTAATATTGCCATGGGATCACATCATGACATGCATAAATTACATTGGTAAGACCCATCAATTCCAAAGATGGGCACTTGAAAATCCCATCAATTCCGAATGGGTACATGAGTCCACTATTCCAATGTGGGTCATGTTACGTGAGTCCACCATTCCAATGTGGGCCACGTTGACTGGTCGTATGAAACGTTCTTCATACGATTACTTTAAGTGAACACCGACGGGTGTTTCACTCGCTATACCTGATATATCGCAATATGTCCAATTCCTTCAATGCATCATTCCACTTCATCCATTCATAAATTCGTTTCCAGTAAATGTTCAAATGATGATTGTGATATATTGTTCATGGAATGTTTGATTGTTACATACAGTTACTTGCTGAGTCTTTGGCTCATTCTTGCTTTGTTGTTTTATTTAGGTAAATGACAAGGAAGAATGATCTTGTGGAGGGTAGTTCATCACGATGCACTCACTACCATAAACCAAACATTTTGAGGACTTTTACTGTCGTTAATTATGACTTGTGATGAATTGTAATAAGCCAGTTTGGTCATAACTACCTTATCTCTCAGAATTGTTTATTTCTATTCCATTGATTAAACCTGATGATGAATTCTTGTTTCCGTATAATCTTTATACTTGATTAACTTGGTCATGTGTTTTGATGTTATTCTTCTAAAGAGTAGTGGTTGTAGGTGACATCTTGACTTCCTTATAGTCAGGGTGTTACAGTTGGTATCAGAGCGGGCTTTAGGTCCATGGTTCATTCAAACATATTAAATTGACACACTGGTGCACATTAGGAGGGTTGGGTAAACTGTTGCTTCCGCATTCCAATTGTTGTGACTCGATTAATGAGTCGTTGTTGAGTTGTTTTGTGCTATGATGTGTTAAACTATGATATGATGTGATATCCTATATATCTATGAATTATTCTATGATTGTCATGAGATGATCCTATATATTCATAATTGATTGCATTAGTTATGCGTATCGGTAGCGGACGTCGAGCAGCTGAGTTCGTGGTTGTCGTCCTGGGATTTACCAGGCTACACCACTGTTCGTGTTGTAATAGTAGAGAAGTTCTTACCCCTATTCCAAAGTTCTGTGTTGAGCCTGAGCTCATTGATGAAGTTGTTGTCCTTCTCAAGTTTGTATCTGGTTTTCTGGTTGTAGTTTCTGATAGTTCGTGAATTTCTTTTGAATGGAGGGTTATAATGAAGTGGGCAATCTCTAGTAGATTTCTGATCGTTCTTTGAAACAATTATTATTCTTTCTACTATTGTGATATTTCTGCTCCACGTAAGCATAGTTAAATTACAAGATTTACCTTTTCACGGAAGTTCTGCTTTTACCTCGTTGGAAAATTCAACCCGTGTGTTCGCTTGGGGTTTGGGCATTGGCGATTTCTTTTGCAAGTTCTTTATCAAGTGCACAATGATCTTGCATATTTCTTTTGGGATGCTTTAGAAGTGGTTCTCTTCCTTGATTTCGATTTTTACAAATTCTTGTCGGTGGTAGTTGATGAATTTCTCTTAGGTTCATGATTCGTGGTAGTTGATGAGATCCAATAGGTCTTTAATGGTTCTCTCAAAATATTATTGTTTTTCGCTTGTTGAATTTCTTTTATTTTAAATGATCTTGACGATTGGCAATATTGATATTTCCATGTTTGTTCCTTCCTTCTCATTGGAAAATAGCGACCCATTTACTCGCTTGATAGTTTGTATAATGAGAGTTTTTTTTGCAAGTTCGTTAACACGAGGAAGCATTGGCTCCATGTATTTCTTTTGGATCATTCCGCCTTGAAGTTTAACGATCTCTTTCTCGAGGATTAGTGTTAAAACCCCTTTGTGGTGCCTTGTGGTGATTAAGTCGGAGATGGTAATCAAACAAATTGGTTGGCTACGGGTTCCTATTGGTCCCTAGATGTTTTTCAAAACAATTCTTGTCTTTCTGATTGCTGAGCTCTCTTTGCTACTTGTACACGATATTATTGACAAGATCATTCTTTTTTGTAAGGGTCCTATCTCACTTGTTGATTAAGGGGACCTAGTTAACCGTTTGGTATTTTGGGGAACGGGAATTAGCTTTTACAAAGTTTGACGAAGAAAGTCTTGACTCTACTCGTTTCTTTCGGAGTAGCTGGAATGTTGGAGTTTAGAACCTCTCTTGAAAAAAAAAAGTCGAAACCGTTTTCTAATGTTATGGTGGAGTTGTGTGTGATGTTTGTTTCAGTTTTATGGTTTTCGTACTAAGTTTCCTTTCTAGAATAAGTTGTTATTACAATTCCATTTGATGCTGAAAAATTTCTGTAACACGATTTGCCATGTTCCTTTAGAAGGTTTATTGACATGATCAGTAATGTGATGGCAATGTTGATTCCTTTATAAAGAAAGAAAGTCGTCCGCCTTTCGTAATATTTCTAAAATGATCAAATTTCCAGTTTTGTGTTCATGCTCTTTTGGGGAATTCAAGTTCTTTGTGGTAAACATAGTTTGCCGAGTAAAGCGATATGTTGAAAAAATTATAATAGTTCTTCCATGATGCGGGTGTTTTGATCTTGATTACCCGCTTGTTCCTAACGGTTAAGGTCGGATATTCTATTTTTGTGAGGCCTATGTTTTCAATCGTGGACTTCCATATATTTTCTCGAGTTCGTTGCCTAATTGGTTTACCCCGAGTTCGTGTTCCTTGCGAGTGGTAAATGATTTTTCAGTCGGTGAAGATCGTTTCTATTTGCCTCTTCTTTCGAGAAGGAATCAACCCATTCATTCCACGTGGGTCTTCCGAAAAGTTTTCTAAGTGTTGTTATGGACTTGATGTTAATACCTGTAGTAAATTGATCGCCTTTAGTGGCATCGTTCAAATAAGAATATTTCAAGTTTAGCTTTCACGGCACCTTGGAGCTCGTGAATCAACCGTAATCAAATTATTTTGGGTAATCGGAGGAATTGGATTAACCTATTGTTTCTTAAAGATTTCGTGTGATTTAGTCCGAAAGGTTCCTTTGTTTGAGTTCGCAAAGTGAGGTTGCAATAAAGGAATATTTTCGTTGATCTCTTCGAGACGAAGTTAATCCGTTTGCTTTCCGTGAAATCCTGTAAAGGGAATTGTTTCGAGTTTTGTGGCTGAGAACATTTGGATCTCGTGTTTCCCAAGTAGATGAACTGTTTCGAGCAAGTTGGCCTGTTGAAGGATCTTATCGATTCTTAATTAAATCTTGTGGTTATTTGAAGCGCCCCTAAATTTGTTGCTCTTTCCGCCAAGAGATGGCGAATTTCAAACGTAATATCTTTCTTTCGTGTCGACTGTTTTTGCTATTCTCTTTTGAGGGATGTGTGCCTCCAATTATGAACTCAGCTTTCGTTTTTCAAGATCACCTTTATCAGAATATTTCTTTTGGTTTCGCCGCCGTGATGAGCAACGTCTTTTCGTGTGAATAAACTTATCTTTGTTCGCCTCTTCCTTTTGAGAAAGGATCACAGCTTTGGGTTGCAAAGTGTTTGCAAAGGCTAAGTTTGGCATCCGTTGTTGGTAGATGAGTAATCGTAGCGGTGATATTTTGCTACCAAGTTCTTGGAGGAGTAGTAGAATGTAGAATGGTTTTGATCTGATCTCTTGGGAAAAAAATTAATTCACATGGAATGCTTGGTTTCGAAGTAAGTCTGAAAAGTGTTTCGACTAAGTAGAACCTATGGTATAGTGAAACTTCATAACTTCAGTTCATGATTGAATGGTCGGTGATTATCGAAAGTATGGAAACCTTGATTACTTCTATAAAGCAACGCAATTGGATAATGATGCGAGATTAGGCGAGAAATTTCTAAGTATGCAATTGAGTGAGTATGTTAGAATTGGGGAAAATGTTGGAGAGTCAATCCATTGATTTCCCTATATGTTATAAATGAAATTTGTGGTAGAGATCTTGGAGGTTAAATTTGGGTTTGCATTGTTATGCTAGACCATTGGTTACACGATGATTGTGCGTAGAGGAAGTGGGTTAATAGAGTTTCCTGAGCAATGAATGATCATTGATAGAACTCTTCTGATGTAGTACATGTCCGTGCGTGCTAAGGATCTTGAATTGTTGTTATTGGAACTTGAAGATAATGTGATTGCGTGGTGCCTACTATTGTGGTGTTTTGGATGCTTTCAATCAAATCGATTCAGATACCTAGAGTATCCAGAGATTTCATAGAGTCTCTTCACAATGGTGTGGATGATTTAATTCAGTTTGAGCATGATTTGAGGATATTTAACTAAAAGGTTTAAGCTCGTGTGGTTTGCGATGAATTCAAATTTCAAGGATTCGAGAGAAATTTTATTCCTAGAAGAAAGAAACTGTGGAAAGGAATGTTCATCTGATAATGAGGTGTTTTCTTGATTCTCGCTTGAGTTTGGTGTTGTTGACCTGTGTTTTCTCGCAATTTGAGTTGAGGTTATGTTGGCATGTAGATTCTTTCCAATTCGCATAAACCGCAAGTGTTTGGTTTGGGCGTGCAAGAATTTCTCCTTTGGTTGTATTGGTGTTCATTTGTAAACCGCCTATTTAGAAAATGGATTTGTTTTGAAATGAATCACAAATTTGGAATTTAATCTTTTGGTGGAGAATTAGCATTGAGCGGACGCGATGAGGACTCTCTATTTTCAATTGGATTCTCTTCGTTTTGAAAGTTGCGTAAATTAGAAATTTGGTATTTCGCTTTAACTGCTCTTGCACGCGCGCAAGCACGCAACGTTGGGTGTGTTCTCGTGCCGAGTGGGCAATTGAACCATTCAAGATTCGAAGTTATAGTTTAAGACGTTGACCATTGAGTATGGTCTTACCTTCGATCCTCTTCGATGAGGGTACCTAGAAAGTTCGTTGAGTGTTAGGTTAGGCATCGCTTTGGGTCTTTGGGTGGTGGTTTTCTAGTCCGAATAGAGGCCGCTTGAGAGCTAGAGACCTCGTGCGCGATAAGTATCCGCACTGCTCGCTTTTGGTACGTGTTTTTCGTTAATAAATTCCAATGCAGCTTTCTTTCGAGTAAGATCGTGTTTAGATTCGAGGTCGAACTCGCATAGGGGTAGAATGTAATACTCCTAATAGAATTCGTAAATAGAATGAAGTCGAGGGTAAAAGACAAATGCAAACTCTGAATTTCCAGCTCAATGGGGTTTTCGCTTTTCGCCAACCTGGGCCTTGGGTCGCCACCCAGAGGCCCAAGAGGGGAGACCACCCAAGAGGGGCCGGCCAAGGGAGGGAGGCACCCCAACCCTAGCCGCCCCCCACTTCCCTCTCCCTCCCCTTGTGGCCGCCACCTCCATTGCCCTCTCCCTACTCCTTGCTGCCCCTTGGTGCCCCTCGCTGCTGTGGTGTTGTCTCCGTGATCCCCGTGCTTCTCCCCAAGATCCTCCGACATCTCCTTTCCCCGCCGTCGTCACCGGCCATCCTTCGCGTCCTTGTGGCCGGCCCTTTGGAGAGGGAGGAGAGGAGAAGGGAGGAAGGCCTTAGGGAACCAGATCATCGTCGTTCTACGGGTCTTCAAGGGTAACGAAGGTGTTTTAGTGGTAGTTTGATTCGGTTTTATTGATTAATGGTGGATTAGATCTAAATCGCGTTCTGTCCTGGAGATTCCAGAACGCATCTGTCTTCTTGCGCGGCCAGTTTCGACCCTTTAGAGGCCGAATCTCGGGTTGACCTCTCCTAGAGTTATGTTCCTGGTTTCATTAGCTTTCTTTTGGCACCTGGATGACGAATTTTCACCCAGTAGATTAAAAGTTATGACTGTTTTGTTTTACTACGTGCTGGTCTGTCTGCCAGAATTGCTGGGTATAGTCGGTTGCACCTAGGTTTTGATCTAGTTAGAGTCAGAATCAGGTTGGCCACCCAACTAGGTTTATGAAGATAATTTCACCATGTTTCCAGGCTGATAAAAATCACTTTATTTGGATCAGTGGTTTAAAAGTTAGAGCCTTTTATTTCGGGCTGTTCTGAATTCTGGGCAGACTGCAATTATAGTTTTTCATTGGATGATTAGACCTCTGTATTGGCCGAATTAGAGTTTACCATCAACTAGAGTTTTGTAGCCAGTTAAGTTAAGAAAATCTGGGCACTGGTTTCGTGTTGTTTCTAGTTCCAGATAATTAAATATGCTTTTTCTCGTACCGCTGCTCATAAGGGCTGAAATCGCGTAATAGTTTATTTTCAATTTGGGTCTATGCGGTATATTGAATAGTCGGGGTTATTGTAGAACATCGGTAGCAGTGTTATATCGTTGTTCTTATTTTGGGAACATGCTTGTGTAGGCGGTGAGACATCCGTGTGGGAACACCTCCGCTGTTCGCTAACGAGTCACTACGCAAAAAGGCAAGTCTTGTATGCATAATGATATGTTGTTTACATGAATGTTTTGTGCCTTGTTCATGATGTTGATATACCGCAAGTACCTTGTATACTATGTTTGATGCAAAATGTGATGTGTGAGTGAATGATTATATTTGTTCGCACTTGTAGATGAATGCCATGTGTTTCTTTTCAATTATGAGTACTATTCAATATTGCCATGGGATCACATCATGACATGCATAAATTACATTGGTAAGACCCATCAATTCCAAGATGGGCACTTGAAAATCCCATCAATTCCGAATGGGTACATGAGTCCACCATTCCAATGTGGGCCATGTTACGTGAGTCCACCATTCCAATGTGGGCCACGTTGACTGGTCGATGAAACGCTCTTCATACGACATTTTAAGTGAACACCGACGGTGTTTCACTCGCTATACCCAGATATGCCGCAATATGTCCAATTCCTTCAATGCATCATTCCACTTCATCCATTCATAAATTCGCTTCAAAGAAATGTTCAAATGATGATTGTGATATATTGTTCATGGAATGTTTGATTGTTACATAGTTACTTGTCGAGTCTTTGGCTCATTCTTGCTTTGTTGTTTTATTTAGGTAAATGACAAGGAAGAATGATCTTGTGGAGGGTAGTTCATCACGATGCACTCACTACCATAAACCAAACATTTTGAGGACTTTTACTGTCGTTAATTATGACTTGTGATGAATTGTAATAAGCCGTTTGGTCATAACTACCTTATCTCTCGTAATTGTTTATTTCTATTCCATTGATTAAACCTGATGATGAATTCTTGTTTCCGTATAATCTTTATACTTGATTAACTTGGTCATGTGTTTTGATGTTATTCTTCTAAAGAGTAGTGGTTGTAGGTGACATCTTGACTTCCTTATAGTCAGGGTGTTACACCAGGATGTACGGTATAAGGAGTACGATGGGCCTCTTTCAAAATCTCTAGTTTAACCTGAGACTCCTGTGGCACACAGAGGCGTCCTTTAAATCGCAAAGAATCAAACTTGTCCACACTGAAGTGACCTTGCTTGCCATCAGCACAACGCTTCCTCACTCGTTGGAGCATCCGATCTTGCCGCCTGCTACTCGTGACTGATCCGGAAGAGCCGACTCTAAAATCAATCGAGTCTTGGCCGAGCGGTACCCGCAGCGTAAGGCAATATCCATACGCCAAAGTCAGCAATAAGACAACCGAGGGTAGGAGGTGTCGCCTATGCGACTCAAGGCGCCACTACCACATTAGCCTTGCCGGATGGTATCTTGAATAGTAAGATCATAGTCCTTGATCAACTCTAACCATCTCCTCCGTCTCAAGTTCAAGTCCTTCGGTAAAGATGTATTTCGTGCTCTTGTGGTCGTGTGAACACATCACAAGATTCGCCAGACAAATAATGACGCCAGATCTTCAAAGCATGAATCACTGCAGCAAGCTCTATATCATGGGTGGGATAATTCTGTTCATGCTTCTTCAACTGTCTCGATGCATAGGCAATCACTTTGCCATCCTGCATGAGTACACAACCAAGTCCAATTATGGACGCATCTGAATAGATAGTGAATCTCTTCCCAGGCTCAGGAAGAGTAAGAATTGGAGCAGTCACTAATCTATCTTTCAAAGTGCAAAAACTGCGCGCCACAAGCATCGGACCATGGAACCTAACACCTTTACGTGTCAATCGACATTGGTTTAGCAATGGTTGAAAACCCTCCACAAACCGCCGGTAATAGCCAGCTAAACCCAGAAAACTCCTTACTTCTTTGACATTGGTTGGTCTCTTCCACTCTACCACTGTCGAAATCTTGCTAGGATCAACTGAAATACCCTTCTGATTAATAACGTGACCCAAAAATCCAACTTCAGAAATCCAGAACTCACACTTCTTCAGCTTGGCATAGAATTGATTCTCTCTTAAAGTTTCAAGTACCAACCGCAAATGATGGGTGTGATCCTATTCCGTCTTGGAATAAATCAAGATATCATCTATGAATACCACAACGAAATCATCAAGGTATTGATGCAAAGATAATCGCTCATGGCTTCCATGAAAACTGCAGGAGCATTCGTTAGTCCAAAAGACATAACTTTATACTCATAATGACCATACCTCATAGAGAAAGCCGTTTTCTCAATATCCTGCTCACGAACTCGAATATGATTATAACCCGACTGGAGGTCAATCTTAGAAAATATTCTAGCTCCTTTCAACTGGTCGAAAAGATCCTCAATGCGAGGCAAAGGATATTTGTTCTTCACAGTCGCCTGATTAAGCGCCCGATAATCTATGCACATACGCCAGCTGCCATCTTTCTTCTTAGTAAAAATAAAAAGCGCTCCCCATGGCGATACGCTACGCTGAATCATACCTTTGGACAGCAGGTCGTCCAATTGTTTCTTCAATTCTTCCTGAAATGGCCGAGCCAATCGGTAAGGAGACTTGGACAAAGGCCGAGTTCGGAATAAGATCAATCCGAACTCCACTTTCTCACCGGGCATTCCAGAAGTTCTACTGTAAAAGACATCGGAAAACTCCTTCACAACCGAATCTCCTCAATATGCCGTGAAGAATCGGTCTTTTCATTGAGGGAACAAAGTAATCCGATGGTCGATGCACGCGGCTAGGGAATAGGTTAGCCAAAGACAAATATGAATCGACGGTGCACCGCTCGAATACCAATTCTTCACCGGAAGGAGCTAGCAAGGTCACCGTCTTCCGTAAACAACAAATCTTGGCACGGTATTGGAATAACCGGTCCATACCGTAATAACATCGAATGGTGCCAATTGAAAACCATAAGATTCGCAGTGAAAACCTCATCATCAATAATTATAGAACAACCAGACAGACGGTAGAGCTAGAAATAAGACCTCCGAGAGCGACTACCACCGACTCGTAAATAAGTCAAAACTCAAACCCACTTTTCTAACAAACTCCAAAGACACGAACGAGTAAGTAGCCCCGAATCAAACAATACAAAGGCATCATGCGAATCCACTAGTAAGGTACTGTCACCACATCGACGCCCCAAAGTCTCGGGGTGGGCATGGCGTGACCCCGATGCACCGGCAGTAAGACGACCGACACTCTCATGACGGAAAGTCGGAAACAATACTTGGAGGAACAAACGACGGAGGTGCGTAGGTGCGGATTCCAATAGAACCTCGCAGAGGCGCCGAGTAAAAGCCGCAGTGGAACCCATGCCGGAGGGTACTGTGGTGTAGGAACCGCTATCGAGTCCAATCAACCTCGTGGAAATCGGAGGATGAAGCCGCTGGACGGCCTCCCATTTGATGATACTAGCTGGATTTTGCTTGCACACGAGGACTTGTGGCCCTCCCGTCCGCGATCGCCGCATGTTCCTTGAAGGAACATTCAAGCTCGATGCCCGCCACCACACCGAAAACACTTCATGCCTCGACTCGAACAAGACGCAATCGTGGGGCGAAAGATGAAGAACGTGGCGCCAAGAAGCGATCGCCATCGCTTGAACCGGACGGGAGTGTTGATTCTTTTGAAACCTCTTAGCAGCGGGTCGCTGAAAAGACCCACCTCCACCACCGAAACTCCGCTTCTGGCCACTGCCAGATCCACCAGTAGCAATAGAACCACTAGCAAGATGCCCTTGCGACGAAGGAGCTCTTTCCAACTCCATCCTCTAGCTTCGCTCAACCATCGAGCTAAAATCACGCAGACCTGTCGCTCCCAGAATTTGGCGATACTCCTGATTGAGGCCCCGCCGGAACCTCTTAGCCTTCTCTTTATCATCACTTGCCACGGTTGGTACAAAACGCACCAGATTGTTGAACACGGCCTCATAATCAGATACTGACATCTTCCCTTGCACATAAGTCAGGAGTGATTGCTCCATCTTCTCAATGAAGGAGTCAGGATAAAACTGTGTCCGAATCTCTCCACAAATACCTCCCAAGTAACAGACTGTGGCTTTGGAGTCCTGGAAGACAGACTCCTTCCCACGGATGTCGGCGCCCTTCACCGAAAAGCCACAAATCGCGCCTTCTCGCTGGATGCCACTCTAATGCCCCAAATCGACGCTCCATGTACCTCAACCATCCCGCACTGGACGGTGTGCTCGCCGTCAAAAGTGTCCAGACGAAGCGACATCCACTCCCGGAGGCTCATCCTAACCTCGAGTGGAACAAGAGTAGCAATGTGTTCGCCACAAAGCAGCAGCCGCAGGAATGGCCGCCTGCAATTGCTGGCGGAGTTGTTGATTCTCCCTTAAATAGGTTCAATAAGATCTGTGGCCGGTGGCTCGGCCGGCTCGAGGGGCAATGAGGCAATCTCCTCGATCAAAGACCACCAACCCTTTAGACAAAGACGATGTAGTCGCGGATCGCTGCCACGACCACCACGACTACGGGTCGGTGGACGACCACGACCACGGCCTCTACCTCTTGCCATCTATGAACAACACAACATAAAGAAAACCAAACACTTAGCTCAACGAACTGATAAACAAACTAATTAGAACATAACCAAGCAATTGCGGAAATCAATGGTTTACCCAACCCTTCCTATTGTGCACAGTGTGTCATTTTAATATTATTACCACGGACCTGAAGCCCGCTCTGATACCAACTGTAACACCCTGACTATAAGGAAGTCAAGATGTCACCTACAACCACTACTCTTTAAAAGAATAACATCAAAACGCATGATAAGGTGAAGCAAGTAATAAGATTATACGGAAACAAGTATTCATCATCAAGTTTAATCAACGGAATGGAAATAAACAATTCAGAAAGATATGGTAAATAAGGCCAAGTTGGCTTATTACAATTCAACACAAGGTATAAATAGAAGACAATAATAAGTTCTCAAATGTTTTGGATTATGGTAGTGAGTGCATCGTGTTGATCTACCCTTCATGAAACCGTTCTTCCTTGTCATTTACCTAAATAAAACAACAAAGCAAGAATGAGCCAAAGACTCAGCAAGTACTTGAAAGTAACAATCAACATCCAATGAACCATATACATTATCACAGATTGAACATTAATTGGAAACAATTCTTATGAATGGATGTAATGGAATGATGCATTGAAGGAATTGGACATATTGTATCATATACCGGTATAGCGAGTGAAGCACCCGTCGGTGTTCACTTAAAGTAACCGTATGAAGAACGTTTCATACGGCCGTCCAACGTGGCCCACATTGGAATAGTGGACTCACGTAACGTGGCCCACATTGGAATGGTGGACTCACGCACTCCATTCGAATTGATGGGATTTTCAAGTGCCCATACTGGAATTGATGGGTCTTACAAAAGTAATTTATGCATGTCATGATGTGAATCCATGGCAAGATTGAATAGTACTAATAAATGAAAAGATACACATGGCATCATCTACAAGTACGAACAAATATATTCATTCATTCACACATCACATAATGCATCAATCATAGTATACAAGTTACTTATTCGCCACACAGAACGGGTTGGGAGGTAATTGAGATACCCCTCCACTCACCGCTTCACCGCCTACAATATAAAATAATCAAAATGAGGACAAATGAGTAAGGCAATGCTACACGTGTCCTCCCACAATCTCTAGCCAAACCAACCAAACAAAAGGTTCAATTTGATCAATTTACCCAAACATTCCAAATATCCCTAATCTGGCAGTTTTACTAGAAAATTCACCAATAAAAAACCGTAAGTCCAAAAGACCTGAAACTAGTGCTCATCTTTTCTTAACTTAACTGGCTACGAAACTCTAGTTGATGGTAAACTCTAATTCGGCAAAAACAGAGGTCTAACCATCCAATGAAAAACTATAACTGCAGTCTGCCCAGAATTCAGAATAGCCCTAAAGAAAAGGCTCTAACTTTTAAACCACTGATCCAAATAAAGTGATCTTTATCAGCCTGGAAACATGGCGAACTTATCTTCATAAACCTAGTTGGGTGGCCGACCTGATTCTGACTCTAACTAGATCAAAACCTAGGTGCAACCGACTATACCCAGAATTTCTGACAGACAGAGCAGTACGTGGTAAAACAGTCATAACTTTTAAACTACTGGGTGAAAATTCGTGATCTAGGTGCCAAAAGAAAGCTAATGAAACGAGGAACAATTCTCCAGAAGATAGAGATGTCCAATTCGGCCTCTACGACGCCCAAATCTGAGGTACAACGTACTGGACAGAATCAATCTATTGACAGAATAAAAACGAAACTACAATTCCAATCGGATTCTCAACTCTAATGGAATCAAACAACGAATCGGAGGTCTAATTACCCTTGTAGACCAGTAAGACGACGAAGATCCGCTGCACACGGGTCTTCCTCCCTTCCCCTCTCTTTCCTCTCTTAGGGCCGGCCACCGGGAGGCGACGAACGGCCGTCGACGTCGGCGGGGAACGGAGATGTTGGAGGGGAACTTGAGGAGGAGCGACGGGGATCACCGGAGATGGCACCACCACCAAGGAGCAGCAATGGGGGCCGGCTTGGGGGAGAGGAGGAGGCGGCCAAGGGGGAGGGGAAGGGCCAAAGGGGTGGCGGCTAGGGTTTTGGGGGGGAGTGGCACCCCTTGGTCGGCCCTACATGGGCCGGCCGGCCTCTTGGGCCACTGGTCATGACTGCGCCCAAAGTTGACGACAATGACGTTTACCCCCGCTGTTTGGAAAAATCCGACGAAAGTTATTTCTTTTACCCCCTCCGACTTCTTTCTTTTTACCGATTCGGTTCCGGAAAGTTTTAAATCTCGTTTTCGAATAAAATTCCCAGATAATTGGAACTATACAACCTATCTGGATAAATGAGGTATTACAATCATATGGAACAATCGTATATCAACCACAATATAGATGCACTTGCCTGTTTCTTTCCTTCCCGCAACGGCACACAAGGAAGCAAAATTGGTGTCTCTACTCTGGAACTCCGCCTCCTACACAAGCATAGCGGTAACAATAAATACGATGAATGCTGGACTCTGTTTACACCCCTTAATCCAACTCCTCAAGACCTATGACTCAAAGAGAGGTTCTACCCAAATTTCCCGGCAGTCTAGCATAATGCTTCCCAGGACAGCAGTACGAGAAAAATCTTAATTAAATATCTGTAACTCCGAATGACTTCAAACTAGTGCTCAAATATTCTTAACGTAACAGGCTACAAAACTCTAGTAGGTGGGGTTCTTTGATTCGGCCAAACTAGTGGTCTAAACAACCGTTGAAAACTATTGACAACATCTGTCCAGAATACAGCACAGCAGTAAACATCATGGCATAACTTTCACTCTACAGATCCAATTGAGATGATCTTTATCAATTTCGAAAGATTATTAAACAGGCTACAATAACCTAGTTGGGTAAGACTCCTGATTCATCCTTCTAATAATCCTAATGTTCTGATGAAGTTTGATGTTCCCTCAGTCTGACAATCAGACAACAGCGACGGTACAAATTCAATAACTTTTGATTCACACCTCTAAAAACTATGTTCTTTATCAATCCTGAAAGCTTACTGGACTGGCAACAATTTTCATTTTGGGTGGCTCTTCAGCTTCGGGCTCAAAAAAATACAATCTGACTAAACATGCAGACTGCCAAATCTCGTTAGCCTTCCTGTACAGTCGCAAAAAAACGAACATATCTCCTAAACCGTAACTCCAAATCAAATGATCTCAGTGCCAAAAGAAAGCTAAGATCAAGGGCTACAACTTTCTAAAAGGTAGATAGATCAGGAAATGTACGGAACTTACCCAAATATGATGAACCAATCTGGCGCAGGGGAGGGTGGGGAGAGCCAGCGGCTGCTAGGGGAGGAAAGGGAAAAGGGGAAAGAGGCGGGCACTAGGGTTTTGGGGTGGGCACCCCCTCTTGGCTGGCCACAAGGAGGCCTCTTCGGCCGCGCCCGTGCCCAGTTGGCAAAAATATCAAATGACCCCCTGTCGTTTCATGTTTTACTATTCCTCTTATTCCCTTTTCTCCTCTCGGCTAAATCTGTGATTTACCGATTCGATTTCCAGGGTATTACATTCTACCCCCTTAAATGTAATTCGACCGAATTCTACCAAGGTTAACACGCTGAGCGCACGCTACTAAAACCATAGTATCACGCACTGTGGTAAATATTCGAAATTGCTCACGACACGAGATTCCAACTCCCAAGTGGCCTCTCTTTCGATCGATGCGCCCAGAGCACCTTGACATAAACCGTTGTCTTTTGTCTCAATACTTGCTCGATTTCTCCAAGATAATGATCGGACGTGACTCAACCGTGAGGTCTTGTTCAAAAGTCAGCGGCTCCAAGGAGATCTTATGCTCGGGTCTTTCAAAAACTTTCAAAGATCGAAACGTGAAACACGCTAGGACTCTCGCATGGACTCGAAGGTCCAGCGATAGGCTAACTTCCCAATCCTAGTCATAATCGGAACGGTCCGACGATCTTGGGCTAAGCTTCCTGTGGTACCAAACCGGACACTCTACACATAACACATGTGACTCGCTCCAACTCTCGATCAACCTTTTCATCTTAACAATGAGCACATCCTTTAACCAGGATCACACAACAGAACTTGCTTTAAACAACTCTTTTATAACCAGAACCCAATCGAAAATAGCGGATCCTCATCACAATCACTAAATGGCAACTTTATCCAAAAAGGATCGAACTCAAAAGCGAAGATTCATAATGAAATCTGTTCCACTTTTCCAGTACGCACTTTACAAATAAACACCTCACAAGCCGAAAGAGAAACCACTCGAATACCCAAATCGATTACTTTCTTTATTCTTTCTGAACTGATAAGAACCACGCATGCCAGTCATAAGCTCAAACTCCATTTGCGAAAGACATCCATCATAACCGCATGGTTCAAACAAGAATCAAGAGAGCGTTTCACTACTTGAGGAAAAAAATATATTTTTTTTGTTTTAGAAATAGAATTTCTCTCAAAGTATGGAACCCCATTTCATCCATATCACACTAACTCATTTCTCTTAAATTGGCAACCTCAGCACTATGCTCAACCCCAATTCACCATTCACACCTCTCTAGAGAGATTTTAATGACTTCCACAAAAAATATACTCTAGCCGACACCTCTACTAACGGAGAAATTTTGGGCAAATGACTTCCAAATGCATTCCCAAAATGGACCTTCACACATAAACACGTCACTTCAATCCTTTAATAATGAATTACTTGGATATCACCTCACACATTCCCATGTGCTTCCTCAAATGAGTTATATCAATGATCATCCCACCATTCCGAATATGCTCTTTCTACTACTGTTACACATAATCATTGGCAACCCAGGTTCTAGCATACAAATATAACCCAATTTCAACCTCTAGAACTCCTACAACAACTTCTTGTAAAGACATCGAGGAATCCTCCGATTCTTTCAACAAAATTCCCACATTCCAAACATACTCAATCCTTATCGTCCAGATGTGAATATTTTCTCGACCAACTTATATTTTAGAAGAATTCTATCTCGCAGAGGGTTATTCACTAAAGCCAGGGCATACCTGCCGACATCTCAACTCTCCCTACTATCCGATTAATTGACATCACGATTAGATTACTTCGCTAATCCTACTCTCATTAAATTACACCTTCATACTTTGCCTACACAACCCGGTAAAGTACCCAATAAATCTCTAATAAACTAACCAAGGTTTCCATTCGTCCAACAATTCCAATGTTCCACTCAACTTGAACAAATAATCTTTAACCGCAAACCACTATAGGTTCTATTAGTTACAATATTACGATCGGTTTAGCCCCAAAGACAAAACTTCCTATTTAAGTCAAACCCTCTCCAGGGATTACTCCAAGAAATCAACTTATCACTCAATGCTTCTCAATGAAATTGACACCTAGAGTCTTACAAAATCTTTCACTTGACTACCACCAATCAGTTGCTCTACCCTCTATGAGGTTTTGTAAAACAATTCATTATTCCTTTCTCAAAAATAAAGGCAAATAACAATAATGATTCCAAAGACTTAGAAAAACATTTTCCATTCACAAAGAAATTCAAGATCAATAGAAAGAGTCATATAGCGATAAACTCAGAAAACAAAAGATGAGACCACAGATAAGGACATAAGTCCCACCAGAAGGGAATATCAAATTTCCGCCAATAAAATAAGCATTGCCATTGAAACTCAAGAAGCTTTTAAACGGCAATGAAAGAAAAGTTAAACGCACTTGAAAAAAGTTGCAAGTTACCAAACTTAACTCCAATCTCAAATACTTCTACTACACTTGTTTGTTTTAATCAAGGACATAATTTCGTTGATTACAAATCACATTGCCACCTCAACCAAAAGAGCCTTTAAGATCAAACCTCATGAATTACGCAAGGACCAAATAGAACTTTCCGACATGTCGCTTTGCCCAACAAATTTCAGTTTACTACATAATTCAGAACTACCAAAGGCCATGAGTGCAAAACTCCAAACTTGCATTTAACGATATTACAAAAGGCGATCAACTTGCATCCTTTCTAAAAGAATCGTCACCACACCCACAAGTCATAACCCCTACGGATATTCTTACTAACATTAAGACTAACACACTCTCAACATGATTCCTTATCATCAACTCTTCCATTATAAAACCCCAAAAGTTCACCAAATTGTTACATACTACTTTACCATCCCATCTTCAAAATGAGAGTATCAGAAACCATACAACCTTACTATCACAACTACTTTGTTTTAGAAGGCATCCACTACACAAATTAAAAGGTTTTACCAACACCCTTTCATCAAGAACATGCTATTATCCGATGATTCCACAATTATGTAGGCATAAGCCACTTATTTAATCACATCCGTTCAACTCTTAGTGATGCCCCACACCAAATGTTAACACACAATAATTACATCCCAACTATCGTTGTTACCGACTGGCTTCATTATAAAGTTTAATTGCTACCACCCTTTCTTTGTGAATCACATGAATACTTACAACCACATATTCAACCCTTCCTCTTCATGTTTAGATTTCACCTGAATCACACTAGAATTTCAAGAATTAAAATATTGCATCGATCAAATGTCTCACCAACACTACAACCAAATCCATCGCGTCATCTATGTAGACAAACTATGTAGAACTCCTCCCATAACTTCGAGTTTCACCGATATTCAATCCCTTCCACGTCTTGTACACAATTCTAACAATTAATCATACTAAAGAATATGTAAGTCTAGCAACCATATATAATCATCAAATAGCCAATTTACAATATTCTCTGCATTAATGTCCTCTAATACAACGCTCAAACACCGCTATCAGAGCCATCACCAATGGTTATATTAATCCATTGAAACCCAATACTCCAAATTATCTAAGAAATTTATCAAATCCCACAATCTTAATGATCAGACGAGTTCATCAATATCTCACACTTCTTAATAAATCTCGAGTTCCTAGTAGGTATAAACATACCTTCAGTCACAATTCATCAAGAACTACTAGACGACAACATCAACTTAATCAATTTCACTTCCAAAGATACTAGTTAAGATTAATCATGTACCATGCCATTGACCCAACTTGGTACTCATACCAAATCAATTATCTTCCATGCTTACGACTTCTTACCTTAATACAACAAAACATAACAAAAGGGTTTTGACACTTTCCTTCCTAAAGAAGAAGCATTAAACTCCATTTACCCCTAAAAGAGAGTGCATGGACCGAAACTTCACATATTAAAGGACTTGTAAAATATATTTTTTTCTACCCAAAATGCCAAGCGAATAACCGAGCCGTACTTCACAACAAGAAGACAAAACTCCCATGAAGGGACCAACCTTGCAGAACAACAACGTTCACAAATAGCCAAAAGTATCTCAATAGTCGAAAGAACAATATTTATTTAAAAGAAACAATAGAGACCACTTGAATCCCGTCAACGGCATTATAACCACCATCCAAGAAAAGTCCATCAACCGCAAAAGCTACAACCAGAACACCAGGTACGGACTCAAGGAAGACAAAAATTTCTCCAAGAGATCATCTCCAACCTTGGTAACTAAGTTACTCGAGGGAAACTGTAACACCCCAGCCCAACATTGAGCCTGGAATGTCACTAAACTACTATAACCAGCTAATTTACATCAACTTACTATAAAATTTCAGCAAGCATAACAACATTAAAACCCATCCACGGGTCGCATTAACACAAGCATAACACTATGACAATCATAGATAAATTAGACCTAGGAGCATAGCAAAATAATTAACCAAGATTAACATAAACCAAGCATCTATGGTTATTCAATGCCATCATGTCCTAGACATAAATATTCATGTTATTCTAAAAGTTTCTCATGTCCAATGAATCAAATAATTGGGTGAAGTGCATGATTCCAAGTGTGCTAGCCCTTCCCGAGTAAAACATCATCACTGGTCACCTAAAAACAACAATAGAGCAAGAATGAGTCCAAGACTCAGCAAATACATAATAAAGCCATAAACAATAGTTTATTAACCATAATTAAAGTTATCATCATCATCCATTTAGTTAATGCCATTGTCATTCTCAAACAAACAAGCCATATTCCATATAGGTAAAGTTGCACAATTTAACAATTTACTTAGATATGCGAATGCACCAACATGCTCATGTTCATATGCATCTCATCAGCTGATACCGGTATAGCGGAGTGTTCACCCGTCGATGACACACTCTATCCTTCACTCCCGTGAAGTCCCCACCAAAGTAGGATTTTATCTAGAGCTCTCCGGACTAGTCATGTATCTTTCTCACCGACCTCACCGAATAGTTACATGACTTTCTCACCGACTGCTCATGCAACCCCGTCATGATAAATGTAAATGATGCGACATCTTTATTTATTCATCAACATAGTCCATCTCATTAACTCAATATCTCCTCCTCATTATCTCAATATCATAATCTCATTATCATAATCTCATTCACTCAAGGTTATCAATATCATGTATAAGAATAAGCTGAACAAAAGCATAATAAATAGCATGCTAAGTAATAACAATGATCATGGTGAACAACCCATTGTTCACCACTCTACCATGTACTTGCCTTCCGCACAGGACGAGTTAGGAGGCAACGACGAATTTCTCCACTCCCGCCCCACCGCCTACACAAATATTTATTCGAAATAAGAATAACAAGACATGATGTGGCCACAAGCGTTTTACCATAACCCTCTATCTAATCAACATAACCAAAAACTCAAAATGACGAATTAACTAATCAGCCAATATCGGCCCTTCTGATCAGCAGTACGAGAAAAATCATAATTAAATATCTATAACTCCGAATGACTTGAAACTAGTGCTCAAATACTCTTAACGTAACAGGCTACGAAACTCTAGTTGGTGGGGTTCTTTGATTCGGCCAAACCAGTGGTCTAAACAACCGTTGAAAATAACTGACAGACATCTGTCCAGAATACAGAACAGCAGTAAAGAACACGGCATAACTTTTACTCTACAGATCCAATTGAGATGATCTTTATCAACTCAGAAAGATACTTTCAATGGCTACAAAAACCTAGTTGGGTGGAAGTTCTGAATCTAACTCTAACTAGATCAAAACCGAGGGGCAAACCGACAGTTCCAACTTCTCAGGCAGACAGGACAGCGCACGATTAAAAATTCATATCTCCTAAACCGTAAGGTGGAATCAAGTGATCTCAGTGCCAAAAGAAAGATAACGACATCAGGAACAAAACTATAGAAGACGAAAATACCAGATTCGGCCTCTAAGTAAATCATAATGGCCCGACAAGAAAATCTGCCAAATCACGTCAGCTCCCCTAGACAGTCGCGGTAAGACTACCATATCTCCTAAACCGTAACTCCAAATCAGATGATCTCGGTGCCAAAAGAAAGCTAAGACCAAGGGCTACAACTTTCTAAGAGGTGAGAAGATCAGAAATCGTACGGAACTTACCCAAATCTGATGAACAATAGCGCTGGCGCAGGGGAAGGTGGAAGTGGCGGCTCCAAGTGGGGGAAAGAGGAAAAGAGGAGTGGGGCTAGGGTTTTGGGGGGTGGGGTTCCCCCCTTATGGCCGGCCAAACACATGGGCTTCCCCCTGGGCCGCAGCCCGCGGCCTAGGTTGTCGAATAAAAGTGGAAAACCCCCTATTTTTCTCAGAATTTCTATTCCTTTCTTTGCATTTTCTCCTCCGATCAATCTCTAATTACCGATCCATTTCGGTATTACATTCTACCCCAATGTAATTCGACCGAATTCTACCAATGAAAGGAATACACGATTAAAAATATCACAGAATTGCAATCAACGAATTAGCACATATCAGAAACGAACAGGTCTAAATACTACTCGCACATGCGAGACTCTAGCCCTGAAGTGGCCTCTCTCTCGGACTAGAGAAACCACAACACAAAAATGTAACACGATGACTGACCTAACGCTCAACCTGAACTTTCTAGGTTCACTCATTAGAAGAGGATCGAAGGTAAGACCTTACTTGACGGTCAACGTCTTTTACTAAATCTCAAACTTTGAATGGATCACCGCTCACTCAAATTGAATACAACAGACGTTGTGTACTTCGCGAATGAACCCAAGACGGACAAAACGATATGCTAACTTCCCAATTTCTACAAGTTTCGGGAACGAAGAGAAAACAATTGGAAATAGAGAGTCCTCATCGCATCCACGCAATGCTAACTCTCCACCAAAAAAGGTAAAATCCTAAAATTTGACATTTCAACACGAAAATAAATCTATTTTCTAAATAGGCAGTTTACGAATGAACACCATGACAGCTAAAGAAGAAACCACTCGAATGCCCAAATTAGATACTTATTTTGGTTTGTCTGAATTAAAATGAATCATACATGCCAACACAACGCCAACTCAGATTGCGGAAACAACAGTCAACAACACATAACCCAAACGAAATCAGGAAAACGCTTCACTAACCGAGGAAACATCCATTTCCTCGTTTCCCTTTAGGAGTAAAACTTCTCTCGAACCTTGGAATTAGAATTCATCGCATACCACATGAGCTAAAACCTTTTAATTGAACATCCTCAAATTATGCTCAAACTGAAATACATCATTAACACCATTGTGAAGAGGCTCCATTGAATCCTCCAATTACTCTAGGCATCTCATTCTACTAATCAACATTAATTTGATTGAAGGTACCCAAAGCGCCACAAAATAGATCCCACACAATCACATTACCTCTACTTTTCAAGAACAACTCGAGAATCCTCAGTACACACGCCATGTACTACATCGTAAAGATTCTATCAATGATCATTCCACCGTCAGAAACTCTATTATTCTACTTTCTTTACACACACTCATTGTGTGACCAAAGGTCTAGCATAAAAATGTAAAGCCAGATTCAACCTCTAAGACTCTTACAATGAACTTCGGTATACTTGATAGGAAATTCTTTGATCGGATAACTAAAATTTCGAATCCAAACAATATCCTCAATCATTAATATCAACATTCCTCACTAATCAAGTAATCGCCTAATGTGATTAGCTTCACCAAACTTGAACCCACTAAACCACACTATTCCATTTCACCCACACGATCGCAACATACACATTCGCAAGACTCTAACTAATTGACCAAGTTCCAAACTTTTGAATATTTCAATATTCCACCGACATGAACAAGGGTTCTTGAATTACAATTCACTATTGGTTTTACTAGTTGTAACAACATAATCAGTTTTACCTCAACGACCATCATTGCTTTTGGATCCAATTCTCTACAAGATTTATATCACAAAATCAATTCTTCCTCCAATGCTCTTGAAATAACTTACAACATCAGTCTCACATCAACATATACTTGACCACTACTAACCGGATGCCATCAGATACCCCATAAGGTTTTGTAAAACAAATTGATGAAGTGGCAAATAAAATATTTTTTTTCAAAGACAGGAAAAAAATATTTTCTTTTCATAACAAACATAAGACCGGAGAAATAGACAAATAACAAGGATCTCGAAAAGAAAAAGCGGAGACCACAATTGAGAGCACAAGTCCCACAAAAAGAGAATATGAAATCTCAAATAAAACAAAGCACCACTTTTGAAAATCGAGAAACTCCTATGGGGCAAAAATAGAAAGTTTAGGCACACTTCAAGTAAATCATGAGCTACAAAACTTGACTTCGATCTCGAATACTTCTACTTCACTTTTTCTTTAACAAAAAAAGTAATTTTTTTTATTATAACGTCACGTTGCCCACTCAAACAAGAAAAGTTGTAAGACCAAATCACATGAATCACTTAAGAACCAATAAAGCTTTCCAAAAGGCCACTTGCTCAATCCAATCCCAGCTACTACATAAACCATGAACTACAAAAGATCACGGATGCAAAACTTGAAAATTTTCATTTGAGCGATACCACGAGTGACGATCAAATTACGTTCTTTTTATAAGAATCGACAACACACTACCAATCTATTGCTGATAATATTACTAACATCCGAATAATACACTCATAACTAAAATTCATCATAGTCTACCCTTCCATTGTACAAACTCTCTAAAACTCACCAAATTGTTTCATACTACTTTATCATCTCGTCCTCAAATCGAGAGTCCACCAAAAGCTTACAAACTACTACAACAATAACTTTATTTTAGCAGAGATCTACTACACAAATCAAAATGTTATACCAAAACCCTTTTATTAGGGACATGCTATCGTCTAACAATTCCACTATCATGAAAGCATAGGCCACCAATTAAATCCCACAGTTCAACTCTTATATATGATCAACACCAAACGTCAACACACAATGGTTGCACTCCAACCATCATTGCTATCAACGGCTTCATCAAGAAATCTAGATGCTAACTACTTTCCTTTTCAAATCACATGAACAATCACAAATACATGTTCAACTGTCCATCCTCATATTCATATTTGATTGCAAAATCCCGACAAAACTTTCAAAATCATAGCCTTCCATCGATCAAAAGTCTCAACAACTCGCAACTAAATTCGTCCAATTATTCTAGTTAAAATAACTATCTAGAAACTCCTTCCATAATATAAAATCATCTAGTATCTACAGATAAGATAACTCCAATACTAATATCCACTATGGTAATAGTCTAGCATCTCCCCAACTTTTCCTTCCCACACAGTAAGATTAATCCACTAAGACCAACTAATCCAACAAGTTTAGCAAAACTAAATAATTTTAATGATCATACCAGTCATCAATGTTCTACAATTCTTAATAACTCCTTTTAATCCAATTAGGTATAGCCATACTATTAATCATAGTTCATCAAGAACTACCACATGACACCATCAAGTTAATCAACTTTCCTTCCAAGGTTCTTGGTTAAGATTGATTATACACCACACTACATACCCAACTTGATAACCCATACCATATCCATTAATTTATTTAATTACAACCTTTAACTTAACCACAACAAGACATCGCTAAAGGGTTTTAATATTTTCTTTTATAACAGAGAAGCATTCAACTTCAATACTCAAAATACCCAAAAGAAATACATTGGGTCAAAGCTTCCACATGTTAAAGGACTTGAAAAAGAAAACTTTCGTTATCCAAAATACCAAGCTAACAAATGAGTCATTTTTTTTCCCAACAAGAAAGGCAGATCTCTCGTGAAAAGATCAACATTGCAAATTAATGACGTTTACAAGAAACAACAACAGATCAACAGTCAGGAGAACAAATAATAACTTAATAGAACCAACAAAGACCAATGAAAATACATCAACTGCATTGTAAAGACCAATGAAAATACATCAACTCCATTGTAAATACTATAATAGGAATAATCAAATTCAAACTCAAGGAAGAAAATAACTTTTCTAAAGAAACATAACATCAACACCTGTAACTAAGTTACCCGATGTAAACACTTCACCACTATCATACAACCAACGGTGATATAACTTGGCCATGCCTATGGCCACAACCACAATCTCTACCTCTCGACTATCATGACCCATAGCAATCACATAATCAAATCATAAGTAGTCCGAACCAATTCATAACATAAATCATCAATACAACATAACAAGCGTAAATGCGATACTCATCCCATTCCCATCCCATCATGCACCAAAGGTGTCAAAATTTTAAGTTAATTAACCATTATCAAATTTTGGTTTATTTTACAAGTCCTAAAATAAGTTTTAGCAATTTTAGGTTAACTGAGTTATTAATCTATTCACCACGGATCCAAGCCCGCTCGATACTAATCAGTAATAACCCACCCAACATTGAGCCCGAATGCCACTAAACTACTATAACCATCTAATTTACATCAACTTACTATAAAATTTCAGCAAGCATAACAACATTAAAACCCATCCACGGGTCGCATTAACACAAGCATAACACTATGACAATCATAGATAAATTAGACCTAGGAGCATAGCAAAATAATTAACCAAGATTAACATAAACCAAGCATCTATGGTTATTCAATACCATCATGTCCTAGACATAAATATTCATGTTATTCTAAAAGTTTCTCATGTCCAATGAATCAAATAATTGGGTGAAGTGCATGATTCCAAGTGTGCTAGCCCTTCCGAGTAAAACATCATCACCGGTCACCTAAAAACAACAATAGAGCAAGAATGAGTCCAAGACTCAAAGAATACATAATAAAGCCATAAACAATAGTTTATTAACCATAATTAAAGTTATCATCATCATCCATTTAGTTAATGCCATTGTCATTCTCAAACAAACAAGCCATATTTCATATAGGTAAAGTTGCACAATTTAACAATTTACTTAGATATGCGAATGCACCAACATGCTCATGCTCATATGCATCTCATCAGCTGATACCGGTATAGCGGAGTGTTCACCCGTCGATGACACACTCTATCCTTCACTCCCGTGAAGTCCCCACCAAAGTAGGATTTTATCTAGAGCTCTCCGGACTAGTCATGTATCTTTCTCACCGACCTCACCGGAATAGTTACATGACTTTCTCACCGACCTGGCTCATGCAACCCCTGTCATGATGAATGTAAATGATGCGACATCTTTATTTATTCATCAACATAGTTGTAACACCCTGACCCAAAATCGGCTCAATGCCCAGCCCACCGTGGGGCGGACCCGCGCACACATAGCACCTCACTTACACTTTCGTCCTCGCCGTGTAAAAGGGTTAACCCGAGGTGCTACGTTTGGATCCAACAGCATTATATACTACTACAACTCACTTGAGACAAGCAATGTGGGACTAATCCCACCACACAACTCCTCATGGGCCACATGGGCCACGCTATGAGCAGGCCGGGGTATTACACTCACCCCTTAAGGGTCGACGCCCTCAGCAAAGATATCGCATACGCTGCAAATGCCCGTAACCACCCCTCGGTATCGTTAAATGCGTCCGGTCGCAGCACATATGCCATGCCATGTGTCCACTCCGGCCCACATGCGCCATGCGCCATATGCCCACGCCTCGTCCCGCACGCGCCGGCAACAAGGTTGATGCTCGATACCATCCGTAACACCCGACCCAAAATCGGCTCAATGCCCACCACACCGTGGGCGGACCACCGCACACATAGCACCTCACTTACACTTTCATCCTCGCCGTGTAAAAGGGTTAACCCGAGGTGCTACGTTTGGATCCAACAGGCATTATATACTACTACAACTCACTTGAGACAAGCAATGTGGGACTAATCCCACCACACAACTCCTCATGGGCCACATGGGCCACGCTATGAGCAGGCCGGGGTATTACAATAGTCCATCTCATTAACTCAATATCTCCTCCTCATTATCTCAATATCATAATCTCATTCACTCAAGGTCATCAATATCATGTATAAGAATAAGCTGAACAAAAGCATAATAAATAGCATGCTAAGTAATAACAATGATCATGGTGAACAACCCATTGTTCGACACTCTACCATGTACTTGCCTTCCGCGCTGTGACGAGTTAGGAGGTAACGACGGAATTTCTCCACTCCCGGCCCCACCGCCTACACAAATATTTATTCGAAATAAGAATAACAAGACATGATGTGGCTACAAGCGTTTTACCATAACCCTCTATCTAATCAACATAACCAAAAACTCAAAATGACGAATTAACTAATCAGCCAATATCGGCCCTTCTGATCAGCAGTACGAGAAAAATCATAATTAAATATCTATAACTCCGAATGTCTTGAAACCAGTGCTCAAATACTCTTAACATAACAGGCTACGAAACTCTAGTTGGTGGGGTTCTTTGATTCGGCCAAACCAGTGGTCTAAACAACCGTTGAAAACAACTGACAGACATCTGTCCAGAATACAGCACAGCAGTAAAGAACACGGCATAACGTTTACTCTACAGATCCAATTGAGATGATCTTTATCAACTCAGAAATATACTTTCAAGGGCTACAAAAACCTAGTTGGGTGGAAGTTCTGAATCTGACTCTAACTAGATCAAAACCGAGGGGCAAACCGACAGTTCCATCTTCTCAGGCAGACAGGACAGCGCGCGATTAAAAATTCATATCTCCTAAACCGTAAGGTGGAATCAAGTGATCTCAGTGCCAAAAGAAAGATAACGACATCAGGAACAAAACTCTATAAGACGAAAATACCAGATTCGGCTTCTAAGTAAACATAATGGCCCGACAAGAAAATCTGCCAAATCATGTCAGCTCCCCTAGACAGTCGCGGTAAAACTACCATATCTCCTAAACCGTAACTCCAAATCAGATGATCTCGGTGCCAAAAGAAAGCTAAGACCAAGGGCTACAACTTTCTAACAGGTGAGAAGATCAGAAAACGTACGGAACTTACCCAAATCTGATGAACAAAAGCGCTGGCACAGGGGAAGGTGGAAGTGGCGGCTCCAAGTGGGGGAAAGGGGAAAAGAGGAGTGGGGCTAGGGTTTTGGGGGGTGGGGTTCCCCACTTATGGCCGGCCAAACACATGGGCTTCCCCCTGGGCCGCGGCCCAGGTTGTCGAATAAAAGTGGAAAACCCCCTATTTTTCTCAGAATTTCTATTCCTTTCTTTGCATTTTTCTCCTCCGACTGAATCTCTAATTACCGATCCATTTCTGGGGTATTACAGAAACCATTGATAATCCCATACCACCAACAGTGGCACACTTTGACTATGCCCATGACCACAACCAAACTTTACCTCTCGACAACGATTATTCCCTTACAGGACCATCATATAATCGATAAATAAGCAATCATACTCAATTAATATCAGCAATCATCAATATGATATAATAGAAACGTGAATGCAATGCTTTGCCCATTCCCATCCTACTGTGCACAGTGTGTCAATTTAATTTTTTTTCTTTTCTAGCTACCACGGACCTGAAGCCCGCTCTGATACCAACTGTAACACCCCAGCCCAACCTGAGCCTGGAATGCTACCACCGTAACAAGTCTACAAATGGAACTAAGACATTTCTTTCTAAATTTCTGCAGAGTCACCTTTGTAAATCAAACTATCCAGACATTCGCGCAAATAACAACAATAATAAGCAAATATCCAAACGCGCGTACTAAACATGTTCATGAAAGAAACAACCATAAAACGCTATCAATCTCAAAAGTAGGTTGACTACAACAAAGGACGTAAAGAAGTAAGCCTCACATAAGACATTTCAAAATTGAAGGTATGACTTAAATGTTTTGTTCAACTTTATTCGTGCCAGTGTGCAACCATAATAATTTCTACTCCCGCCCATGCATGCCGTCCACAAACGATGTAACTAAAAAAACAACACGGCAAGGGTGAGTCCAAGACTCAGCAAGTGCAATGATACAAAACATAACAAAATCATTCATTATCCAACAGTGTATCAACATCATGAATCAAATCAACATATGAATGAATGAATGAATACACATGCTCTTCTCTTTTGCTCATACCGGTATAGCGAGTGAACACCCGTCGGTGTTCACTTATGCCCGCGTTCTACAAAACGCGGGATCCAAAGCCCGCTTGAGAACAAGTCAACCGAATCCATATTGCCCACTTTGGAATGGTGGGTCTTATAATCACTACCCACTCCGTGGGTGTCGCAAGTTCACAACTTGCGTTCATGAGTGCACATGATGAACAATAAAATAACAATAATCGAATCTTGGTAAATCATGCCATCATGAACAAGTACATATCACCATAAATCAGCGATCGAACAAGCACAAGTTACCATGAGTCATCATATGGAACAATCGATATCAACCACAATATAGATGCACTTGCTGTTTCTTTCCTTCCCGCTACGGCACACAAGGAAGCAAAATTGGTGTCTCTACTCGGAACTCCGCCTCCTACACAAGCATAGCAAGAATAATAAATACGATGAATGCTGGACTCGTTTACACCCCTTAATCCAACTCCTCAAGACCTATGACTCAAAGAGAGGTTCTACCCAAATTTCCGCTAGTCTAGCATAATGCTTCCCAGGACAGCGAAGACGAGAAAAATCGTAATTAAATATTTGTAACTCTGAATGACTTGAAACTAGTGCTCAAATATTCTTAACGTAACAGGCTACAAAACTCTAGTAGGTGGGGTTCTTTGATTCGCCAAACTAGTGGTCTAAACAACCGTTGTAAACCATTGATGACATCCGTCTGAATACAACACAGCAGTAAACATCATGGCATAACGTTCACTCTACAGATCCAATTGAGATGATCTTTATCAATTTGGAAATATTATTAAACAGGCTACAATAACCTAGTTGGGTAAGACTCCAGATTCAGCCTTCTAATAATCCTAATGTTCTGATGAAGTTTGTTGTTCCTCACCGACAATCGACAACAAATGACAGTAAAATCCAATAACTTTTGATTAACACCTCGAACAAATATGTTCTGTATCAATCCTGAAATCTTACTAGAATGGTCACAACTTTCATTTTGGGTGGCTCTTCAGATTCAGGCTCAAAAAAATACAATCTGACTAAACATGCAGACTGCCAAATCTCGTTAGCCTTCCTGTATAGTCGCACAAAAACAGACATATCTCCTAAACCGTAACTCCAAATCAAATGATCTCGGTGCCAAAAGAAAGCTAAGATCAAGGGCTAAAACTTTCTAAAAGGTGGACAGATCATAAAATGTACGAAACTTACCCAAATATGATGAACCAATCTGGCGCAGGGGGAGGGTGGGGAGAGCCGGCGGCTGCTAGGGGGAGGAAAGGGGGAAAAGGGGGAAAGAGGTGGGGCACTAGGGGTTTGGGGGTGGGCACCCCCCCTCTTGGCCGGCCACAAGGAGGCCTCTCCTGGGCCGCAGCCCAGGCCCAGGTTGGCGAAAAATATCAAATGACCCCCTATCGTTTCATGTTTTACTATTCCTCTTATTCCCTTTTCTCCTCTCGGCTAAATCTGTGATTTACCGATTCGATTTCTAGGGTATTACAGCTACGACTAAGAACCAAGCTTAGTTCCGTTCAATGACAATAGGGGTTCCATGGATCTTTCACCAGACCAAGGCAATCGCATCCTGGACAAGGAATCGAAGAAAATCCTGAGAAGATAAAGGTCATTGAACAAATGTGTCCTTCGACCACGAAGAATGAAGTCCAGAAAAATGATGGCTTTAAGTCATTTCATCGCTTGGCTGCGAGGAAAATGACTTCCATTCTTTAAACTTCTTATGAAATATGAGGGTTTTGAGTGGTCTAAGGAGGCCAACAAAGCCATCGAGGACATCAAGAGATACCTTATGAGTACCCCCATCTTGGTTTGTCCTAAACCAAACAAAACACTCTTGTTGTATCTAGCTACTAAGCTACAAGCAGTGAGTGTAGTACTGGTCATTGAATCAGAGAACATTCAACGGCCAGTTTACTACGTTAGCAAAGTTTACATGGGCCTAAGGAGCGTTAGCCTTAGGTCCAAAAACTTCTATATGCCCTCCTCATGTCTTCGAGAAAACCGATTCATTATTTACAAGTGCATACATTAATCACGTCGTCTGAGTTTCCTTAGGAGAAGTCCTCCAAAATAGGGAAGCAGCGGGGCGCATGGCAAAGTGGTCGGTTGAACTTGGGGAGTTCGACCTCCATGTCATGTCTCGAATGACCATTAAATCTCATATCTTGGCTGAATTTATCTCTGAATGGATAATTACTGAACCTGTTAAGGGACCCCAGTATGAATCCCACGACTAGTGGATAATGTACTTTGATGAGTTACTTACACTAAGTGGCTCCGGGGATGGGGTGGTCTTGGTATCTCTAATCGGAGAAACCTTAAAATATGATGTTCAAATAAACTTTCTCACTACTAACAATGTGACAGAATATGAAGGTTTATTAGCTGGCATTCGAGCAACAAAAGCGCTCGGGATTCGATGACCACTCGTGAAAGGTGAATCTCAATTATTCATGAATCAGGTTAGAAAAGAGTATCAATGCCCTAGTTCAACGATGGGGAATTATTTGTCGGAAGTTGTAAACCTTGAAAAGCGTTTTTTCGATCTAAAGGTACAATATATACCCCGAAAGGATAATTTCCTCACCGACTAGTTAGCCCGAATGACTTTTTCCTCATCCCCCATTCCACAAGGAGCCTCCTTGGAACAACTCTAGAAGCCGTATCAGGTTGAAAGACCATAAACTACTCCAAGTGAGATAGCCTCTATAGAATACGAAGATACATGGATGAACCCCCATCTATGAGTATCTTTCGAATGGCACTATACCTCGTGAGTTTTTGTGTCCCAGTCTTTCGACAAGAAGGATTAATTTTGATTGGATGATGATCAACTCTCACGATCCATGCTACGAACGCAGCACGCACAAACAAAGCAAGCGCTGAACTAATCACTAAGTCGTTATCAATCATGCCAAAGACCAAATTGACCTGACCACGAAGTCCTACTCCTGCATGCAATTGAAGAACAAACAATAATAAGATAATAAGCAATCTAAAATTATGAATAGGGATTGAAATTGTATTGATATATGGGGTTCCGAAGAATAATTTCGCTGTTGTACTCGTCGCACAAGAGAACAATGTATAAAGTAGCCAAGCTAAACTTCAATCTATCAAAAACCCAGGAGACTAGAGGGGTGATGGCTCCTATGTAAAGGAGGAAGAGGAGAAGGGTGGCGGCCATGGGGTACTGTTCATGTATGAACAGTACCAAACCCTAGGTGGCCGACCACCATATGGGCCAAGACAACCCATTCATTACATAACCCATGGGCCAACAATAGGTGACGCAGCACCATGGTATGTAGACGTACTACGACCCAGTGAAGTAGAAGTAGCTTGGCTCGTAGAGGTAGAAGTAGCTCAGCCGAGTTCCAATTGGAAAATATGGAACTGAAGTAGCCGAAAGTCCGATTTGAGAAGATGTGGTTGAAGTAGAGGATGCAGTGCAGCGGGTGGAAGGAGTGGTTGCATCCTTAGGGTTGATATCCTCATCAATACCCAATAACGATCTTGAGGCTGATTGTTTATCTCAAAAGGCCAAAATGTATACTTTGGTCAAAGGAGTCCTATATAAACGAGGTACTCAAGGTGTGCTCATGCGATGCATTTCGCAAAAACAAGGATTGGAACTCAATAACGATATACATGGAGGAATCTGTGGAACTCATGCTTCCTTCAGAATGCTGGTCGGGGAAGCTTTTCGACAAGTCTTTTACTAGCCGATAGCCCTCTGTGACGCAAAAGAGCTTGTTAAGAAATGTGTACAATGCTAGACTCATAGTAGGCAAATACACCAACTAGGTCAAGCGTTACAAACGATACCTATTTCATTTTCTTTTGCAACCTGAGGTTTAGATATCCTAGGACCGTTCCCCAAAGCACGCTAGGGCTTTGAATTCCTTTTTTTGGCTATTGACACTTTCACAAAATGGATTAAAGCTGAACTCATTATTGGGATCACAACGGAAGAATCCAAGAAATTTATGATGAAAAATTTGACTACTCGATTTGGTGTTCCAAATCAGATCATAACTAATAACGGTAGTCAATATTCTAGCATAAAATTTCAAGATTACGAAGAATTAGGTACTAAATTATGTTATGCCTCTGTTGCTCATCCACAGAGTAATGGGGGCAGTCGAAAGGGCAAATGGATAAATTATGCAAGGAATAAAAACTCGAGCTTTTCACTAACTTATAAAGCGCTCGGGGGCTTGGATGAAGAATTACCCTTAGTATTATGGGCAATTCGCACGACCGCTAGTCGGGCTATAGGCGAAACACCCTTCTTCCTAGTTTTGGTGCTGAATCCATGCTTCCACTAGAACTGAAGACCCCGTCTACAAGGGTCAAAAACTATAGCAACTTGGACCAAGAACAACTTCAAGCTGACGATGTCAATCTACGAAAGGAAAAGAGAAATCAAGTATTAATCTGTTTAGCAGTCTACCAACAAGCCCTACGCAAATACTACGATTGTAAGGTCTAACCTCGCAGCCTTGTTGTACGTGACTTAGTTTTGAAGAAGATTCAAATTCAAGTCTAATCGGAACAAACACTCCCCCAATTGGGAAGGTCCTTACATAGTGGTCGAAGTTACGCGATCAGACTCGATATGACTAGGCATGGAAGATGGTGTAATTCTCTCCAATTCGTGGAATATCGACCCGTTACAAAAATTCTATGTGTAAATTCCTATACACTCAATAAAGTTTATGTTTTATACTATATTTATTGTGTTAAGAAGTCGATAAAAGAACAAAGCTTTCATGTTCTTTCGATCACTTTTAAACATTTAGTTTTTTTCTTACACTTGTCGGACGAGGGTAACATCACCTAGTCGAAATATTTTCCTCTCTGCATGTGGTCTTGTGGTCTTGCCCAGTAGAAGGAATTTCCCATGGTCGATCTGTTCCTAACTCTTGCTGCCAATACAAGGAGACTAAGTCCAACAAAATGTGATTGAAGAATTTTTAAGCATTATTATTGTTCAAAATAATTATTTAGTAAGAAAAACTAAAGATCTTAATTTCGATCATTTTTCAAACCCTTGATTCTCCTTACACTGGTCGAAAAACGCGAATGTCACCTAGTCGAAGTCTCTCATCTCTATATGTGGTCCTGCCCACTAGAAGGATCTTCCTTGCATCGACTAGACCCTTATTCTTGCAGCCAATATAAGGGGTTAAGTTCAAAAGATCTATTTGAAACTAAGGTATTAAACGAACTCTTTTTCCACAGTTTCCTTAGTTCAACTACTTCAACTAAACAAACCGTCGGGGGCTAGGACAAAGTTATAACCATGACTTTAATTCATAATCTTATATTTCAATTCTCATTCTTTCTTTGTCTTATGAGTTACTAACTACTCAAAAAGACCATTGCAGGAAATGAAGCTTTACATATACACAAAAATAAAAATTGTCTTTACAATTAGTACTCTATTACAACTACTCAAAAGATGAAGGAGATCCTAGTTGTATGTCTTCTGCATCCTTCTTTCCAACCGATTGAGCTTCTTCGACCAGTTGTTGGACGTCTGCTTTAGGGCAGTCGAAATTAGCCTCAATTAGAAGAAGATTAAGGCTACGGTCATGCGCCTTATGTTTTGCTAAGGCAAAACTTACTCCATTTACAACAATCTGCCTTATTGACTCAGCCTGGTTAGTCATCAGAGTACTCACCAACTCTTGGAGAGTCCAACTTGCTGCTCAATGGTGCTTGTATGTCCAACCACGGTGTCTTCCAGAGGAGTTACCACCTCAGCACCTAGGCCTCCAAGCACATTGTTCAGGAGAGAAATGTTGTCTTGAAGATTGACCTTCATAGCCTTCGTTTCCTTCTGGCTATGAGTCAAAACCTCTTGAAGTCGATTCATTTCTGATGCTTGCTCTAAAAATAGAGTAACAACCAGTTAATAAAACCTTAATTAAGACTAGTACTTTATACTGGTTGTAGGTAAAGAATTCTTACCTGCCAAGCGATCGTCAAGCTTCTTGACTTCGTTTTTGTGAGAGGCAGCATCTTTCGAGAACTACTCCTCCCATTCCTTTATTGCCTTATCTTTTTCTTTTGTGATACGGGTAAGTTCATCGATCACCATGCTTTTCGATTCAACCTCGGATCGAAGCTTAGCCATATCCAGTTTGTTTATCTGAAAAAAGAAGTTAGAAAAAAAAGAAGTTGTCAAAGTAGCAAATAAAAATACGGTACTTACTTTTAATTACATTCTGCAGCTTACAGGCTGCAGAGCTCGCCTCCTGAAGAGTCTTCAGTATGTCTTCTCTTTCGACCTTTAACCTTTGCAACATGACTTTCTCATAATTGAGCGCGTCAGCTAAGGTCTTTTCGTCACTTTTAAACCTACAAAGGTAAAAGTGATATGAGTACTGAACGGGTGGTCGAAAGCTACTAATTGCATTAGCATACCATCTCTCAGCATGCTTGCAGAGTTTAGCCATCTGCTTTCTCAGCAATATAAGTTGCCTATGGTATTCACCAACTATGGCAATTTGGATAAAGAGCTTTCTGAAAAAAGAAACATGCAATGAGGAATAGCAGAAATAAAAATATTCAAATATACAAATGTTTGGTATTGAACACTTACATTGATTGCTGATCGACCGAAGTGTGCAAACATAGTCTCGGTGTCCTCAAGTTTATTGAGTCCCTTGACTTTGTCCCACCAGTTTTAATGAAGACACTCATCACGAAAGATATACCATCTGTTGGGAACATCCTTAGGGTCGGGAACTCGTTCGTGGGACCTAAACGATGAGGTTCTGACAGTTGAAACTCCAAAGTATTATAGAAAGAGGTTGAAGTTGTCATCTTCTTCTTCTTCTTCTTTGTTGTCGTTGAAGAAAGGAGAAACTCCACCTTGAGGTCCCGAAGGGATTTCTTCGATGGTCAGAACTCTCCACTTTCTTCATTTCTGCCTCCACCATCACTAGTGGTGCGACCACTCCAATAGGCCGGTCGGCTTGATGGTGACCAGATCTTCCCTCGCTACCTCAGGGACGCTGGTCGAAAACTCGACCATCTTTGATCCTGTCTCTACGGTTGGAGGGGACACTAATACCCCCATGGTCGTAGCTAGAACAATTGTAGACTTCTTTGCAGAGACTGTAATACCCCAAAAGTAAATCGGCGTACTAGAAGAAGTTTCAGAAGAAGGAGCTAATGGGAGAATCTGAATCGTTTTTTTCTTCAGGGGGTTTTCTGTGTTTTTTCAGCAACCTGGACTCTGGGCCTCAGCCCAGGGTGGCCCATGAGGGGGCTGGCCAAAGGGGGGTATCTCTCCCCCCCTAAACCCTAAAACCCCTTCCCCCTTCCCCTTTTCCCCTCCCCAAGCCGCCACCCCCTCCTCCCCCTCTCCAACCGGCCGCCACCCTCGTCCCTGCAGTACAGCAATTTTGTTCGTCAGATTTGGGTAAGTTACGTATGTTTTCTGATCTTCTCACCTCTTAGAAAGTTGTAGCCCTTGGTCTTAGCTTTATTTTTGCACCAAGATCATCTGATTTGGAGTTACGGTTTAGGAGATATGGAAGTTTTACCGCGACTGTCCAGGAGAGCTGACGTGATTTAGCAGATTTTCTTGTCGGACCATTATGATTTACTTAGAGGCCGAATATGATATTTTCGTCTTCTAGAGTTTTGTTCCTGATGTCGTTATCTTTCTTTTGGCACTGAGATCACTTGAGTCCACCTTACGGTTTAGGAGATATGAATTTTTAATCGCGCGCTGTCCTGTCTGCCTGAGAATTTAGAACTGTCGGTTTGCCCCTCGGTTTTGATCTAGTTAGCGTCAGATTCAGAACTTCCACCCAACTAGGTTTTTGTAGCCCTTGAAATTATCTTTCCGAGTTGATAAAGATCATATCAATTGGATCTGTAGAGTGAAAGTTATGCCATGTTCTTTACTGCTGTTCTGAAATCTGGGCAGATATCTCTTAGTGTTTTCAACTGTTGTTTAGGCCACTGTTTTGGCCGAATCAAAGGATTCCACCAACTAGAGTTTCATAGCCTGTTACGTTAAAAGTATTTGAGCACTGGTTTCAAGTCATTCGGAGTTATAGATATTTAATTACGATTTTTCTCGTACTGCTGATCAGAATGGCCGATATTGGCTGATTAGTTAATTCGTCATTTTGAGTTTTTGGTTATGTTGATTAGATAGAGGGTTATGGTAAAACGCTTGTACCCACGTCATAACTTATTATTCTTATTTCGAATAAATATTTGTGTAGGCGGTGGGGCAGGGAGTGGAGAAATTCCGTCGTTGCCTCCTAACTCGTCACAGCGCGGAAGGCAAGTACATGGTAGAGTGGTGAACAATGGGTTGTTCACCATGATCATTGTTATTACTTATCATGCTATTTATTATGCTTTTGTTCACCTTATTCTTATACATGATATTGATGACCTTGAGTGAATGAGATTATGATAATGAGATTATGATATTGAGATAATGAGGAGATATTGAGTTAATGAGATGGACTATGTTGATGAATAAATAAAGATGTCGCATCATTTACATTCATCATGACAGGGATTGCATGAGCAGTCGGTGAGAAAGTCATGTAACTATTCGGTGAGGTCGGTGAGAAAGATACATGACTAGTCAGGAGAGCTCTAGATAAAATCCTACTTTGGTGGGGACTTCACGGGAGTGAAGGATAGAGTGTGTCATCGACGGGTGAACACTCCGCTATCCAGTATCGGTGATGAGATGCATATGAGCATGAGCATGTTGGTGCATTCGCATATCTAAGTAAATTGTTAAATTGTGCAACTTTACCTATATGGAATATGGCTTGTTTGTTTGAGAATGACAATGACATTAACTAAATGGATGATGATGATAACTTTGATTTTGGTTAATAAACTATTGTTTATGGCTTTATTATGTATTTGCTGAGTCTTGGACTCATTCTTGCTCTATTGTTGTTTTTAGGTGACCAGTGATGACGTTTTACTCGGGAAGGGCTAGCGCACTTGGAATCATACACTTCACCCAATTATTTGATTCATTGGAAATGAGAAACTTTTAGAATAACATGAATATTTATATCTAGGACATGTTGGTATTGAATAACCATAGATACTTGGTTTATGTTAATCTTGGTTTATTATTTTGCTATGCTCCTAGGTCTAATTTATTTATGATTGTCATAGTGTTATGCTTGTGTTAATGCGACCCGTGGATGGGTTTTAATGTTGTTATGCTTGCTGAAATTTCACAGTGTGTTGATGTATAATAGATGATAAGAGTAGTTTGGTGGCTTTCCAGGCTCAGTGTTGGGCTGGGGTGTTACAGTTGGTATCAGAGCGGGCTTCAGGTCCGTGGTGAATAGATTAATAACTTAGTTAACCTAAAATTGCTAAAACTTGTTTTAGGACTTGTAAAATAAACCAAAATTTGATAATGGTTAATTAACTTAAAATTTTGACACACTGGTGCACAGTAGGATGGGAATGGGATGAGTATCGCATTTACGCTTCCGTAATGTTGTATTGATGTTTTATGTTATGAATTGGTTCTGACTACTTATGATTTGATTATGTGATTGCTGTGGGTCATGATAGTCGAGAGGTAGAGATTGTGGTTGTGGCCATAGGCATGGCCAAGTTATATCACCGTTTGTTGTATGATAGTGGTGAAGTGTTTACATCGGGTAACTTAGTTACAGGTGTTGAGGATATGTTTCTTTAGAAAAGTTGTTGTCTTCCTTGAGTTTGAATTTGATTATTCCTGTTATAGTTGCGGTTGATGAATTTTCTTGGGTTAGTATTTACAATGCAGTTGATGTATTTTCATTGGTCTTTGTTGGTTATATTAAGTTATTATTTGTTCTCCATTTGTTGATCGTTGTTGTTTCTTGTGAGCGTCGTTAATTTGCAAGGTTGATCTTTTCACGAGAGATCTACCTTTCTTGTTGGGAAAAAAATGACTCATTTGTTAGCTTGGTATATTGGATAACGAAAGTTTTCTTTTTCAAGTCCTTTAACATGTGGAAGCTTTGACCCAATGTATTTCTTTTGGGTATTTTGAGTATTGAAGTTGAATGCTTCTCTGTTATAAAAGAAAATATTAAAACCCTTTAGCGATGTCTTGTTGTGGTTAAGTTAAAGGTTGTAATTAAATAAATTAATAGATATGGTATGTGTTATCAAGTTGGAGTGCAGTAGTGTGGTGCATAATCAATCTTAACCAAGAACCTTGGAAGGAAAGTTGATTAACTTGATGGTGTCATGTGGTAGTTCTTGATGAACTATGATTAATAGTATGGCTATACCTAATTGGATTAAAAGGAGTTATTAAGAATTGTAGAACATTGATGACCGGTATGATCATTAAAATTATTTAGTTTTGCTAAACTTGTTGGATTAGTTGGTCTCGATGGATTAATCTTCTTGTGTGGGAAGGAAAAGTTGGGGACATGCTAGATTATTACCATAGTGGATATTAATCTTGGAGTTATCTTATCTGTAGATACTAGATGATTTTATATTATAGAAGGAGTTTCTAGATAGTTATTTAAACTAGAATAATTGGACGAATTTGGTTGCGAGTTGTTGAGACTTTTGATCGATGGAAGGCTATGATTTTGAAAGTTTTGTTGGGATTTTGCACTAAAATATGAATATGAGGATGGACAGTTGAACATGTATTTGTGATTGTTCATGTGATTTGAAAAGGAAAGTAGGTAGCATCTAGATTTCTTGATGAAGCCGTTGATAGCAATGATGGTTGGAGTGCAACAATTGTGTGTTGACGTTTGGTGTTGAGCATCTATAAGAGGTGAACTGTGGGATTAATTGGTGGCCTATGCTTTCATGATAGTGGAATTGTCAGACGATAGCATGTCCATAATGAAAGGGTTTTGGTATAACATTTTGATTTGTGTAGTAGATCTCTGCTAAAATAAAGTTGTTGTTGTAATAGTTTGTAAGCTTTTGGTGGACTCTCGATTTGAGGACAAGATGATAAAGTAGTATGAAACAATTTGGTGAGTTTTTAGAGAGCTGTACAATGGAAGGGTAGACTATGATGAATTTTTGTTAACGATGTATTATTCGGATGTTAGTAAGATTATCAGCAATAGATTGGTAGTGTGTTGTCGATTCTTATACAAAGAAGGTAATGTGATCGTCACTCGTGGTATCGCTCAAATGAAAATTTTCAAGTTTTGCATCCGTGATCTTTTGTAGTTCATGGTTTATGTAGTAGCTGGGATTGGATTGAGCAAGTGGCTTGTTGGAAAGCTTTATTGGTTCTTAAGTGATTCATGTGATTTGGTCTTACAACTTTTCTTGTTTGAGTGGGCAACGTGACGTTATAATAAAAAAAGAATTACTTTCTTTGTTAAAGAAAGAGTGAAGTAGAAGTATTCGAGATCGAAGTCAAGTTTTGTAACTCAGATTTACTTGAAGTGTGCCTAAACTTTCTATTTTTGCCCCATAGGAGTTTCTCGATTTTCAAAAGTGGTGCTTTGTTTTATTTGAGATTTCATATTCTCTTTTGTGGGACTTGTGCCCTCAATTGTAGTCTCTGCTTTTGCTTTTCCGAGATCCTTGTTATTTGTCTATTTCTCCGATCTTATGTTTGTTGCAAAGGAAAATATTTTTTCCGGTCTTTGAAAAAATATTTTATTTGCCACTTCATCAATTTGTTTTACAAAACCTTATGGGGTATCTGATGGCATCCAGGTTAGTAGTGGTCAAGTATATGTTGATGTGAGACCGAGGTTGTAAGTTATTTCAAGAGCATTGGAGGAAGAATTGATTTTGTGATATAAATCTTGTAGAGAATTGGATCCAAAAGGAATGATGGTCGTTGAGGTAAAACTGATTATGTTGTTACAACTAGTAAAACCAATAGTGAATTGTAATTCAAGAACCCTTGTTCATGTCGGTGGAATATTGAAATATTCAAAAGTTTGTAACTTGGTCAATTAGTTAGAGTCTTGCGAATGTGTATATTGCGGTCGTGTGGGTGAAATGGAGTAGTGTGGTTTAGTGGGTTCAAGTTTGGTGAAGCTAATCACATTAGGCAGTTACTTGATTAGTGAGGAATGTTGATATTAATGATTGAGGATATTGTTTGGATTCCAGAATTTTAGTTATCCGATCAAAGAATTTCCTATCAAGTATACCAAAAGTTCATTGTAAGAGTCTTAGAGGTTGAATCTGGGCTTTACATTTTTATGCTAGACCTTTGTTCACACAATGAGTGTGTGTAAAGAAAGTGGAATAATAGAGTTTCTGAGCGGTGGAATGATCATTGATAGAACCTTTTCGATGTAGTACATGAGCGTGTGTCTTGAGGATTACGAGTTGTTCTTGAAAATTAGAGGTAATGTGATTGTGTGGGATCTATTTTGTGCGCTTTGGGTGCCTTCATTCAAATTAATGTTGATTAGTAGAATGAGATGCCTAGAGTAATTGGAGGATTCAATGGAGCCTCTTCACAATGGTGTTAATGATGTATTTCAGTTTGAGCATAATTTGAGGATGTTCAATTAAAAGGTTTAAGCACATGTGGTATGCGATGAATTTGAATTCCAAGGTTCGAGAGAAGTTTTACTCCTAAAGAGAAACTAAGGAAAAGGATGTTTCTCGGTTAGTGAAGCGTTTTCGATTTCGTTTGAGTTATGTGTTGTTGATCGTTGTTTTCCATAACTGAGTTGGCGTTGTGTTGGCATGTCGATTCATTTTAATTCGGACAAACCAAAAGAAGTATTTGATTTGGGCATTCGAGTGGTTTCTTCTTTGGTCGTCGTGGTGTTCATTAAGTAAGCGCCTATTTAGAAAATGGATTTGTTTTCGTGTTGAAATGTCAAATTTTGGGATTTAACCTTTTGGTGGAGAGTTAGCATTGCGTGGATGCGATGATGACTCTCTAGTTCGATTGGATTCTCTTGGTTTCAAAATTTCAGAAATTTGGAAGTTGGCATATCGCGTTGACCGTCTCGGGTCCTTATGCGCATGCGCATCGCTTGGTGTGCTCGAGTGTTAAGTGAGTAAGCGAGCAATTCCAAGCTTGGGATATCGTTATTTCATTCGATTGCAGTTTCTTTCGGGAAGATCGGTGAGTAGATTCGAGGTCGAATCCTGTTTAAGGGCGGTAGAATGTAATACCCCAAAAGTAAATCGGCGTACTAGAAGAAGTTTCAGAAGAAGGAGTTAATGGGAGAATCTGAATCGTTTTTTTCTTGGGGGTTTTCGTGTTTTTCAGCAACTTTGGACTCGGGCCTCGGCCTGGGTGGCCCATGAGGGGCTGGCCAAAGGGGGTATCTCTCCCTAAACCCTAAAACCCTTCCTCCTTCCCCTTTCCCTCCCAAGCCGCCACCCCCTCCTCCCCCTCTCCAACCGGCCGTCACCCTCGTCCCTGCAGTACAGCAATTTTGTTCGTCAGATTTGGGTAAGTTACGTATGTTTTCTGATCTTCTCACCTCTTAGAAAGTTGTAGCCCTTGGTCTTAGCTTTCTTTTGGCACCAAGATCATCTAATTTGGAGTTACGGTTTAGGAGATATGGAAGTTTTACCGCGACTGTCCAGGAGAGCTGACGTGATTTAGCAGATTTTCTTGTCGGGCCATTATGATTTACTTAGAGGCCGAATATGGTATTTTCGACTTCTAGAGTTTTGTTCCTGATGTCGTTATCTTTCTTTTGGCACTGAGATCACTTGATTCCACCTTACGGTTTACGAGATATGAATTTTTATCGCGCGCTGTCCTGTCTGCCTGAGAATTTGGAACTGTCGGTTTGCCCCTCGGTTTTGATCTAGTTAGATTCAGATTCAGAACTTCCACCCAACTAGGTTTTTGTAGCCCTTGAAATTATCTTTCCGAGTTGATAAAGATCATATCAATTGGATCTGTAGAGTGAAAGTTATGCCATGTTCTTTACTGCTGTTCTGAAATCTGGGCAGATATCTGTTAGTGTTTTCAACTGTTGTTTAGGCCACTGTTTTGGCCGAATCAAATGATTCCACCAGCTAGAGTTTCATAGCCTGTTACGTTAAAAGTATTTGAGCACTGGTTTCAAGTCATTCGGAGTTATAGATATTTAATTATGATTTTTCTCGTACTGCTGATCAGAATGGCCGATATTGGCTGATTAGTTAATTCGTCATTTTGAGTTTTTGGTTATGTTGATTAGATAGAGGGTTGTGGTAAAACGCTTGTACCCACGTCATAACTTATTATTCTTATTTCGAATAAATATTTGTGTAGGCGGTGGGGCAGGGAGTGGAGAAATTCCGTCGTTGCCTCCTAACTCGTCACAGCGCGGAAGGCAAGTACATGGTAGAGTGGTGAACAATGGGTTGTTCACCATGATCATTGTTATTACTTATCATGCTATTTATTATGCTTTTGTTGACCTTATTCTTATACATGATATTGATGACCTTGAGTGAATGAGATTATGATAATGAGATTATGATATTGAGATAATGAGGAGGAGATATTGAGTTAATGAGATGGACTATGTTGATGAATAAATAAAGATGTCGCGTCATTTACATTCATCATGACAGGATTGCATGAGAGCAGTCGGTGAGAAAGTCATGTAACTATTCCGGTGAGGTCGGTGAGAAAGATACATGACTAGTCCGGAGAGCTCTAGATAAAATCCTAGTTTGGTGGGGACTTCACGGGAGTGAAGGATAGAGTGTGTCATCAACGGGTGAACACTCCGCTATAACGGTATCAGCTGATGAGATGCATATGAGCATGAGCATGTTGGTGCATTCGCATATCTAAGTAAATTGTTAAATTGTGCAACTTTACCTATATGGAATATGGCTTGTTTGTTTGAGAATGACAATGACATTAACTAAATGGATGATGATGATAACTTTGATTTTGGTTAATAAACTATTGTTTATGGCTTTATTATGTATTTGCTGAGTCTTGGACTCATTCTTGCTCTATTGTTGTTTTTAGGTGACCAGTGATGACGTTTTACTCGGGAAGGGCTAGCGCACTTGGAATCATGCACTTCACCCAATTATTTGATTCATTGGACATGAGAAACTTTTAGAATAACATGAATATTTATATCTAGGACATGTTGGTATTGAATAACCATAGATACTTGGTTTATGTTAATCTTGGTTTATTATTTTGCTATGCTCCTAGGTCTAATTTATTTATGATTGTCATAGTGTTATGCTTGTGTTAATGCGACCCGTGGATGGGTTTTAATGTTGTTATGCTTGCTGAAATTTCACAGTGTGTTGATGTATAATAGATGATAAGAGTAGTTTGGTGGCTTTCCAGGCTCAGTGTTGGGCTGGGGTGTTACAGAGACGTCCCCGGGTGGCTACAGAAGCTAGACTGAAATGACAAAAAAGATCTTAACACATCAAATGGTGAAATAAAAGAGTTCAGCCATGGTTTCCTAGACACAATCTTGAAAGCGAAAGATATATTCCCAAGGGAAGACTTCGTCTTCTTCTCCTCTTCTTTGGCCACCCTCGCCAGCTCTACGCTTTCAGCTTGTGGAAGGCTTCCGGCATCGCTGGTCTGGGCGACCACGTTTTGCACGACCTCAATTGGTCATACAACACGAGGAGTAGTTCGAGCTTCATTTGCAGCTTCCTCTTCTTGGTGGTCGAAATTGGCTTGACTGTTACGGGCCTATCATTTCTTTCGACCTCAGGCTCTATTCAATCGGCAGTAGCCTTCACAAAAGAAATGTAACTCTTATAGTTTTCCTTTTCGATTCGCTTGACAAGAGTAGAATAAGGGGAAACTAAAAATATTTTATTATCGTAATAGAATGGTACATTGACCTTAGGGACCTTATGTTTAAGGTCTACGACCACCTTCTCTTTCTCCCTTGTGCTCAAATCTACTAGGAAGCAGCGCACAGAAGAGGTCGGTGGAAGGGCAGAGCTCAAGTTCCCATCCTTCTTCTTATCGACCGCCTTTACAAGATGACATCTCTTACTGAAGGACCGAAATGGCAACAGAGGGGGGGGGTGAATGGTGCAATAAAAATTAAGAACTCCCCTTTACTGTATTTAAAGCAAATCTACAAAGCCCTCTGGATCTCTTAAGAAGAGTGAAGCAAAATCAGAGAATCAAAATAAACTTTAGACGTCGTCGAAATCGGAAGGTCCGATTCTACATTGTAGTTCCGCACTCCGGTAGTTCCGGGATCTGTGCGGAAGTTCCGCCTGCGGTAGTGGACAATCGGAAGTTCCGATTGTCCTGACCGAAGAACAGTGCGCTCGGGTTTTTCCCAAAAATCCAAAGTGCTCAATCTTGAATGCTCTTCTCTGGTCAAGTTTCACAGGACATCATCCTAAGCAACATCTTGACCTCATGGAGAAGAATCGCAAACAAAGATTTAACAAACAACCCAAAATCGGATTTCTTGAAGAAGGGGCAAGAAAGACCAAAACCCGAAATAGACACGATTCTCTGATTCCTAGTTCATGAAACTTTGAGGATACATTAGCAATATCAAAACGAATCTAGATATCAAGTTTCATGCTATTTCATAAGACGAATCAAAAGATATGCCAAAAACCCTAAATATTTAACATGAGAACAGAGAGAAAGAAGAGGACATAAACAAGTAATCAAAACTCAGAGTTTCATTGATAGATATCAAATGTTTACAGATGGAAACACAGAGGAAAGATTACATAAGATTTCAGATCACACTCTCCCTCTCAACAAGCTCTCAAAAAGCAAAACAAATCTTTTTCTAGAGCTAACCCTAATTTTCTCTCAAAAAGTCTAACCCTAACCCCAGGGTTCTCCCCTATTTATAGCCTTGGCTAATGGGCCTCCAACCCATTAAGCCCGCTACACCCGAACGGAACCGCCTCCACTTTTGCCGCTTTGCGAAAAGACCCTTTCGCCCCTTGCGCACCTTCTGGAAGCCTCCCGTACACCTTGTTGTGCACGACTCGCAACCGCTTCAAGATTCACGCCGTCTTCGACACATCCCGACCGTTCTGACCTCAACGCCTCCTGCGCCTAGTCCGGTCCACGTGTCTCGCCACGACTCCATCTTGATGCCCTGCAGTCAACACAGACAAAAACACATCACATAGCATTGCACAATATCATAGCATCAATATTTGTATAAGACTCAAACTCATACAAAATCAAAATCACAATTTAACCTTCTCTGCACAGTTCTGGACACAATCGGAAGTTCCGCACTTACCACAGCGGAAGTTCCGATTTCCGGAACATCCGCACTTGTCAGAATTATCGGAAGTTCCGTGCTTACCACTGCGGAACTTCCGATCTTCGGAACATCCGCACGTCCAAAAATTCTATTCCGATTTTCGTCTCAGAGGAATCTCAATACCAGTATTATCGGACACTCCGCTACCCCATGTGCGGAAGTTCCGATTCTCTTCAGCCGAAACCAAAACCCAGGTAAATCGGAAGTTCCTTTTTCCAACACCGGTAGTTCCGATTAATCGGAACTTCCGCTCCATACACAGCGGTAGTTCCTATTTCCCTGACTCAGCCCAGAAACAGTCCAAACTGAAAACCTCAACTCTCAATCTAATCAACACACTTGTCAAATACTCATCACTCAGAGTGGAGGACCTCTCACATGGTCTCTCACTTACTCAGAGGAACTTGGTCTTCCTCTGAGTCTTGTTCAGCAGATCCAAAATTGACGTTGGGAGAACCTACGGGATCTGTTACACAGACTTGCTGCAAAAGGTCATGGAACAGGAATTGATAAGTGGTCAAAACTACAACTACTAATCCCTAAAGATGAAATCAACAAAAATATTGATTACCTTTAGGCGTCTTGTTCTTTCCTCTTCGGATACGACCGCCAATATCTGAGTAGCTCCCTCTATGATCGTAGGGGCTTTCTCACAAATGAGTTTGACCCGAGCGTCAATCTCCCTCTGTGGTAGATCTACGAATGGAAGGATATCATTAATAGATATGCTTGAATCATAAATAAAAAAGAGCATATTGATTATAAAAATTCCTCCATCATAGTCTCTCGTCGGATCCTTAACCCCCAAGTACTTTCACATTGGAGGTGCTTGATTCCTCAGGGGGCTAATTGTAACATCCCAAAAGTGCCAAAATATAAAAATATCGGATTTTTAAAAAAAATTATGTTATATGTTTCCATTTTAATTGCTTGACTTTCTGGAAGTTATTCTGACTACATTCTCTCCTTTTAGCCACTGGTGTTAAGGCATAAAAATCTAAAAATAAAAACCCTAGAAACATAAATTGCAAATGCAAAGTTAACCTAAGATGTTGCCCTGTTAAATGGTACTGAAGTATAAACCCTAAATAGGTTGACAACATAAAGTATGAAACTTAATTCTCCAAAAGGATCAGAACACCAATTATAATTCTTTAGAATATGTCAGATTATGAACTATCATCACATGAGAATTTCTTAAAACAAATTGAATTGAAGGAATTTAGAGTTCAAATTGGGTCTAATTGAACTGCTGATAAAAAGGAGAAATTATTATCAAACACATTTTTATACTTCCCTCAAATCAAATAATAAAGATGCATGAAAATAGGGACTTGAAAGAATTTCAGAGAAAATACAAAGCACATAAAATTATGAAACAATTACATAATGATATACTTTGTGTCGTAAACCCTCCCAAACTATTTCATAATTCTTGGAGTTCGACGTCTATATTTAAAAACCCTCTAAACATCCCAGTCTTTTCTTGAAATTTTGCAACCTCAAATACCAATCTCTTCCACTAATTTGTCAGTCCCACGTGCAGTGTTCCCTCTCCAGCAAACTAAAGCACCACTATAGCCCTCTCTCTCCCGTCGACTTGCATGCATGCCACGCTGCCCCTCTGCCCATGCCACCAGCCACCTCACTCCCATCGCCTTCCTCCCTACTTAGCCGCAGTTGAGAGCGCCCCTCCCTGGCCATTTCCTCTCCCTCCCATCCCATTTCACCATGAGAGACCAAAGAGGAGCTTAACAGCCTAGTGCGCAGAGCCGCACCCTCGGTCGCCGACGCAGCGCTCGCCGTTCCCTCTACTCCGGCGACCTTCTCCACAACTCTCTCCCATCAAATCGCATCCGCAAGTTCCCTTGGAGTTACCCCTCACTCAATTTTGCCCTCCATTTGCATGGACACTGTGCTCCAGCTTTTTTATCGGCTTGGGCCTGAAACCACCACTCACGCCGCCCCTCCTTGCACGGAGCACCTCCGACCGATTCAATTCTACTGTAACACCACCTCGGGCCCCTCAACCTTCCCCAACCTCCAATTGAAGCTCTCCACCAAACGACTGCAGCCCCCACGTCGTCCTCGTCGTGCCGCCGTAGGCTTCTGTCCCGACCCGACTCAACCCTCCTCTCCACCACCCAACTGCATGGGTGAGTTCCCCTCATCCTCTTGTAGCTCATGCTCCCTCTATTGTACTCCCTCTCGTACGCAAGAGCCGTCGCCCCATTTTCCTTTCCGGTTCCCGCCACCACGAGATGTCACGCGCTTGCGACAGTGCCGCCCAACCGGTGACACCACCTGGTGTGACGGTGGCCCGATGTTCCGAAAGGTAATGATAAGTCGATTGTGGAGAACTCGACATTGATGATCCGAAGGCTCCGACCAGAACAGTTCAAACCCCCTCGCAATCACTACACCACTGCTCCGATGGTTATCAACCGTGCCGAACGCGGTTGACCTCGCCTAGAAGGCTATCTCCTCCATGCGAATCGAGAACACAAGCAATGGAGTAGAAGATGCAATCTGATATTATATTGCGAATATAGATGAAGCACGCAATGTGGGGTTCCTTAACCGAACGTGCGACGAAACTGATAAGCAGAATAATCTCAAAGAAAAACCCACGTTAAACTATGACGTCTACTGTATATATATAGGGGGACGTGATGAGGTCGACCTAGGGTTGTGCGGCCGTGGAACGAGGCGTACACAACCTGGACTCCGACCTCGACACGCTTACAAGACCATATTAGGCTAAAACGGTGACGTAGCACCTTATTCACTATTCAGGTCGCGTATCTCTGGTCGAAGACCTGGTCGTAGGACTGGTCCTGGGTTGGTCTTAAGGGATCCATGTTATCTCTGGTCGTAAGCCTTCTTGAACTGGTCGTAGTCCCTGCGGAACTGGTCGTAGACCTTCTTGAACTGGTCGTAGTCCTAGATTCCTAAGTACAAATAAATCATCTCCGTTAGGTAGCATCATAGAGTTCTAAAAAAATACACTCAGCCCTAGAAACGAATTTACCTGATAAATAAGTTGACGAGCACATGCTCGAGTAATTGAGCCTTGCACATGAGGAGTGTTCATATCAGTAGAAGTGATGTACTCATCATCCTCCCCTTCTTGAATTGGAGTCGTCCTCGACTTAAGATCATCCTTCGCGCCCAAGAAAGGCTGCAAATTTGCAATGTTAAAACTGGGGCTAACCCCGAAATCTGCTTGCAAATCTAACTTATATGCATTATCATTAATACGTTCAAGAACTTTAAAAGGACCATCTACACGTGGCATGAGTTTAGACTTTCTCTATCCAGGAAATCATTTTTTATGCAAGTGTAACCACACAAGATCACTAGGTTCAAAGGTAACATGCTTGCGTCCCTGACTACCAGCAATTTTATATTTAGCATTCATAATCTCAATATTCTCTTTCGTTGTCTCATGCATCTTTAGTATCAACTCGGCACGTTGTTGAGCATCAAAATTTACTTTCTCCGAAGCTGGAAGAGGTAACAAGTCGATAGGTGCACGAGGGATGAATCCATAAACAATCTCAAAAGGACACTTCTTTGTGGTAGAATGCAGCAAACGATTATAAGCAAACTCCATATGAGGTAAGCAGTCCTCCCACATTTTTAAGTTCTTTTTAAGCACAGCCCTAAGCATAGTGGACAAGGTTCTATTGACAACCTCAGTTTGTCCATCGATTTGGGGATGAAAAGTAGTGGAAAATAACAATTTAGTCCCCAACTTACCCCACAAGGTTCTCCAAAAATGACTAAGAAATTTAGCATCACGATCTAAAACTATTGTATTCAGAATACCATGCAAGCGAACAATTTCCTTAAAGAACAAATCAGCAACATTTGAAGCATCATTACTTTTATAACATGGTATAAAATGAGCCATCTTAGAGAATCTATCCACGACAACAAAAATACTATCCCTCCCCTTCTTTGTTCTAGGAAGCCCTAAAACAAAGTCCATAGAAATATCTTCTCAAGGTATGCTTGGAACAGGAAGAGGTATGTATAAACCATGAGGATTAAGTCGTGACTTAGCTTTTTGGCACGTGGTGCAGCGGGTAATGAAGCGTTCGATGTCACGCCTCATCTTTGGCCAATAAAAGTGGTGGGTCAGAATGTCCTTGGTCTTCTTCACGCCGAAGTGACACATCAATCCTCCTCCATGAGCCTCCTGTAACAACAAAAGACGAACGGATCTAGCTGGAATGCATAGCTTGTTAGCATGGTACACGAACCCATCATGCACCACAAATTTATCCCAACTCATTCCCTCTTGACAATTTAGCAACACATCTTTAAAATTAACATCATGCACATATTGCTCCTTTATTGTCCCTAATCCAAAGATTTTGAAGTCAAGTTGTGAAAGCATATATCTCCTAGACAAAGCATCAGCTATCACATTTTCTTTGCCCTTTTTATATTTAATGACATAGGGAAAAGACTCAATGAACTCAACCCACTTAGCATGTCTGCAGTTCAGATTGGTTTGACTTCGAATATGCTTCAAAGATTCATGATCAGAATGTATTACAAACTCTTTGTGCCATAAATAATGTTGCCATATTTCTAAAGTTCGAACTAGAGCATATAATTCTTTATCATAGGTAGAATAGTTCAAACTAGAACCACTTAATTTTTCACTAAAGTAAGCAACAGGTTTTCCTTCTTGAATTAACACACCACCAAGAAATATGCTACTAGCATCATATTCTAACTCAAAAGTCTTGCTGAAATCGGGAAGTTAAAGCAAAGGGGCGTGTGTTAGCTTATCTTTGAAAGCGTCGAAAGCTTGTTGTTGTATGGTGGCCTGTGTAAAAGAACTCATTCAGCGGTGCAGCGAGGGTGTTGAAATCCCGAACAAAACGCCGATAGAAACCAGCGAGCCATAGAAAACTCCACACTTATGTGACCGTTTTAGGAGGCGGCCAACTCTGGATAGCGATGATCTTGGCTTGATCAACTTCGATGCCCTGTGGAGTAACAACATAGTCAAGAAAAGAGACTCGATCCGTGCAAAAGGTGCACTTCTCAAGGTTACCAAACAAACGTGCATCTCTCAAAACGTTAAAAACAACACGTAAATGATCCATGTGTTCTTCATATGACTTGCTATAGATCATAATATCATTAAAATAAACCACCATAAATTTTCCAATGAAAGCATGCAAAACTTCCTTCATCAAACGCATGAAGTGCTAGGTGCATTAGTTAAACCAAAAGGCATCACTAACCACTCATATAGTCTAAACTTAGTTTTAAATGTCGTTTTTCATTCATCTCCTAATTTCATTCTAATCTGGTGGTATCCGCTACGCAAGTCAATCTTTGTGAAAAGAATAGAACCACTCAACTCATCAAGCATATCGTCTAACCTAGGAATGGGATGACGATACTGTATGGTGATATTATTAATGGCTCTACAGTCAACACACATACGCCAACTACCGTCTTTCTTAGGAACCAAAATAATAGGAACAACACAAGGACTAAGACTTTCTCTTACGTATCCACGGTCCAATAGATCTTGGACTTGTCGCTGAATTTACGTAGTCTCCTCAGGATTGGTCCTATATGCAGCACGGTTTGGCAAAGTCGCTCCTGGGATCAAATCAATTTGATGCTCAATCCCTCGAATTGGTGGTAATCCCGGGGGTATCTCGGCTGAAAATACATCCATATATTCCTGCAAAAGGCTAGCAATAGCAGGAGGTAAAGAGTTAGATATATCCTCAAGTGAATATAAAGTGTTTTTGCATATCAAAGCAAAGCATGACAGCTCATTATCAAAAATTTCAGCAAGATCAGATTTGGTTGTAATCATGACACAACCCTTTAATTTAATTCCCTCGGTCTTTGAACTAGGTGCCAACCGCTCTTTCTTAGGTGGGAAAATATTCTTCACTACTTGTTGATTTTCAGATTCCTGTTAAAGTTCTTTCTTCTCATTTTCAGCTAGCTCTTTATCACAATTCACAATTTCAGTAGGCGTCAAAGGTAGCAAAGTTATTTTCTTTCCTTTGTGCATAAAATGGTATTTATTACTTCTACCATGATGAGTTGCATTGGTATCAAATTCCTATGGACGACCTAATAAAAGAGAACAGGCTTGCATAGGTACTACGTCGAAATCAGCAACATCATGGTAGGAACCAATGGAAAAATGTACTCTCGTAGATTGTGTTACCTTCACCTTACCTCTGTTGTTGAACCACTGAATGTGGTATGGGAGAGGATGCGCACATGTGGTCAAGTCAAGCTTCTTGACCAATCCTGAATTCACCAAGTTATTGCAGCTTCCGCTATCAATTATGACATGAACACGGTAATCCTTAACGATGAGGAACATCTGAACACAAATTATGACGTTGTAGCATATCCTCTTGCTCTCTTTGAGAGCTCAATACTCGTTGCACAATTATGGTCCTATAATTCGCCGTAGCAGCGGCGCCTTAAATTTCCTCACTATCGCTATCTACCTCATGATCATTATCATTGCCTGCAAGGTTAGCTGCAAGAGCATATTCATCCTCAACATCACTAGCACTTACATAACCACCATCTTCTGTCGCAATGTACGCTCGTTGACATGGGCAATCTCTCATGAAGTGGCCCATTCATTTACAACGGTGGCATACAATTCCTGTTGTACGACCTGTGGAAGCAACCGATGAAGGGCACTGTGCTGGTTCTGCACACTAGTAGATTTGCTCGTCTCGGGTGCACGTGACGGTGGTGGCGGTGCTGCTGAACGCGCCCTACTCACAGAGGGGGCAGCAGACCGAAAAGCAGGAGGCAGGGCTGTCTTGGTTTGTCCCGGTGTTGGTCTCTATGTAGACATACTACCAAAGTTGCTCCTGGTCCTTTGTTGTCTACCCTGCAATTCTTTTTCTACCAAACAAGCAAGCTGAAACAGCCTATTAATATCATTATAGTCTTTGTAATCAACTATGTCCTGAATCTCACGCCTTAAACCACTATAAAAACGAGCCATCTTATCCTCCTCGTTCTCAACAACATTACAACGCAGCATGCCTATTTGTAGTTCTTCATAATATTCCTCGACAGATTTATTACCTTGGTCTAAGCACTGTAATTTCTTACGTGTATCACGTTTATAAGCAGGAGGAACAAATCTAGCACGCATAGCTACCTTCAATCTATCCCATGTATCAGGTGTTAAGCCAGAATTAACTACTTGATTCCACCAAATGATAGAAAAATCTTTAAATTCACTAGTAACTTGTCTGACTCTATGCACTTCAGAAAATAGATGGGCATTAAATTTTTGTTCAACTGTCATCTCCAATCTAGATAAATTTCAGCATCATAAACACCCACAAAAGATGGTATGGTAAATTTAACTTTAGCAAATGGGTCATCATTGACACGAGCATTGTGGTGCTGAAAATTATTACCTCCCATACCGTGACGGTTGTGATGTAGGCGGTGTCGTTGACGTGCATCTTGGACAGCAAGAGCAGCGCCGGCGTCGCGGTTTTGTCTCTCATTATCATCTTGTAACACCCCAGCCCAACACTGAGCCTGGAATGCCACTAAACTACTCTCTAAACATATAATTATTGACATACTATAAAATTTCAGCAAGAAAACATCAATGGACATATCCTTAGATCACAAAAGAGCATGCATAATTATGAATCAAGCAAGAGTAAATAAGCAAGGGGAAATGTAATCAAGTAAACAATCCAGGATAGCACCAACTACTGAAACCAAATCACTGAAATAAATAATCTAGTCCAAAATGTGACCTAAACTTTATTCAGCCTCTAACATGTCCAAGAGTAATCCAACATTGAATGAAAAGATTCTTATGGCAAATGATCATGTGATTGAAGTATGGATCTAATCCATGTGCTCTACTCGCTCTCAGTCACGGCGTCCTCGAAGATCACCTAAAGACAACAAAAGAGCAAGGGTGAGTCCACGACTCAGCAAACACATCCATATACAACGAACAATAATAAATCAACAACATTCAATAACTTCATTATCATCACAGGTACTTCTATTAATATTCTCATGCAGTTATCTTCTCTTTGATTCACATCCATTAATCTCATGTATCAATACAAATCTAATCTACATGTCCACATGCACTTCTTTCGCGTATACCGGTATAGCATGAGTGAATGCTCGCGACAACATTCACTCTCAAGCCCGTTCCTCTACAAGGATCGGGGACCTCCTCCACTCCCGTGGAGTTGTAATCATTCATGATCACCTGCTCATATGCAAAGATGCTTATGAATGCAAACATGCATAATTTCATAATACTCATCATATCTAATTTTTCATCATGTCCATTAACCATATAAATACATACCATTCTATTGCTTGCAATTAAATAAAATAAAAGCACAACAATAATGGTAATAGAAGATAAAGAAAACAGTGATCAATCATTGATCGTTGTCTACCATGCACTTGCCTTTACTAGTTGCGACGCACGATTTGGCTAGAAGATGGCAACAAGCACGACGCCTCTCCTACATTAAATACACAAATTTTCAATACAAGCTACCACATCAAGAATAGCAATCAATAGACATCGCTCCTATCCGTCCCCAAATATACCACGCTTCTCCGGTACCGAATAGTTACCCATTGTTGTCTAGGTACTAAAACGAACGTAACTTTTGACTCAAAAGTCCGATCACGACAAACCACCCAGTTCTGGATTCTACACAAAATTCCCCTCATTTTCTTAGATTACAAAGTCTTCTAATTAAATCATCTAACCCTCCGTTTTTAGCCCAGAAAACCGATCTGTCAGCTTTGGGACAGCGGGTCGTACAAAATTCATAACTTTTGCTTTACCCAACCAAAATTCGAGTTCTCGGATTCTACAGAACCCTTCGACAATTATCTACATCTTTCATGTAGATCAAAAACTCTAATTAGGCTATTTACTATTTTTAATCTGCAGTCTACCAAAACAGCGCTGAAAGACGACAACCACAAAGACATCAGTCTTCCAAAATTCATAACTCGAATTCTGCTTGTCCGCTCGACATGATTAAATATGCTATAGAAAGATATCAAAATTATCTACAATTAACTAGTAGATGACATTTTCAAAATTTGCCATTAAGGTACCCGAACAATTCGTTCAACAGAACAGCAGGCTAAACAGATCTAATAATCGGCCCTTCGACTAAAATTATAGAACCCTCTCTAATTAATCTCGATTCTAATCTCTAATTAACCTAGGAAACAGAGAAACGAAAATTATAGATCGTCACCCACTCGAATTCGGATCTCTATTTTTTTTTGTTCCGTACTGTTAATCGGTAACCACAAGTAAAAGATGTGCATCAAAAGAGAACAAGCAACAAACCTCACTGTTGGTGATATGGGCAGCAAATCCTCATGAAATCAATGGAATGTTGCATGCACACATACACGTACTAGTAACTAGCAGCACCCATTAGTGAAGCTAATTAGCAGAGGCTCTTGCGTTGGGCGACGCGGCAGCCACACGAGGATGCAGTCGATTGGATGAGCGCTTGTGCTTCGGCGCCCAGCGAAGCCAACGTGGGCGAGTGCTTTGGACGAGCGGTAGCCACGCGACCACACACTGGTCGACAGCAGCACCCAGGCCTCCACGCGCCGGCGATCGCAAGAACGAGATAACTGCTGGCGGCGAACAGGAGACGGGGAAAAACAAAACGGCGGCTAGGTGGGAGAAAAAAAAGAAAAAAACTGCTAGGGTTTCTAGAATCCACTCCCACGATTTATATAGCTCTTAAAAAAACTCTGAAATATCCTATTTTCACGTATCCTCTTTATTTAATTATGCACAAGCCCTTAAGGCGTTATTATTATTATTATTATTTATTTTCGGAATATTACATTCTACCCCCCTTAACAGAATTCGACCCCGAATTCTACTCGCCATTCAACTCAAAGAAAAACTACACTGCTGGAATTAAACAACAAAATAACACGTACCCGACGTGAACAATTCCGGGTATTGCTCGCGCATGCGAGACTCCAACTCCCACGTCGCTTCTCTCTCGGACTGATGAGTCCACAGCACCTTGACGTATATCAACGTCTTGTGCCTCCGCACTCGCTCCGACCTCTCCAAAATGCGCGCCGGACGCGACTCAATTGTGAGATCGTGCTCAATAGTCAGCGGCTCCAATGAAATCTTATGCTCTGGGTCTCTCAAAACTTTCAAAGATCGAGGCGTGAAACACATTAGAACCCCACGCATGGACTCAGGAAGGTCCAGGCGGTAGGCTAACTTCCCAATTCTTGCAATAATCGAGAACGGTCCAACGTACCTCGGGCTAAGCTTCCCTTTGGTACCGAACCGAACAATACCTTTAGTGGGAGACACTCTCAAGAGCACCTGGTCACCCACCACAAACTCCAAGTCGCGCCTCCTCACATCTGCATAGCTTTTCTGCCTGCTTTGAGCTGCTAGCAGATTCTGCCTCACCATGGCTACGCGTTCCACGGTCTTCTGAATCCAGTCCGGGCCCAAAACTGCCTTCTCTCCAACTGCATCCCAACAAAGCGGCGATCTGCACTTCCGCCCATAGAGAACCTCGAATGGCGCGTCTCTAATACTGGAATGGTAACTATTATTATAAGCAAACTCTGCAAGTGGCAACTGGTCCTCCCAACTACCCTTCCAAGACAAAACGCAAGACCGCAACATGTCCTCCAAAGTCTGAATAGTACGCTCTGACTGCCCATCTGTCTGTGGGTGAAACGCTGTACTAAGGCGGAGCTGTGTGCCCAATGCACTCTGCATACTCTCCCAGAACTTGGAGACAAACTTCGCGTCCCTGTCAGAAATGATGGTCTTTGGCACACCATGCAGTCTTACTATTTCACGCACATGAATAGGAGCTAGATCACTCGCTGAATTTGTCGTGCGAATAGGAATGAAGTGTGCGGACTTGCTGAATCGATCCACCACTACCCAAACTGCATCCTTCCCTCGCGGCGTACGAGGTAACGCCACCACAAAGTCCATAGAGATATCATCCCAGGACCACTAGGGAACCTCCAAAGGTTGCAACAACCCTGCAGGACGCTTGTGCTCAGCTTTCACTTGCTGACAAACACCGCAAGAAGCCACATAGTTAGCAATATCCACCTTCATTCTTTTCCACCAAAAATTCTGTTTCAAATCTCGATACATCTTAGTCTCACCAGATGAGCGAGGTATGAGTGCGATGTGCCTCCCTCAAGATATCATCTTTGACCTCCGCCTTTTGTGGCACGCAAAGGCGACCTTTAAACCTCAAAGCACCAGAATCGTCTATGCTAAAATCACCCTCTTTGCCCTCATCCAGACGCTTCCTAACCTCCTGTAATAACCGGTCACTCTGTTGTGCTTCCCGCACACGGTCTGGAATAGCTGACTCAAGGATCAACTGTGTCTCAACATGTGATGTGCCCGCATAACAATAAGATATTCCCATGCGATCAAAATCAGCAATGAGGCAATCTAGAGTAAGGAGTCGCCTTGCGACTAAGAGCATCAAGAACTACATTGGCCTTGCTCGGATGATCTTGAATAGTAAGATCATAGTCCTTGATCAACTCCAACCACCTCCTTTGCCTCAAATTCAGATCCTTCTGAGTGAAGATATATTTGAGACTCTTGTGATCCGTGAAAATATCACAAGGCTCGCCAGATAGATAATGCCTCCAAATCTTGAGAGCAAAGACAACCGACCAACTCCAAGTCATGAGTGGGATAATTCTGCTCGTGCTTCTTTAACTGCCTCGATGCATAAGCAATTACCTTACCGTCTTGCATAAGCACACAGCCAAGACCCACTCGAGACGCATCTGAAAAGACTGTGAACCGCTTTCCTGGCTCGGGAAGAGTGAGAATAGGAGAGGTCACCAACCTCTCCTTCAAAATGCGTAGCTCGCGCCACACTCATCACCCACCGAAGCTCACACCTTTCTGAGTAAGCTGAGACATCGGTTTGGCGATGATAGAGAAATCCTGCACAAAACGCCGATAATAACCAGCCAAGCCCAAGAAACTCCTCACCTCCTTCACATTAGTCGGTCTCTTCCAATCCACCACTGTAGAGACCTTGCTAGGATCAACAGCAATGCCTTGAGGATTTATCACATGACCCAGAAAACTCACTTCTGAAATCCAGAACTCACATTTCTTCAACTTAGCATAGAACTTGTGGTCTCTCAAAGTCTCTAAAACCAGCCTCAAATGACGTTCATGATCCTCATTGGTCTTGGAATAGATAAGAATATCATCAATGAAGACCACCACGAAGTCATCTAGATACTCGTGTAACATGTTGTTCATGGTCTCCATAAAAATAGCAGGTGCATTAGTCAGTCCAAAAGACATAACTTTGAATTCATAATGCCCATACCGTGGAGAAAGTCGTCTTCTCTACATCCTCGCTCACGCTTTTGGATTTGATTATACCTCGATCGAGATCGATCTTGGAGAACACTTGAGCTCCATTCAACCGATCAAACAAGTCCTCAATGCGGGGCAATGGATATTTGTTCTTGATTGTGACTGCATTAAGCGCACGATAATCAACACACATGCGCCAACTCGCATCCTTCTTCTCTGTGAATAGAACAGGAGCTCCCCATGGCGATACACTACGCCTGATCAAACCTTTAGCCAACAAATCGTCCAACTGCTTCTTCAACTCGTCCTGAAAAGGACGTGCTAGTCTATATGGAGACATCGAGATGGGACGAGTACCCGGAACAAGATCAACGCGAAACTCCACGTCTCGCGCAGGTGGCAAACCCGGAAGCTCAGCTGGGAACACATCTGGGTAATCACTAACCACTGGAATCTCCTCAATCTGCGGCCACGCTCGGTTTCAAAGAAGAGCTAAGAGAAGCCTGATTTTCACGCTACCGACCGGAACAGTCCGACCAACATCGAAAGAGAGCGCGGAGGCGCACTCCCCTGAAAGGTCAAAGTCTCCTGCAGACGGTGCGCATACGCATCGTTTCTCTGAAATAGGATATCACGGCTCGATAAGAGTGCAGCCAATCCATGCCCAAGATAACGTCGAACGGCTCCATTTGAATAACTATCAGATTCGCCGTGAACTTCTCTCCATCAATGACAACAGAACACCCAGGACAAACAGTAGAGCTCGCAATAATTCCCCCAAGAGAGCTAACTAACACTGACTGAGAGATCCACTGCATACTCAAGTTCGCTCTCCTAGCAAACACCGTTGAGACAAACGAAAAGGTAGCCCCTGAATCAAAAGGACTAAAGCATCAAACGAATCCACAAGCAAAGTACTGCCACCACGTCAGACGACCCGCGGACACCATTGTGGGCATGGCGTACACTCTGTGGCGCCATGGCGAAGAAGACGACGTCGGGCGGCGAGCCCCAACAATCTCTTGTGGCGGTGCGGTAAAGCGGTCGTGCAACTCAAGCGGTGCCGAAGGTGGCGGCGCGAAGAGTACCCTCTTTGAGGCGCCAAAGTGAAGGAAGAAGCGGTGCGGGAGGAGCGATCATCATCGAAAAGATCCTCGAGCAGACCCATCAAGAAGAAGATGGCACAGTTCCCACTTGATCACGCTTAGCGGGTTACGCGACACACCGCTCCTTGTGACCCGGTCGGCCACACCGACGGCAATCTCCGTCCAAGAGCACTCAGAGCGACAGTGTCCATCACCACACTTAAAGCAAAACATACCCCCGCCAGGGACAGATGAAGAGCCGAGTACACGCAAAAGGACGGGCGCCAAGAAGAGAACGACCTGATCGCTAGACTTGAAGGATGCGGTCCTCCTTGAATTTCTTGAAAGCGGTCACGAATGCACCCACTTCCCTCACTAGAGCTCCTCTTCGGTCACCACCGAAGCTACCATCCACTAGAGGCTTGTCGCCCCTTCGTGAGTCGCATCTCCAACTCCATACCCTAGCTTGCTCCACAACAGCTGTAGTCACGAGTGGAGTAGCTCCCAACACATGTCGGTACTCAGAATTGAGACCCCGACGGAACCTCTTGGCTTTCTGGAGATCATCGTTCGCTACTGAAGGGACAAAGCGAACCAAGTTGTTGAACTCAGCCTCATACTCAGCAATAGACCTCTTCCCTTGAGCAAAGGTCGTCAAGGCAACCTCCATTTTTCAACAAAAGAGTAGGGGTAGAACTTTCCTTGAACCGATCAACAAAGTCCTCCCAAGTGACTGGCCCTTGAGTGGCGGTCCTCAAAGACAACACGCCCTCCCACCAAATATCCGCTTGCCCTTTCAGCTGAAAGGCTACAAAACGTACCCTCTGATGTGAAGACATCTCCAAAGCTCCAAACTGTCTCTCCATGTAGCGCAACCATCTTTGCTCGACGGTGTACCCAGGCCACAAACGGATCCAACCTCAATCCCATCCACTCGGAAGCGTCATCGCGCCTCAAAAGTGGAGGAGCGACAGAGCAACAACAGATTCGCAGAAGAACGAGGTGCCGGCTACCGCTGACGAAGAGCACGGATCTCTCCCACCAACTCTCTCAGCAAAGCGGGGGTCTCATCCAAGACCCCAACCGGAGGCGGGTCAACAAAGAACCCCTCGACCATCGACTCATCTGCACGGAGGTGGCTCAACGGACCCTCGCCCGCGGCCCCGACCTCCACGACCGCGGCCACCACGACCACGTCCTCTACCCCTTGGCATGGCTATTAACCACAATCAACAATACACAATGAGTTCAAAGGTCAAAATAAAATCATGCATCAATAAACAACATAACGGAAGCGTAAAAACTATATTCGTACCTCTCTCTAACCTACTGTGCACTAGTGTGTCAAATTTTAGATTAATTAACCATTAACAAATTTTTGTTGATTTACTAAAACTAAAACAAATTTTAACAATTTTAGTTTGCCTAAGTTGTTAATCTATTCACCACGGACCTAAAGCCCGCTCTGATACCAACTGTAACACCCCAGCCCAACACTGAGCCTGGAATGCCACTAAACTACTCTCTAAACATATAATTATTGACATACTATAAAATTTCAGCAAGAAAACATCAATGGACATATCCTTAGATCACAAAAGAGCATGCATAATTATGAATCAAGCAAGAGTAAATAAGCAAGGGGAAATGTAATCAAGTAAACAATCCAGGATAGCACCAACTACTGAAACCAAATCACTGAAATAAATAATCTAGTCCAAAATGTGACCTAAACTTTATTCAGCCTCTAACATGTCCAAGAGTAATCCAACATTGAATGAAAAGATTCTTACGGCAAATGATCATGTGATTGAAGTATGGATCTAATCCATGTGCTCTACTCGCTCTCAGTCACGGCGTCCTCGAAGATCACCTAAAGACAACAAAAGAGCAAGGGTGAGTCCACGACTCAGCAAACACATCCATATACAATGAACAATAATAAATCAACAGCATTCAATAACTTCATTATCATCACAGGTACTTCTATTAATATTCTCATGCAGTTATCTTCTCTTTGATTCACATCCATTAATCTCATGTATCAATGCAAATCTAATCTACATGTCCACATGCACTTTTTCACAGATATCAGATAGCATGAGTGAATGCTCGCGACAACATTCACTCTCAAGCTCGTTCCTCCACAAGGATCGGGGACCTCCTCCACTCCCGTGGAGTTGTGATCATTCATGATCACCTGCTCATATGCAAAGATGCTTATGAATGCAAACATGCATAATTTCATAATACTCATCATATCCAATTTTTCATCATGTCCATTAACCATATAAATACATACCATTCTATTGCTTGCAATTAAATAAAATAAAAGCACAACAATAATGGTAATAGAAGATAAAGAAAACAGTGATTAATCATTGATCGTTGTCTACCATGCACTTGCCTTTACTAGTTGCGACGCACGATTTGGCTAGAAGATGGCAACAAGCACAACGCCTCTCCTACATTAAATACACAAATTTTCAATACAAGCTACCGCATCAAGAATAGCAATCAATAGACATCGCTCCTATCCGTCCCCAAATATACCACGCTTCTCCGGTACCGAATAGTTACCCATTGTTGTCTAGGTACTAAAACGAACGTAACTTTTGACTCAAAAGTCCGATCACGACAAACCACCCAGTTCTGGATTCTACACAAAATTCCACTCATTTTCTTAGATTACAAAGTCTTCTAATTAAATCATCTAACCCTCCGTTTTTAGCCCAGAAAACCGATCTGTCAGCTTTGGGACAGCGGGTCGTACAAAATTCATAACTTTTGCTTTACCCAACCAAAATTCGAGTTCTCGGATTCTACAGAACCCTTCGATAATTATCTACATCTTTCATGTAGATCAAAAACTCTAATTAGGCTATTTACTATTTTTAATCTGCAGTCTACCAAAACAGCGCTGAAAGACGACAACCACAAAGACAGCAGTCTTCCAAAATTCATAACTCGAATTCTGCTTGTCCGCTCGACATGATTAAATATGCTATAGAAAGATATCGAAATTATCTACAATTAACTAGTACATGATATTTTCAAAATTTGCTATTAAGGTACCCGAATAATTCGTTCAACAGAACAGCAGGCTAAACAGATCTAATAATCGGCCCTTCGACTAAAATTATAGAACCCTCTCTAATTAATCTCGATTCTAATCTCTAATTAACCTAGGAAACAGAGAAACAAAAATTATAGATCGTCACCCACTCGAATTCGGATCTCTATTTTTTTTTTGTTCCGTACTGTTAATCGGTAACCACAAGTAAAAGATGTGCATCAAAAGAGAACAAGCAACAAACCTCACTGTTGGTGATATGGGCAGCAAATCCTCATGAAATCAATGGAATGTTGCATGCACACATACACGTACTAGTAACTAGCAGCGCCCATTAGTGAAGCTAATTAGCAGAGGCTCTTGCGTTGGGCGACGCGGCAGCCACACGAGGATGCAGTCGATTGGATGAGCGCTTGTGCTTCGGTGCCCAGCGAAGCCAACGTGGGCGAGTGCTTTGGACGAGCGGCAGCCACGCGACCACACACTGGTCGACAGCAGCACCCAGGCCTCCACGCGCCGGCGATCGCAAGAACGAGATAACTGCTGGTGGCGAACAGGAGACGGGGAAAAACAAAACGGCGGCTAGGTGGGAGAAAAAAAAGAAAAAAACTACTAGGGTTTCTAGAATCCACTCCCACGATTTATATAGCTCTTAAAAAAAACTCTGAAATATCCTATTTTCACGTATCCTCTTTATTTAATTACGCACAAGCCCTTAAGGCGTTATTATTATTATTATTATTATTATTATTATTTATTTTCGGAATATTACACATCTCCCTCCTCAAGATCTTGGGCTGCATCGTGATCATACTCACGTTCAATGTTTGGTGGCCGGTTCACCATTCTTTCAAGGCGTGTAGGGAGCGCTGCAATACTATCGTTGATTGAGTGTCGCAATGTGATCGTGGTAGCTTGAAGCTTCCTGTCGATGACCTCATTAATGGTAGTGTGTTGTTCATCCAAGAGTGTCATGAGCTCTCCCTTTACAACACACTCTTTCTCATCAGATGTCTCAAATGTCATGGTTAGCAGAAAACAAAAGACAACACAAAAGTATTATCCCTATCCACTACTAGGTGACAGAAGGTAGAAACACACACTCTCAAGCGTCTTACCACACTCTTACAAGTGTTCTTACCAACGCAACAGGTGGTTCGACCGGTGGCTGGTTCGTGATACCGTGTCGAGAGTGGGTATGATTGCAAGAGGGGACATATTCTGATCAAGAGTAGGTGGAGCTCGGAAGGCACAATATGTAGCAAGGAGTAGCAAAAACCTTAATCTGATTAGCAAAGTTGAATAAGGGTCCAAAATACATGTCATAGTTGCTGGTCTAAAAATTGTCCCTAGCCCTAGCACAACACTGATCGATAACAAGGACTAGATACAAAGGATTCAAAGGATGCAAGGCTGGGAGTGGTCGTAGAGCAACTGGGGGTGGTCGATTTGATTCTTCTTCACTAGGGGTGGTTGCTTATTCTTCTTCTCTCTCTTTTTTTTGACTTCCGAAACCCAACCTAGGGTTTTTTTTGCTGTCAAAACCCAACCTAGGTGTCCTTTTTTTTGCGAATGTGACCTTAACTCAAACTCTTCAAAAACCCTCTTCTGGGTCTATGCATATATATGGATCACAAACTTTTTTATAGAAGGCAGGGGTATACAGGTAATTAAAAGATACTCTCTCTCTGAACTTTAGCTATGGAAATTCTTCTCGGACTTTGTGTGGCAGTCACGATATGATGAGTACGTGGGGTGTCCGAGAGCAACCAAAAATAAATAGGGTGGTCGGGGCGAAAACGAGTAGATGGTCGAACCCGAGTAGGTTGTCGAATTCGACTAGGTGGTCGAACGCGAGTAGATGGTCGAACTCGAGGAGGTGGTCGAAAGGGGATTGTTCGAGTAGGCGGTGGCGCGACCAGGATGGGTGGTGGCACGATAGGCGACGGTGTTGACTAGAGACCAAGAACACGACTCTAAACCAGCAACACGATTTAGACAAATGACGGTAATACATCAACGCAAAATAAAGAACGAAAATTGCAAAGGCACAATGAGTGATGGGACAGCGGAAGAACATGACGAACAAAAATATTTTGTGGGGCAATTTTCTGGATCTTTAGGATGATGGAAAACAACTAATCTAACAGGGGGAAAAATTGTGATTACCTAATGGGCAACTTTTGTTGTGATACCAACTGATGTGACGTTGTCCCGATCTTCCGAAAGGTACTGATAAGTCGATTGTGGAGAACTCGACGTTGACGATCCGAAGGCTCCGACTAGAACAGATCAAACCCCTCGCAATCACTACACTACTGCTCCGATGGTTATCAACCGTGCCGAACGCGGTTGACCTTGCCAAGAAGGCTATCTCCTGCATGCGAATCGAGAACACAAGCAAGAGAGTAGAAGATGCAATCTGATATTCTATTGCGAATATAGATGAAGCACACAATGTAGGGTTTCTCAACCGAACGTGCGCCGAGACTGCTAAGCAGAATAATCTCAAAGAAAAACCCACGTTAAACTATGACGTCTACTGTATATATATAGGGGGACGTGATGAGGTTAACCTAGGGTTGTGCGGCCGTGGGACGAGGTGTACACAACCTGGACTCCGACCTCGATATGCTTACAAGACCATATTAGGCCAAAACGGTGACGCAGCAACTTATTCACTATTCAGGTCGCGTATCTCTAGTCGAAGATCTGGTCGTAGGACTGGTCCTGGGGTGGTCTTGAGGGATCCATGTTATCTCTAGTCGTAAGCCTTCTTGAACTGGTCATAATTGTCATTGGTAGTAAGACTCAAGGAACAAGCATAGCTGTAAGTAGCATCCTCAGTATAGCCAATAGATTAGCTGGTTAGTTAAGTTAATTAGTAGGTAGTTACTTGCTAATTTAGGGAGGTTAGCTAACTACCAGTGTATAGTCAGAAGTATTAGTCAGCTAGCTTTGTCATGACAATATCCACTAAGTTCACAGATCAAGTTGCACTTATGCTTTGTTAAGTTAATTAGCGATTAGTTTAGATGGTAGACAATATTGATGAAGAAAGCCAAACTAATTAAGAGTTAGGATTAGAATATAATTGTCAAGTATATATTAGTTAGTATCACAATTAGCTCCCTTAATAAGGACTAAACTAAATTGGTTGAATCAAGTAATCCGAAGGATAACTAATCACTGATATAATAGTATTACAGTATAGGAGTTTGAAAAATGTGAGTTCATGTGTGAACGATCGGGCATCCCAAAGAAGCTAATTAATTAGCAGTTAGCGAGCATGTAGTGTATATGAGTAGTGACTATAAGGCTTCTTTGGTAAAGTGGTCGATTAAGTGAAGAATGCAAATAACAAACTGCATTGTTAATCGAGGATTTAGATAGATTATTGACGTAGGTTTTAATTACCATATACTTACTTTAACTAAGCCAACTAGTATCATTAGTGGGCTAATTAGGTGATGAGTACTCCAACAAGAATTGATATACCTAAATGAAGTTAATCAATAAATGATATAGTCACGTTGTGGCATATACATACGCATTACGATCTAAAACTCAGAGACCCTAAACCATCATCATAAAATAATACCTCATAGGAACATACGTTTACAAGTGGATCCTTACTAAATTTATTAGGCAAAATGATTACTTTAGTTAAAACCTAACTAGGGTTATGCCATGTCACTGACGTCTAGGTTTATACATTAGAGGAGTAGGGTGTCATCTACCTTGTGCTCGGAAATTCCCAGCTAAGGCTTATGGAATTTTCTTGATAAATATAAATGAATAAAAAGAACTATTAAATGAGCTAGGTCCCATGTGCCGATGAGACGTATGTCGCTCCTATGCGAACACCACGTGAGCAGCGGTGGTATGTTCCTTGGTAAATAGGAAGTAATAACTAAAATAATCATTAGAGTAGCTAGGCACCGCGTGAGCAGCGGTGGTATGTTCCCAATAGATGATAGAAGTTCATCCACTAAACAAACACCACCTAGGCTCTAGCTATCATTCACCGCTATCTGTCCCCAGTGCTCGGACGATTCGTGATCCGAAAGCAGATCTGAGAGTATTACCTAACTAGGTAATCTCCCGCATCTAAATAACCACTTAAGAATGTTCTGTCAAACATTCTCTCTCTGTTAGATTTATCTCCTTTGGTCTGAAATATTTCCTTCATCAACTCCTTCATTATATTTCGTCTACAGTATTTCCTTCATCAACTCCTTTGGATATACTTTATCTGAAGTATTTCCTTCATCAACTTCATTAGATATTATTAGTTTCGCCGGGAGTGTGCTTCGTCCTTCCAAATTGTCATTAGATATGTTTACTTTCATTCGAAGTTTTTCTTTGTGCTTGTATGTATTTGGACTTATTGGATTTCATTTGGTTGCTTTCAGTCGCTCTTGGATTTACTCGTATTCTGCGTAGTTAGACTATGAAGCCCTAAAGGAGCAACAATCTCAACAAAGACGAGGCCAATATTAAGATTGTGAAAACATTGAATAGGATGATTATTAGCATATTGAGCATGATTGTTATCAGAACATTGCACAAGAGCAGGACTGAGGTTATCAGAATATTGTGCAAAGGCGCGTCAACACTTTGATCATTTTGCACCTACTTTTCAAATGCAATTATATTTTTTTAAATTGTAAAATTGCATTGCTATGAATTATCCAAATATGTTGGTCTAGCTCGTATCTTTAATGATAATTGTGTATAATTTACAATCCTTGAACTTGAACACTATCCTTTGTCACCCTAGAACTAATGGTATACATACTAGTTGATAAGTCTGTATCTAAGTGTCATACTCAGCCTTGCTTATATACATTGTCATACGGTCATTAAATTGCCCGACAACATTCAACAAAATGAAAATGAATTTGGGCAGCCGAGGTTGGAGACTGGCTGGTATGTTCACTAGAAAGGTTATGTTTCAAAACAAATGAAGACCTGAAAAATATATTTCGACTTGAGAGGTTGGAAAGAGTGGCTAGTTCCAGCTGCATGTCGGTGGGGTATGTGGATGTACAGCCCAAGTTAATAAAGGACTAATTTATTGTGATGACCTCTCGTGTAAAAACAGTGTAACCACAAGTCTATAATGGGTACGACCTGGCTAACTAATTTGTTTTGCCTCATTGCAACCTCGCCATTGGTGGATGTATAACATGTGTACAGGTAGTAGTCACTGGAAAACTACACGGCGCAAATAGAGACCTCCGAAGGGCATGGCCCAAAGAGGTGATACCTAGCAGTGTGGGGGTTGCATTGGAAAGTGTACGAACTCTGGAGAGTAAGAAAATTATCTAAATAGCCGTTCTCATAGTCAAGAGTGGTGCTAGAAACTTGCTTGAACTAGCTTTCATTTTATAAAATAATTTGTGGGTGGAATGAAAAGTTGGGATTTGATTTGGCCTGGTCAAGGACCAATGGTAAGTCTAGGATGTACCCCGAAAATGAACATGAGCATTGAGCCGACGGAGCCACTCAATGGTATAGGAGATGAAATCTCCGCTAGTACCTTACAAACAAAAACTCAGTTTATAAAACCTGTGTCGGTTAAAAATGCTAAGTCTCAGGAATTTGCTACTACATAAACTAATTCAAAAATGGCTTTGTGCAACTAAATGAACCATAAACCTCCTTTGATTACCCTTGCATCTATAATAATTGCGTTGTGTGTTGGCTCGTGAGTACGGTTGTGTACTTATGCTCGCTATTTATATTCTTTTAGTTAGTAAGCACAAAAGAAGACTACAGGGACAAATATGAGCATCGGACAAGACTAAAGATCAAGAAGGCCAAGAACTAAGTCGCGAGCCCACGGTCGATTGCCGGTGGATATGTCATGAGGGTTCCTTGTGTTATACTTGATTTCTACTTCCGCTACTGATCTCTGAAAGTATTTGACCTATTCGACCATTCTGCACATCAAAAGCCATAAGATATAGTTACGCTTTGTTTATTATTATGCAATAACTTTGTTTTTTTGTGATATATGCTTGAACCAACAAGGTAACTATGTGTGCTATCTACTGATCTAGGGAATGGCATAAATTAACACAGTAGGCCCCAAGTTACAAATTTGGTGTCTCACACTAATACTGCACGTGATGAAATCCTTCACCACGTGTCATTCGATCAGTCCTCGTCTCAAGTCCTTGATGGCTTGAATGTAAGAGACCAATCGATTTAGGTTCTGTGTGACCAAGTCCTAACAAAAGATTTTCTTCCGTGGTCAAAGTCCAGTAGAACCACTTCTTCCTCCACCCCAGCTACAATAACCAAGTGAACATAAGGATGTACTCCTTCGACTTCCTGTAGTGGACTTGAATACCGCAACTGCTCGTTATTGATCATTGCTTCCCCATTCTGTAGTAGTACTTGAAGAGCTCCAGATCTAGGAGATTTTCCAAATATGCCTCACACAAGTGCACAAAGACGCTCAACGTTGTGATGGAGTTGGGAGTCAGATTCAACAACTCCACCCCAAATTGCTCAAGAATGACCATCAGGAACGGGTGCGCTAGCATTCGGAGGCCACATTCAACGTATGCTTGGAGTACTGGAATCCTCTCCGACTCATTTGTTGGCCAAAGCTCTCCTTCAGCATTGGTCCACTTAACCAAGACTCTCTTTGGAATCTTTTCTACAGCGACCAGAGCCGTCATCTTCTCCACTTTCATCTCCGGTTTCTCCCACTTGGAAACGACTCTGGCCATTTCTTGGGAAGATTTGTGTTGATTTCGAAGAGATTTGGGAGAAATTGCGATTCAGATGGAAGCAAAGGAAGCAAGAGCTCAAGCGAAACGATTGGGTATAGAGGCTATTTATAATCGCATGCTTAGGGTAAAGATCATGGGAAATCCAACAGTTACAATCTCTTAGGGTAAGAGGCAGTTGATATTCTTTATTCTGTATGTTCGAGAAAAGTAACTCTATTTTTAAAACTCAAGTAAAAAATACCTCTTTCTTGACCAAGACAATTTCTAGTCAAAAGAGATACTAATCGAAGACACGTTATCTTAGACCATAGTTCTACGACCTGTTTTTCAAGTCATTTTCACTTGAAGTTGGGGCTAGACGACGAGGTTCTGATAATCCTCAATTAATTAAATTATTTATTTGTAATATCTATTGTAGATAATAGTGCCTTTGCACAACCTTCAGAGGTAACCGATGATAAGGAAGATCACAATTACACACTTGTTGTAAGTTTTACTACGACCACCCCACATAGTCGTAAGTCATTCTACGATCACTATATGGTCATAAGTCATTCTACAACCATCCTATGATCGTAAGATTTTCTACGACCACTTACTTATCGTAAATATTGCTATGACCAAGTCAACCAGGACTACACTATGTTCGATAAAGCCCACAGACATGTGGACCCAATCACTACTACACAAAACCTCATCACAGACGGTTCTAAACCATCATCACAGACGGTTTTTGAACCGTCTGAATTTATGTGTCTGTGATGACATGAGATCATCACAGACGGTTTGTGAATAAAACCGTATGTGATAGTCTATTTTCACATACGGTTCTGAACAAGAACCGTCTGTGATAGTAATTATCACAGACGGTTCTTGTTTAGAACCGTCTGTGATAGCCTTTTCTATTGCAAAAAAACGAAAACGGATTTTCACTTCGTCTGGAGCCTCCCGAGCCTCGCGAATGAATCTGATATGGATTTTCGGGTTGAACTTTTCGTTAGCTTTCCCACAATAGCCATAGCATCACAGTACCATCAACTCAATCCATTCACAGAGCACTAAAAACAACACGGCATCACCCACATCACAGTAGCATCAACTCAATCCATTCAAAAAGTACTAACACATCACAGTAGTAATCCACATCACAGAGGAAAAGGGGGAGTAGAGAGAGTGAGGTCGTGGGAGGCTGGGGTGACGAGGTTGTGGGAGGCCGGCGATGATGAGGACGGGGCGAGGTGGAGGAGGCCGCGGGCGACGAGCTCAAGGGAGGACGGGGCGACGAAGTAGAGGAGGCCGGGGGCGACGAAGTCGTGGGAGGCCGACGACGATGAGATTGGGGCGAGGTGGAGGAGGCCGCGGGCGACGAGCTCGGGGTAGGCCGGAGCGCAAGGTCAGGGTGAGACGGAGATGGTAGAGGAGAAATGGCAGAGGCGGAGATGGAGAGGGCAAAGGAGGAGATGGAGGACTCTGTTAATATAAAGAGATTTTCGGCAGCCCGCCCATTATGTGCAATTTTTCATTTTCCCGCCCAACAAAATAAAAGTATCACAGACGGATTTATACAAAAACCGTCGGTAATGACATAGCACAGTCGGTTCGTCTCATCACAGACGGTTCATTATACGAACCGTCTGTAATGAGATATTCATCACAGACGGTTTTTGTATAAAACTGTATGTGATTTTAGATTTTACCATGGCTTGGAATTTTTCTAAACCATGGTAAAATCTAAAATCACAAACTGTTCTAACCACGAACCGTCTGTGATAGTTCCATATCACATACGGTTCGTCTTGGAACCATCTGTGATTATTTTATCACAGACGGTTTCAAATAACCGTCTGTGATGAGGCATCTTCTATGACCTGTTTTGTAGTAGTGAATTGAATAGGGACCTTATACGCTATGTTTTTTTTAAGAGAGTAGTTAAATATTTGTCATTATCCTCTAGAATAATTGCATGTATTAATCTATATCTTTGACATAATTGCAAGACGAATGTGGGAGGTTATCTCTCTAACAATAACTGCAATCAACGTGCACAATTCATTAATCGTTGAGGCTCCTCCTAGCATGGTACAACTGCCACCTCCTCAGAGGCTATATTAGGGATACCGTCGGTGGACAAAGGACAACAGCGACACAAGCAACAGAATAAGACAGAAATCATCAGTTCTAGCTTTCGTTGACTTCTTTCCTACTGTAAACACGATCAATACAAGAACACAGGAGTATGCTTATTATTCTCCTAGTTGAAGGCCCCAACCTGTCTAAAATCCCTGTGTCTCATCTTGCGTAGTCTTGATTAAGGAGCCTCCTATCATTTATTTCATAAGTTCGGTATTGAAACATCGATAATTATATTAAACTCTAGAACGACACACCGGCATGGGCTGGAACAGAAATATACCATACAAAGATCCAAACTGGGATAGCATTCGGAATGGTATCGACAAGTATGATGTAAACCCTAAATCCATCTTACAGATGTGACATGTGGTTGCATGGAGAACGAAAACACCATAGGTTAACGTGAGTGAGCTAGAGCTCACATGCAGGCTACACAATTTTTCCTTTCTCCATCTGACCATATTGCATGTTCCGAAAAAGTTGATTAGTTGGTGTTCAATTAGTTGTATCCCTTCAATCACAAAACATGCTACTTTAGGATATGTACAGTTAAAATTTTAAAATATTATCTATTAATGTCTTTTTAAAATTTTAAATTAGATATATAAAAATTTTAAATTTTAAATTAGATATATAAAAATTATGTGTACAAATTTGTCTTATAAATAATATTATAATTTTTTAGATTTTATAAATATTTTATAATAAAAATTAGTCGTCAAAATTGTATTGTAAAAACTGTGTTAATGTCTCAAAACATATGTTTTTTGTGATTAGAGTACTTTCGAAGACATGTGTACGTAGCATTAAGCTGGCAGCCAAAAATTGGCAGCTATATACACATAATGTAATCAATGCGGTCGGCAACGCAAGTTTGGTACGATGACATTTGAAGACGTGCACGTAGCATTAAGCTGGCAGCGGTCGGCAACCCAAGTTTGGTACAGTGACATTTGAAGACGTGCACGTAGCATTAAGCTGGCAGCCAATAATAGGCAGCCATATACACATAATGTAATCAATGCGATCGGCAATAGAAGTTTGGTACGGTGTCCCCGTACCCAGCTGCACCGAGTAATACGTACTTCGCTGATTAATCGCTGGGTTCTCTACACAGAATTTAACTGTTTTCTCAATAAAAATTATTATATTTTGAAAATTTAATTACAACTATATTATATATAAATTATAGTAAATTATTTATATAATTTTGACTCTTGATAACTATAATTATTCTTGAAAATCTTAATAACTCATATTTCTATCGCATGATTGAAAATCTCACATGTATTTTGGAAGGCTGAGCACAAACAAATATAAAAGAAAAATATTATATACTGACAAAATACGGCAATGTGGTGAACCCGTTATGTTCTTCACATTTACTTTGAGATGTTTAGCAAAAAACATAGATAAAAAATAAAATTATATATAAATAAAATATTACAATGTGATGAACCCGTTATGTTTCGAAGAAACAATGATAATAAATTCGGACTCAATTCATCAGATATAAAAAAATGCAAATCTTAAAACTTAATGAACGAATGAAAATTCGACTATTATGATTTTTTTTTTCTTACAATATATCAACTACACGAATCTTATAGCGCATCTAACAAACAGAAAAGTGACAGTTTTAACTTTAAAAAACTATTAGAAGTTATTTAGGCGGGTATTGGCAGCAGTGTAACACTATATTTGGAACACCGCTAGAACCGAAATGTTTCCTATAAACTTTCTTCGAGATTTTAGTGAAGGTCTTTGGCTTGCAGATTAACCACCCAGCGACGACGGCGAGGCAGGCAGCGCGGCCAATGATGACTTGCATTCTGGCGCGATGAAGTGCACCGTAGTGGAGGACGCGCGCGCGCGCGCGGTGATCTATAATTGAGGAGGGAGGTGAGGGGCCATTCAACAATCAATGCGCGCCAACGAACGAACCGTGTTCGCGATCACGGCATTGATGAGTTCAAGCTGTTTGAGCTGCGTGCGCAATGAATTCCGCCAGTGACCCATCAGCATCAAGCGTTGCTGTGGGCGTTCATCATTCGCAACACTTATCGTCAAGCACTGATTCTTGTGACGATTTTTTTTCCTCTCAGGAAGACTAACAATACGGCCAGAGGGACGACGGGACTTTAATTGGACGTACATGGATTTGGTTGCATCAATCACCCTATCCTTGCAAGAGTCCGTGCAGGGTTTGCGTGCGCAAAAAACCTAGCTACCTCGAATAATCATACGAGAAATCTGTATGGTTAAATAGATTATCGGATTTGTTTATTCTTAGTTGTCTGAATTTTTTTGTATCTATCAGTAATCTATAATTATACAGTGCTAAATCTAAAATTACAGTACCAATTGATGTATAATTTTAGCATAATTTTACTGTAACTTTTATCTTTATTTATTTTTATTTTTGTTCTATTTTTTGTATTCGTAGGTTTCACCTATACTTACTTTTGTCTATTTTAGAGAAAAAATTGTATTTGTAAGGTTCATCTACATTACTTTTGTCTATTTTATAAAAAAATAATCTAGTCCATAAAACATTAATTGAACGGTGAGAAAAGATAACTGATAGATAAAAAAATTTCAGTCGCCTCGAGCATAGACACTCCAATAGATTATTACTCCCTCTAGTATGACATCTTGGGACGTTGATTTTTGTTTACAAATAAATAGATGTTGTTTTGGAATTTTGAGCCACTATTTTCCACAAAATGTTCATAATTGCGTATCCATATAAATATAAACAACCGGTAAACAACAGGTAACGTTAAGGCACCTCTTTAGCTTTGAGACCTATAAGTACCTAAAAAGAAAAATAAAATCCTAAAAATCGAGATAAAAAGAGATGTACAAAATTTATTTACGACTGGTGGGATGAATGACATCTCTATTTCTCTAAGAGCTAGAAATTCCAACATTAGTGTGTATAAAACAAAAACTCTGGACATTCACTCGTTAGTTAATCGAGATAAAAAAGAGAAGGACGTACACCGTATATTTTGGTAGGGTCATGCCATAACGGTGATGATTAATCGGATATAGATAGGCACATCATTTACTCTGAGAGCTAGAACTTTTTTCATTGATATGAAAAAAAGAATTCTCACTATTACAGAAAAGCTCACTTTGAAAACTAACGAGCAGAAACATATTACAGATAATTATTGACAACTCAAAGTGATCATTTAACTCAAAATCAATTACAAAAGAATGTTTCAAGTATTGTCGCTAGAGTTACAAATTGAATTACAACTAGTCAAAGTGAATTTACAATATTGAATCAATTGTTTCGAGGTCGTTCATCGGTGTCAACGGCGTGAAACTCTCCGATGGTGTTAACCATATCTGCCTTGATGAAGCCACAGAGCTCCCCTCGGATGTGCGTGACCTGGTCCATCTCGAGTGCATTTAACTCTATGTTCAAGCCCTGTCGCTAGCAGGAGTAAAGTAGTAAACATATATATTTAAATTTATAATTAGGAGATAATTATTACGAGATTGATAAACCTGTGGATCGTGCGTCCTAGAAGCAATCAATAGCTGCATATGATGGCATACGTAGAATGCGCATAGGTGATCTCATTTTTACTAACGGCACTGCAAAAATAGAATTACATATATATGTACAGTCAGTTCAAGACGCAATATTACGGAGTATGATATATGATTATTGTGTTGTAGCGCGTACCCGAAATCGCATTCTGTGAGTCAGTGTGGCGCTCGTTCCCTTGTATAAATCTCCCTCGGCAACAAAACCGATGAACGCCCTACATGATTCAAAAAAGTCATACTCATCCATCTCAAACGAAGGAAGACTACAATAGAGTTATGTGCAGAGGAAATGAACATACCTGTCGAGTATTCCTTTAAGAAGGGTGAAGTCGTGATTTTTGTTGAGTAGAGAATCAAGGTACAATACCATGGTCTTCTTTGGCACAAGAATCAGAAGAATCTAGTGGAACCTACTCATGTATGTCGCTATAGTCATAAACCTATGTTGAAATGAAATTTGTATAGCAAATATTGAAGCACTTACTTCTCGTTGTAGCGAACCATTATGTAGTCCTTGTCGTCCAGAGCAAGCAATCCTATTTTTATGTAATTCTCGACATAGGATGCGTCTTGGTTGATTGTTTGCTCAGAGACCACGTGTGGGTCGAGGAAATCCACCGGTTCTTTAATTCGACTAGCGCATTTCATAATGTATCTGTACATAAGCAATGAGTTTTGATATTTATCGGTATCACATGAGTGTAGAAATTGATTGTACACACTTACAGTGTCCAGCATCATAGAAGTGAGGCGTCGATGGCAGTTAGGTTGTATAGATCAAATAAGTCTTCGAAGCCCACGACGAAGTGGCCAGGCTCGTGGAGAAAATGCTCCCTCCCGTATCTGACGGTGATTCCAGTATGGCCCCCATCCTCTCGGGTCTTGCGCAAGTACCAATCATGCAAAGCTTGACAAGCTACTCCTCAGCTCTTTATTTCCGCGCCGGAGACCAACGGACTTCCGAGAGAGTATTTCACGGGTTTGGGAGGTGCCTTAATGTTCTTCGATTTCGATTTCTCCTTAACGAGGCGGCTGAGGGACGTCTTCCCATGAGACGCCTCAGGGACCGATATGGTGACACGTTTTTCTTGTCCCTTCGTCGTCTTCTCAACGGGAAGCGATGCGGCGGCCTTCTAAAGCTTTGGTTGAGGCGGACTCATGAGGGTCCTATTAGAGAGGTAGGGTCCTGTCGATATCACGTCACTGAAGGGTCCAGTGCGATGTCCTTCTTGGGCCACTGGATAAAAGTGTGCGTGACATCCCCTAGTGTACTGATTTATTCGTTCGGGGGAATCTCTAGCGTGATAGCCATGAAATTGTCGTGTAACATGTCCACCTGCACCCTGGCGTAACCGTGTGCCAGCTGGGCACCGTGCTGCACTGTCCCTTCCTGGTATGGATACACCATACCCCGCCCAGCCTTAATAGGAATCGACCCAACCATCCTCACTTGGAGCTTGCAGGGCGTCGGCTCCTACAAAACGGTACATAATTAGCTAAGGCGTCCTATAGGTCTATCTTTGGAGCATTCCAGAGATGTACATTACCTCGATGTCGTCGATCAGTAATTGCACGTCGTCATATCCAGAATTATGTGTGGACGTGATGCTACTCCGATGTCGAGGAGGACTTGCTCCCAAATTAACACAGGTGGCTTGCACTGCATGAGTTGATTTACTTGGTTCTGCAAGTTTGTTATTTGTTCTTGAAATTTTCCAATAATCACATGTTCCAACCGAGCGTCGTGCTGGTCATTGGATCTCTTCCTACTCCTATATGTGTCGGAGTTGTGTGGGAATCCATCCCTCCAAGGTACGTAAACCCTAACGACTCGCGTGCGACCCGAGTACTGCTTGTTTCACAGGGCTGTAGATAGTACATCCTTCTCCCTGTCTACTTCGAAGGAATCTTGGGAAGATGCGAAAGTCAATGCTTCCTGCAAGAGAACATCATGTTATTGTAGACACCATGAAGTTATGGAATTATTAACAATTAAGTGGTTCGACAAATTTACCAAGCGTTGAGACACTGCCTCGTCTGCCGGGTTTGTGAAAGAGATGCTGCCCGAAGACGTGGCTGATGCCCTCGCTCTTAACCAGGCTTGAGCGCGCTCGTATGAGATCTCAGCAAACGGTCGGGCAGCGGTCTCGTCCTCCGCCACTCACTGCGTGGCTTTACCCGCGTACCCAGCGGTGCCGAGTCTGTGGGTGTGAGTGTTTTGTGCCTAGATAGCTCTATGCGCCGCACTTTGCTCCTGAAATTCGACCGTCATCTTCATCTGCACGAAGGCGTCCCATGTATCCCGCGATAAGAAATGATACGTCATGAAGGGCGTCCGATCCGTGTTCACGTACTGCGTGACAAGCAGGCTCTTGAAGGTCCTCCACACGTGGCACATCGCGAGCAGCGCGTGCCATCGCACACGTGCCTGGTCTGCTTCAGGGAAAGTGAACGAGACAGAAAGTTCAGTCCACAACTGGTCTCTCTGTACATCCGTCAGAGACTTCCAGGTTGGGGTGGTGATGGGGACCCGTTCGCTTACAAGTACCCCGCAGACGGTCTGGAATCTCGCAGCTGCTTTCTTGGGACTCAGCGGGATCCCGACGTCACTGACCTCCGTGATCGTCATGCGGCCCGAGGGCAATTTGGAGATTCCTCTGCTATCTCGCCTGCGTACCACCTTGATCGGAGATCCGGACGTATTTGGCGACGTCGCTGACGGCGGCAAAGATGGTGCCTCTACCATCTCGCTTACTTGCTATCTATATAAGTTACGTACGCAATGATGACATAATCAAATAGAAGTTAACCATCGAACCTAAATATATGATACGTAGTAAATAAAATATATGAAATTGTAAAAAAACTGCAAAGGAGAAGGAAATATTGCAAACAAACAAACACACATACAGGGATGTAACGACACGACACATTCTTACCTCTCATCTTCTGTGTTATTTACAGTTTCTGAACAAATATAGCAAATGGAGGGAGTAAACAAAAATAGATTTTATTATGAGGTATGCACTTATAAAGAAAGGGTAGCAAAGCAATGACAAAATTAGGAAGAAGTACCGATGCCATATATTAGTGAGATATTGAGAAGTAAATTATCAAATATATTTATCTATCTCGTAATGATAAATTCTCGAATCCTTCGATTATATTCTCCCTGTCAGATCTAATGGTCAAGGTCTCAAACCATAAGTAGTTAGTAGTTAGTAGCTGACAGCTTTGCATGCGATGATAGAGTTTTATTATGCTATGCAAAAAGCTAAGCAAAGCAAAAAACAAAACTAGGAAGTGGTCACTCAATAGGATCTTTGGATCGTTGCCGACATATTGACATGGATGGGTGTAGTGGGGTAGTTAGTTGTCGACGTTTTTGACTAGGTAGAGAAGAGAAGTCTGACCGAATGAAATGAGCAGCATCGCAAATACATGCACACATGTATTCGGGTATATGTAACTGTAATGTTTCATCTCTCAAAGTACATGAATCAGGACAGTACAGGGACAGAGTACAGTACAGCTCCATTTAATGTATGCAAATTGCCCCGCAATTATGCACTAGTATTAACTTAGGGGCTTTGAACAACTCAGCTCAAGGCTGCTTGTACTCAAAACAATAAATGTGACGGCCGCCTCAAGCCAACAAGTTTAAGCATGCGCATCGACGACAGATCAAGATTTCCGATGGAGTTTGGCCCAGATCAAGTTGGCATGGAAAAAAGGGGGTAGTAATACATCGCCTGTTGATTACCCTGTTCCTGAACCTGAAGGCATGGTATATTGCTGCAGGTACCACTCTTGCTGAAACTAATTTATCAATGTTGTTAGTGTACTGTACCATTAGTACTCTGATTCTAAATGTAAGTTGTTTTGGACTATAAAAAATATGGGAAATTTGCATTTTGATTTCCTATAGTAATTTGTGAAATGCTAGTGGAACTCTAAGCAACTCTGTTAGATCGCCTGCTAGTGGAACTTGGGTTCAAAAGACCAATACAAATAGGGACCTCGGTCCCCTAATACATGCCTGTACACTACATGTAGCAAAGCAAGGAGAGAAGAACCGTAGGGTGGCGCCGGATCGGGGGAGGCGGCGTTGGGTGGCGCCGGATCGAGGGAGGCGGCTTGGGTGGCGCCGGAACGGGGGAGGCAGCGTTGGGTGGCGCAGGAACGGGGGAGGCGGCGTTGGGTGGCGCCGGATCGGGGGAGGCGGTGTTTGGTGGCGCCAGATAGGGGAGGCGGCGTTAGGCGATTATGGGAAGAACTAGTGCAAGTGTTAAGAACTAGGGCAAGTGCACAACAATTCGAGCGGACCACTTATATAGACTAATAGAACCGTCTGTGATTATTTATCACAGACGGTTCTATTAAATAATCATCTGTGATTACTTACATCACATATGGTTCTTTAATGGAACCGTCTGTGATGTTAGGGTTATCACAGAGGCACACCTATCGGTTCCACCTGAGCCATGTAGTCGACGCAGAACTCAATGACCTCTTCGGTTGCATAACCTTCGATGATACTGCCCTCCGACCGAGGTCGATTTTGTACGTAGGACTTCAGAATTCCCATGTATCTCTCGAAAGGGCACAAATGACATAGGAACACAGGGCCGCATATCTTTATCTCTTTCACAAGGTGAACAATGAGATGGACCATGATATCAAAAAATGACGGAGGGAAATACATCTCAAGATGACATAGAGTCGTCACCACCTCGGCCTGTAGAGCGTCGAGTCCTTCGGGATCGATGACTTTCTGAGCAATTGAGTTAAAGAAATAACACAGCCTAAAAATTGCCACTCGGACCTTGTTCGGCAAGATACTCCTAATTGCAGCAGGAAGCATTTGTGTCATCAGCACATGACAATCATGAGAATTCGTACCAATTAATTTGAAATCTTTAATGGAAACAAGTTTCTTAATATCGGCGGAGTAACCGGTCGAGACTTTCACACCATGCAAGCTTTGGCACAGTTCATTTCTCTCGGTCTTGGACAAAGTGTAGCAAGCTGGGGGAAGGTACGTTCGTCCTTTATCGGTCTCTTTCGGTGCTAACTCGGTTCTTATATTCATATCAACCAAGTCACGCTGTGCGTTAACACCGTCTTTTGTTTTGTCACTAATGTTCAGTAAGAGACCAATCAAGCTATCACATACATTCTTCTCCACGTGCATGACGTCGATGCAGTGGCGAACTTCTAATTGCTCCCAATAAGGCAAGTCCCAAAAAATTGACTGCTTCTTCCAGATGTTTTTCTGAAGGGTCCTTAATTTACGCCCCTTTCCCCGAGTCCTCCATTAAGCTCTCGAATTTACAAAACTCTCTCTCACCGTAGTTCCCTTCTGCACCGCATAGCATCTGATTCAGATTGTCATCATGTGACCTATCCTCATCAAAAGCACATTCTATACCTTGCATATCGTTGACTTCCTCAGCGATGTCGTCATTACTGACTTTCGGTATAATCTGCTCTTCACCGTCACTGCTCCAACATGTATATCCTTTTTTGAAACCCTTTCGTATTAAGTGTGCTTCGATCTGCGCCGGGTTGTTAAACATTTTCATATTACCGCAATCAATGCATGAACAATACATAAATTGTATCCCCTTCTTCAACATATCCTACTCGGCGGCTCTTCTAAAAGCAAACACGCCATTAATATACTCTTCACTCACACGGTTCTCAATGTACATCCAGTTTCGGTCCATCTACATGTATACGCACGTAACAAATTAATTAGTGTTAAATTATATTGATAAACCGCAAGTACCCTTCATAATGACCAAACACATTAGTGATTAGTCTAGACTAAATATAAAGGGTTACAGATTGTTACACATTAGTGATTAGTCTAGAGCAAAAATAAAGGGTTACAGATTGTTACCCTTCTCTCCAAGGTGGCGCAATGTGGGAGGAGGCAGCAGAGGTGCCGCTGTGGGGAGGAGGCAGCAGGGGTGACAGCTCAAAATGGAATGGACAGCAATGTGCGTGGAAGGAGACAGCAGCAGTAGGGTGGCGCAACGGGGGAGGAGGCAGCAGCAGTAGCAGGGTGGCGGCGCCTCAAATGCAATGGGTAGGGGGGCCAGTCGGGAGCATCTATTTATAGTGTACAGCAAGCACAGACGGTTCTGGTAAAGAACCGCCTGTGATACATGCCTATCATAGACGGTTCTTGTAAAGAACCGTGTGTGATATGGACATATCATAGACAGTTCTTTATATGAACCGTCTGTGAAGTATCACAGACGGTTCGTATAATTAACTGTCAGTGATAACACATAGAATCATAGACAGTTCTTTATACGAATAAGAACCGTCTGTGATACTTCATAGATGGTTCGTATAAATAACCGTCTTTGATGAGTACCATTATCACAGATGGTTCGTATAAAGAACCGTCTGTGATACGTCCATATCACAGACGGTTATGAGACGTCTTCTATTGCCTATTTTGTAGTAGTGTCTCTCATGAATCAAGATAAAAAGAGACGAATGTACAACGTATATTTTAGTGGGACCACATTATAATAATCTAGTGATTAATTGGATATACATATTACAGTTGTTACAATGTATAACAAATACAAAACTATTTTCCACAAGCATTAGAGTTGTATAACAAATATAGTGTGTTGCTATCTCTCGCCGTACAATTGCACGACCAATTCAGATAGTAAGAAAGATGGATGTATAATGGAGTATGTAAAAAACTAAAGTATTAACTCACTATTTGTTCAGTGTGCGATTTAATGTAGGATTAACCAGAGGATTAACGATAATTTAGTCAAGGCATATAGTATTAACAATTAACCGGGTTTAAAAACATAAAAAAAGTGGGCGATAGGTCACGGGTCTCATTGCGTGTATGGATGTTACATCCCAAAAATGTTAAAATACAAAATTATGAATTTTTTTAAAAAAAATTGGTTATCTATTGTCGCTCCGTTTGCCTGCATTTTTTTAGAGTTATTTGAGTGCACTTTCTCTTTTGCTGGCACAAGTGATAAGAAATAGAAATCCTCGAAACCGAAAACTCTAAAAACATAAAAGCTCTAGAGACATAAATCTTAAATGCATAAACCCTTAAGGTCGACCGCATAGAGATTCAAAACTTATTAAAAATTATTTAGAAAATATCAATCTGTCATCGCATGAGAATGTCCGAAAGACAATAGCAGAATTTTGGTGAACCCTAAAGTTCCATCCTCTTTTCTTTTTCCCAAATTTTTCCTAGCCTCTTCCTTCTCTCTCTTCCATTGTACCCTTTTTCGAGCCACTTTCGACCATTTCGGTTCAGCCGAACCCATTCTCCCTCGGTCCAACTCTGGCTCGCCAACTCTCTTTGCTCACAAAGCCAAGTTTCATCAGCTAAACCAGCACCACTACTTTTCTTCCCGAGCGAATCCGCTTGTAGCACAGCTTTCTTCCTCCCTCCTCTGCTCATACTCGCCAAGTGCTCCTGTCACCACGGCCATCACTCGCCATTGCTCAAACCGTCACACCGTCCGCACTGTGCTGTCTGAAGGGATACGGGTAGGCTACTCTAGCTGATAATTAAAAAAATTCTACCATGTAAACCAGGATGTCATGCAAGCAAGAGATCACAAATCGTTACCACTAGATATGCAATGCAGCGAAAGAAGAGTTGGAGCATCATGGTCCAATGAAGAGCGCGTCGAAGTAGTGGTTGTAGTCGATCTTCCACCATGGTCGATCGTACTCGCAGTCGATCGTCCAGCGTCCTCGTCGCTGATCATCTCCTCCAGCAACCGATCGCTTTTCTTACAAAGTTGCGAATCGTCCTCGAGCACAACAGCAACCGCAGTAGCGCCTCCATAGTATCAACACGTCTGGGGAAGGAACACCGTATGCCGGTGTGCTAGCTCTAAGTCTCACAAAAAGGCTCTCTCTCAAGAAGATGGCGGCTAGGGTTTCGAGAAACTCATGTCAACTCTTGTTGTTTGTCTCCCCTATCCTTTATCGCCCATCAGCCTCAAGCATCTTCTTATATAGTGCCCATCACAGATCCTATCCGAACACATTTGACGAATCATATCTGTACTGGTTTGTTCTATCCCATTAAGTGTGTGACCCGTTAGATTCATGCATAATGGGTTGTGACTCGGAAAACTCCTTTCCGATCACGAGTCGTTGGCGACTGCTAGAAGAACATAGCGATTCCCGAATACACATGAATTATATCGAACGAACCTTAATGCAATATGATCTACAACCTGGTCCTTATCACTTACGACCAGCTCGTATCTCTATACGACTGGCACATATTTGATCTAGACCAATTCATAACTCCTTACGACCAGGTTTCGACCACTTAGTGATCATGTTCGACCAGCCTACGACCAGCTCGTATACGACTAGTCTATATCTGTTCGAATGAAAAAACCTGCTCATGTATTCTCCCTTTGCCTCACGATATTTGGTTGAAACTCCAGGTGAGATGTTGTGTCATCCATGGATTGTTCAATACTTTCTCGATCAAGTACCGGATAACTTCACGTGGTCAAACTCTTCGACCACTAGTGGCATGGCCATACACTTTCTTTATCCGATTACATCGAGGGGCCTAGAGATATCTCTCCTACTATGTTAGGAGTTGCAAATCTCATATCCGACCAGTCACATTCCTCCGTATGTTTCACAGCATACCTGAAAGCTACCTTTATAACTATCCAGTTACAGAGTAGAGTTTGGCAACCCCAAAGTTTACTCTTACGCATGTATGAAATCATATTGATATCAGGTCTAAGGATTATATATCATCATTGCTTGAGACCAACTGACGACACATGAAATCATAACAATCTCAGCAGTGTTCTGACCAGTGACATACGACCAGGAATACATTTAGAACGACATCATCATAGGTTAAAAGAGCTTCACCAACGAGTCACATACCCGTTAATCTTTATAACTGATGATTCATTCAAGGAACAGAATAAAAATTATTCAAAAATTCATAAACATAGACATGACACAATCATCTCTATGATTGGCTCTAGGACATGTCACCAACACTGTTGACCCTGTCGAAATCATCAACCACTTCTTAGTACTGAGCCGCGCCAAATGCATTGTAGGCTCTTAGGCAATCTCCGCCCAAGCAGCTATAAATAGAAACCCCGAGGCCCCTCACTGCCTTTCCTCACCACACCAGTGCTAGTCCCTCCTGCTCCATCCATCAAACGAGCATGAGCTCCAGGTAAGGCTTGAGCGCTCGCTTAGGCTGAGCGCCACCACAACGCCGACATCACCATTAACACCCATCAGTGAAGCTCTTGTTGGAGATATGCCCTAGAGGCAATCATAGAGATGATGATATTTCGTTGTATCCATGATTTAATAAATGTTCCTTGAATATTGCCTTTGTGTTGATTAACAAGTATGTAACTTGTTTGTGAAACTCTTTACTTGTATGGTTATTCTAAAGTTGTCCCTAGTCGGAGTTCATGTGAGGACACACGTGAATGGTGGATTAGCACATGTATCGGTTGATGACTATGTTTCACAGGTCATAGACATGGAGATGTCAAACCAATAATGTGGACACATGTTTAGAACATGGGGTTGGACCGACCCAACATGAGACATAACAATTATTCTTATGGTTCTCTCTACACAATGTGTACGCCTTGTCCTTAGACCTAAGATTGTCGCATGTACTTGAGATGTGAATCGACCTACTTAGGGGCTATCAAACGCTACTCCGTAACTGGGTAGTTATAAAGGTAGTTTTCGGGTTTGTCATGAAGCATCTTTGCGAGGCATGGTCGATCAAGATGGGATTTGCCGCTCTCTACGAGAGAGATATCTCAGGCCCTCGAGTGATCAGATCCGAAATGCATGGCCATGCTACTTAAGGTTAAGAGTTAACCTAGTAAGGGATTCCGGATCACAAGATCGAGAAAGAGTGGTCAGCTTGGAGCTCGACCGAATATCGTGAGGCAAAGGGATTGGCATGTACATAACGTTGTGTTGGTTCGTCCGATATGATCTTTGTGTACGTTTAGGAGTTGGGACGTCTTGCTAGAGGCCGCTACCAACTATTGACCAAGTATGTATACTCATGTCATGTCTAAACATACGTGAACCTAGAGGGTCACACACTTAAGGGGCTGAAGCTTAATTCGGATTAGATCCGAATTAGACTGGGCATTGAGTCCTAATGGGCCTCTATTAGTAGAAGCCCATTGTAAGGACGTCTATAAAAGGAGAGCAAGGGCGCACAGGATTGTAGAGAAGTTTTTTGTGAAATCCTCAAACCCTGGCCGCCACCTCTCCCACACCCTAGTCGCTCGCGTGGATCTAGCAGTCCGGTGTGCGTCGCTTCCTCCCGTACGTGTGGATACCTTTGGAGGCGCTACATCTGTAGCGTTTGGACGAACCGCAAGAGCGGAGCTGTACGTGGGATGCCGCAACGAGGACGAGGAAGTAGTACGACTACTCTGCCCCGACGTGCTGCATCAACTTAGTACGACTACTCGCCTACTGACGTCTTTGCATCGGTTTCGCACTGCGCTTTTAGTGGTAAGACCGTGATCTATAACTGCAGTGATCTTGGTTTACGGGTAGAATTTTTATTAATTTGCGCTAGTGTAGCCTACCCATAACCTTACAGCTCTTCCCTCATTATATGCGTCAGCTCATATTCCATGACCCAAGAGATGTTTCCCCTCAGTTAATTCCACACTTTGTTCACAAAAACCACTGCCGACCTTGTTCTTCCTCCACTCCGACCAGAATAACCCAAGCGGTCGAATCGACCTCGCCGACCATCACCACTACTTGGAGCTTCTCTCGCCGTCGCTGACCACCGTCGCCAAACCATCTCCGACTAGATTGTCCCCTCCGTATCATATCAATATGTTCCTAGTAGCCACTAGATGCTCATGTTCACTCTAGTTGCGCGGAAGAATTGCTGGATCAACAAATATGTTGTAGACCTGAATTGTAGTTGAACTTCCTTTCGATCAGGTAGTCGAAACTCCTTCTAACCAGTTAGTCGAACCTCCTTCTGCGAAATACCTTCTGACCAGGTAGTCGAACCTCCTTCTGCATGGAATGTAGTAAAATCTCCTTCTGAACTCCTTCTGACCAGGTAATTGAACCTCTAGGTAGTCGAATCTCCAGGTAGTCGTACCTCCTTCCGCGAAACACCTTCTGACCAGGAAGTCGAACCTCCTTCCTCCTAGAATGTAGTAGATCCTCCTTCCGACCAGGTAGTCGAAACTCCTTCTAACTGGGTAGTCAACCCTCCAGTTGGCCGAACCTCCTTCCGCCTAGGGTATAGTCGAACTTCCTTCAGAACAGGTAGTCAAAACTCCATCCAACCACAATGGTCTAAAGTTTTGACTACACTGGTCTAAGGCTTCGACTCGATCGGTCTATGGCTTTGCCACACTGGGATTTAGACCACCCTAGTCTAAGACCCCTGGTGTAAGACTTCGACCACTCAGTTTCGACCACTAAGTTTTGACCACTTAGTTTCGATCACACAATTTCAACCACTCATTTTCGACCACTGAGTTTCGACAACTCAATTTTGACCACTGAGTTTCGACCACTCAGTTTCGACCACTCAATTTTTACCACTTAGTTTCGACCACTCAGTTTCCACCAAACAGTTTTGTGATCCGAAAGTAGATTAGATAGTCATACCTAACCGGCTAATCTCTCATCCAAGTAACCATTTTAGAATGATCCTTCGGACATTCTCTCCCTCTCCGTTGGATTCATCAACTTCCTTGTTTATATTTTGGTCTAAAGTATTTCCTTTATCAACTTCCTTTGATTATATTTCATCTGCAGTATTTGTTTCATCAACTCTTTTGGATATACTTCATCCGAAGTATTTCCTTCATCAACTCCATTGGTTATTATTAGTTTTTCCAGGAGTACTTCGTCCTTCAAAATAGTCATTAGATATGTTTACTTTCATTCAAAGTATTTCCTTTTGTTTTTATGTATTTGGACTTATTGGATTTCATTTGGTTACTTTTAGTCGCTCTTGGATTAGATAGTATTCTGCATAGTTAGAATCTGAAGACATGATGGAACAACAACCCCAACAAGGACGAGGTCCAGATCAAGATTGTCAGAACAGTGAACATGATGATTATTAGCACCTTGAGCAAGATTATTATCAGAGTATTGAGAAAGATGAATATCAGAATATTGAGCTTTATCATAACATTGAGAAAGACGAGTCAATACTTTGATCATATGGCACCTACTTTTTGCAATTATATTGATTTAAATTATGAAATTGTATTGCTATGATTTATACAACTATATTGGTCTAGCTTATAGTTAATGCCTAATAATAATTGTGTATAAACTTCCAATATTTGAATTTGGACACTATCCTTGTCACCCTAGAATTAATGGTTTACATAATAATTAATAAGTCTATATCTTAGTGTTATGTTTAGCCTTGCTTAGATACATTGTTATTCAGGCAATAAATTGGCCTACATAAACCAACCATTTGAAAATGAATTTGGGTAGTCGAGGCTGGAGACTGGCTAGTATTTTTGAAAAGGTAAATGAATTTCAAATGGGAGAACCTCAAAATTGCTTTAGACTTGAGTGTGTGAAAAAGAGGGAATGTGTATGGGAGTACGTCAATGTGGGATGAAAAGCCGGGTTGGAACCCGAGGATTTGAGTTATTTTGGTTGGGAACTAGTGGGAAGTATTGGGTGCATATAGTGACAAGATTTGCAAGGTGGATGCGGCTCGGGATTAGCGGACGGGTACAGCCTAGGAATTGGCAAGGGAAAGCGCCCTAGGGCTCAAGGGTGATGCAGTTGCGGGATTCGAGGGTTGCAACCTGGGATTCGTGGGTGGTCTCGCCTGCGGGTCAAGGGGAATGCGACTGAGGTTTTACCAGGGGTGCAACCTAAGTTTCGTCGGGTGGTGCAGCCGGAGAGGTGGCTAGAGGCATTCAGCCTAGAATTTTAGGTGTAGGCCGGCCGGAATTGTCGGGTGGTGCAGGCTTGGGATCGCCGGATGGATGTAGCCCTAGAATGTGATATAGATTGAGTTGAAGTCTAGTGGTTGGAAATATGGGATTGGATCCCAGTGGTTGGAAATGTAACACCACAGCCCAACATGAACCTAGAATGTTGCTAAAACAGTAAGGTAATAATTAAAAATCTAAGATATTACAATAAATTTTGACAGAACCTCCTTTGTATAGTTAACCATACAAGAGATTGTATCAATTATCAATTACATAAACAAATATTTTAGACTTCCAACTTGAATCATAAACATAAAAGACTTCAAAATACCATAATTAACTCCATTACAAAATAACAGAAGCATGATGGCATATCCAATAAAACATCCTAACAATTTGCTCAAATGTGAATTAAGAGTCCAAATTTATTCATCATGAAAGTTCGTGGAAGTGTGCAACAATTCATATCACTAGCCCTTCCCATGCATGACGTCTGCACAAGAGTTACCTAAAATACAAACAAATAACAAGGGTGAGTCCATGACTTAGCAAGTTAAAACAACTTAATAATACAATTTACAACTTTATCACAGTCAATCAAACACATTAACCATCTCAAGAACAGCTCATATGTTATATGCAATGCAAATGCCAACAGTTGCATCTTTTCTTTTCTCTTTGCATTTACCGGTAATGCGGAGTATGCATCCATCGATACATATCCATGAATGTGCCTTCTAGCACAGAGACCATAAGCCTATACTCTGCGAGTGTAGGGACCATAAGCCCGTCCAACCACGACGGGGACCTTAAATCAATACTTGGCCTCCACATGGCCAAGTCTCAAGGATAACAATATGATGCATATGAATCATTTCAATTATCCAACGTAAACATGTAACAATTTAGCATTGTCATTTATGAGTAAAGACATAATCACAATACAAATGTCCAAGCATTCACAATAATAATTCTACCGACTAATTTCACTTGCCTTAACCGTGCGAAAATTGATGACGCGGAGAGGGTGTGTCAGGACCCAAAATTGTAATTTTGGACCCTCTGTGTATTCTGCACTAGTCTAGGATCACGCTAGTGCACAAAGTATCAACATAGATTAATATCGATCCACACAAGATGATTAATAGAATAAATGATTAATTTGAATAGCAAATATTGGTTATGATCTTATGGTCGAGTTTACATTTATTAAGCCACGCAGGGCTGACAATAGATAAAATAATAGTAGCGGATTAGAAATAAACTTTAGCGGAATCCCATCAATTCACCACAGGCAACTGACTAGGATCAAGACCCTAATGATAGACACCTTTGTAGAACTCCTCTTCAAAAGTAGACGATGACTTCTCCACTTCTGTTGATTGTTTGAAGCAAGTATGAGTACACAACTGTACTCGCAAGTCATACTACAGGATGCAATTTATAGATGATGGCTTATTCCAAAGGAATGGCTTCTGTGGTTTTTTTTTTGCAGAAATGGAACATTTGTAATTGAATACGAATAATAGATTGAAAACAAAATTCAAAACAAATAAGACAATATTAAGTTATCATTTGATTTCACAAAGACACAGTCTAAACAAGTTATTCACACAACCATATGACTTAGATCACACAGCTCCCTTCCCAAATGTTTTTATGAAAATCTACCACTCGTGTAAAATCCCCGAGCATATCCATGACCGTGGACACGGCTATTCGAATAGATTGATTAAAACTCTCTGCAGAGGTTTTACACTTTACCCACAAAATACAATCAGTGTAGCTAGCACTGACCATAACAAAACCTTTCAGAAACTTAATCTCAACATTGACACTCCCGTTGCGCTTTACTATCGTCCAACCGATACACACAACATTTGGGTACGACACACACCGTTGGATAGGGATGCGGCGAACCGTCCCGCGATGTGATAGACATACCTTCAGCCCATCACACAGCTTAACCAAAACCCTGAGTTGTCAATGGCAAGATTCCATACCCTACTAAGTATACAACCGTCTATGATACTTTTGTTTTCTTGGGTAGGAAAATGAAAATTTGCACTTAATGGGCGGGCTGCCGAAAATCTCTTTATATTTACAGAGTCCTCCATCTCTCCTTTGCCATCTCCATCTCCTCCTCTGCCATTTCTCCTCTGCCATCTCCGTCTCGCCCTGACCTTGCGCTCGGCCTCCCTCGAGCTCGCGTCGCCCACGGCCTCCTCCACCTCGCCCCAGCCTCGTCGTCGTTGGCCTCCTACGACCTCGTCGCCCCCGGACTCCTCCACTTCGTCGCCCCATCCTCCCATGACCTAGTCGCCCGCGGCCTCCTCCACCTCGCGCCGGCCTCATCGTCGCTGGCCTCCCACGACCTCGTCACCCCAGCCTCCCACGACCTCACTCTCTCTACTCCCCCCTTTTGATCTGTGATGTGGATTACTACTGTGATGTGTTAGTGCTTTGTAAATGGATTGAGTTGATGCTACTGTGATGCGGGTGATGCTGTGTTGTTTTTAGTTCTCTGTGAATGGATTGAGTTGATGCTACTGTGATGCTATGGCTATTGTGGGAAAGCTAACGAAAATTTCAATCCGAAATTCCATATCATATTCATTCGCGAGGCCCGGGAGGCTCCAGACGAAGTGAAAACCCATTTTTATTTTTTTTGTAATAGAAAAAGCTATCACATACGGTTCTAAACAAGAACCGTCTGTTATAATTACTATCACAGATGGTTCTTGTTCAGAACTGTCGGTGAAAATAGACTATCACAGACGGTTCGTGAATAGAACCGTCTATGATAACCTTTATCACAGACGATTTCAAAGCCGGCTGTGATGACCTCATGTCATCACAGACATATAAATTAAGACGGTTCAAAATCCGTTTGTGATGATGGTTTAGAACTGATGAAGACGGGGTGCCCGATCTTTCGATGAGATTGATAAATATCGATTTTGGTGGAGGCGACTCTCGCGATCCGACTACAACCGTACGACGACGCTTGCGCCTTAGCAATCGTTGAACCAACTACGAGATGTTGTTGACCTGCTGGAAGCACGATCAACCTGACCACGAAGGTCTATTCCTGCATGCAATCGAAGAACACGCAAGAACAAGATAAAACACAATATGATGTATTGTAAATATTTATGAAATTTCATAAGGTGGGATTCCAAAGGATGTCTTAACAGGTGGTCGTTCGACACAACTGAAGAACAATAGTTTGCACAAGGGCTAAATCTTAACTCAACGAAATCCCAGAAAATTACAGGGGTGCGACCTCCTTATATAGGGAAGGGGAAACCACAAATCTAAAAGAAAAAGTGGGGTGGGACTAAACCCAGGGATTATTGTTTGTGTGAACAGTAACCACGCGCCTAGGTGGGCCGTCAGCATATGGGCCAAGTTGAGTATGATTACAAAGCCTAATTTGGCCCAAATAGGTGATGTAACATTTTCTTTAGACGATTTTGATGTCTACAAAAAGACTTTGAAGCTGAGGCTGGATCCATTGGAAAGCTCTCAGAATAAGATTTTCAACAAGTCCAAGAACACCCGAATCGGACTCTGTTTGCAAAAGTTATGGCCTTTTTACTATGGGCCTGTTGGGCTGTCACCGTGCTGGATTGTTTCGGCGATTCCGACCTGCACAAAAGGAATTTGAAGGTGGGGCTGGATCCGTTGGAAATATTATGGGACAGTCTTTCCATTAAGTTCTGGTGGACCTCCAACGGACTCCGTTTGTGAAAGTTATGCACGTTTGAAATCGGTGCTGTCTCTGGAGGCTGAATTGGATTCCAAAATAGGTACTGCTCTAACTCTTGCAAATCAACCACTTTCTGTCTTTTATTCCTAAAAATAACATCACATTTATTAGGCAATATCATATAGTTCATGTAATATAAAGGTACTCTTAAAAATGAGCTCACTTGATAATCTAAGTAACGCGTGCGAGCTCTTGTAACCGAAACAACAAGCATATCAAATATGGTTGTATCCATAGGGGTCATGTTCTCATCGTCCTCCCCTTCTTGAAAACAAAACCACCCTCGGCTTTTGATAAGCTAAAAATAGGGTAACAAAGAAGCCAAGGTGTATGCATGGTATATGTATATGTCATCCGTTTTAACGGCTCTTCGTTGTTGCAATATTAATGTTTTAAAACAACATCATTTATAAAAGCTCATTGTATTTTTATCCCAAGAATAATCATATATGTCAATGAGCAAAACAAAATTTCTCACACAGCAATTATTGCAACTAGTTTTGCAAATGTAAGTGAAGCATTTATGCAATTGAAATACTTGAAGTTGTAAACTAGCAGTGGTAGCACATATGAGCAAATCTACAACCTTTGGAATCAAATAAAGTTCATCCATATAATCAGATTTCAATTGAGCATTAGCAAATTCATCTAGTAAGGGTGAAAAGATTTGAAAGTTCTTCCATACTTCAACATCATGATGCAAATTGTCAATACTAGATGGTGCAATAAGAGATGAACACATAGGCATTGGATGATCACTAAAGTTTGTTTTTCTCTCATAATGAACAAGATTCGGTACACAAGAATTGTTGTTCAAAACAGTAAGCTTCAATTCATCTATGTGATCACAAGTTATGCATGTTCGATATACAAGAAATTGATTGTCTATACCATAATCTCCAATCAAATTAAACTTATATCCAGGGGTGTACGCACTAGACAAGGAGACTATACATGCGATTTTAGAAACTTTCTCCATAGCATGTGACAATTTCATGCTGGCTCCAACATAATGTAGCATAAAGAATCAGCAAGATAAATTCTAGTCAAAACTTCTTTATGTCTAACCAATTCCACAGTATCATTATTGTAACACCCCAGCCCAACACTGAGCCTAGAATGCCACCACACTACTCTTTAAACTAATAATTATCGACACACTATAAAATTACATCAAGGAAACAATGATAATCATATCAACGGATCATAAACGAACATGTATAATTATGGATCAAGCGACAATAAACAAGCAATGGGAAATTATAACCAGGCAAATAATCCAAAGCAGCATCAACCAATGAATCCAAATTAATAAAGCAAATAGTCTAGTCCAAATGATATCCTAAACATTATTCAATAACTAACATGTCCAAGTGTAAACCAATATTGAATGAAAAGATTATCATGGCGAATGATCATGTGATGTCCATGTGCTCTACTCGCTCTCAGTTACGGCATCCTCGAAGATCACCTAAAGACAACAATAGAGCAAGGGTGAGTCCACGACTCAGCAAATACATCGATATACAACAAACAATAATAAATCAACAGCATCCAATAACTTCATTATCATCACATGCACTTCTATTAACATTCTCATTCATTAATCTCAAATATCAATGCAACTCTAATCTATATGTCCACATGCACTTCTTTCGCGTATACCGGTATAGCGTGAGTGAATGCTCGCGACAACATTCACTCTCAAGCCCGTTCCTCCAAAAGGATCGGGGACCTCCTCCACTCCCGTGGAGTTGTGATCAATCATGATCACCTTCTCTTAGGCAAAGATGCTTATGAATGCAAACATGCAAACTCCATCATAAACATCATATCCAACTTTTCATCATGTCCATTAACAATATAAATCCATACCATTCCATTGCTTGCAATTAAACAAAATAAAAGCACAACAATAATGGTAATAGAAGATAAAGAAAACAGTGATCGATCATTGATCGCTGTCTACCATGCACTTACCTTTACTAGATGCGACGCACAATTTGACTAGCAGATGGCAACAAGTACGACGCTTCTCCTACATTAAATACACACATCTCAATACAAGCTACAGCATCATAAGAATAACAATCAATATACATCGCTCCTACACGTCCCCAAATATACCACATTACGCTGGTACCAAAAAGTTACCCATAGCTATCTCGGTACTAAAACGAACGTAACTTTTGATTCGAAAGTCCGATCACCACAAACCAACCCATTCTGGATTCTTTATAAAATTATCCACATTTTCTTAGATTACGACGACTTCTAATTAAATCATCTAACCCTCCGTTTTTAGCCCAGAAAGTCGGTCTGTCCGCTTCGGAACAGCGGTCTTCCAAATTTCATAACTTTAGTTTTATCCAACCAAAATGCGCGTTCTCAGATTCTACAGAACCATTGGACAATTATCTACAACATTCATGTAGATCAAAAACTCTAATTAGTGGATTTACTATTTTTAATAACCGATCTACCAAAACAGCGCCGAAAGACGACAACCGTACAAACAGCGGTCTTCCGAAAATCATAACTCGAATTATACTTGTCCGATTGACATGATAAAATATGCTATAGAAAGATATCGAAATTATCTACAATTAACTAGTAGACGATATTTTCAACATTTGCCATTAGGGTATCCGAATAAACCGTACAACAGAACAGCATGCTAAACCAATCTACTAATCACAATATTAATTTATCCTAAAACAAATAGCTAATCACGTGCAATAAAACAAAATCCAACAGATCAACTAACAGATCAACAGATCAACTAACCAGTCCACTGCTACCTCGGGCGTCCACGCTCGCGGTCAAGCGAAGGGACAAGCGGCCGACCTTGACCGGCAACCTGTGCCTTGCAGCAGAGCAAAGAACAATCGGCTCGGCAAATGCTTGGCACGCACACGCAGTGACGGTGGCGCAAGCAATCAATTTGGTTTCGCTAAGACCTGAAAAACAATCGCAATTCCACCACTATTTATACAGCTCACAAAATATCCGAAAATTCTATTTTCATAAATCCCTTTTATTTAATTACGCAAAAACCCTAAATTCTTTAATTACTTAATTTATTATTTTTATTGCTATTAATATGATTTTCAGAATATTACAATTATATGTGATTGATTCATCACATGAATCGCTCAAAACAGTAGGCAATTCAATTATGTTATCACATGATGCACTTAAGTCAACAGGTAAATCAACAAGATTATTACATGGTGCACTCAAGTCAACAGGTAAATCAACAAGTTTATCACAAGGTGCACTAAATTCAATGCTGTATGAATTCTCTACATGAAACATGTGCATATCAGAATTATTTATCCACTAATTTTTGCTCTAACAAAGCATTAACAGTGGACAGTTGTAGTTCTTCATAAACATACTCACCGTGCGTGATGATAGCACCATGATCTTTACCTTTTTGGCTCTCCTCAAATGATGTAGGTGCATCCATCTCCTCATCTTCCTTTTCAACCAATGGAGTCGATGGTTCAATCAGCTCATTCTCCTCTTCGGCATGCTTCTCAACTTCCTGCGAGTTGTTAGTCATAGAAAAAGACACAAATACAGGCTTGTTCTCATGATTTCTATCATCAAGTATTCTTAATTCCTCCTCAATCTGACTTTCAACCTTACAAGCAAGAATAAATAAATGGGAGAGAGAATTATATATTCTTTATGAACAAGAAGGTCCTGAATTTCTTGATTAATTCCACTTAAGAATCTATTTTCTGTAGCTTCAACATGTTCCTCTAACCCATAACGCAACAAACGATTTTTCAATTCATGATAGTATTCCCTTACAGTTCTACTACCTTGATTTAAACGTTGTAATCTAGTTAGTAAATAATCAGCATGATATTTAGGAACAAATTCATCTCTCAAAAGTTTCTTTAGTGCATTCCAAGTTTCAGGTACTTTTCCATGTCTATTTAAAGACTTCCACCAAAGTAGTGCATACTCAACAAAAACGCTAGTGGCAGCTCTAATCTTTTGCCTATCAGACCAATCATAATATTCAAATTCTTTGTCTAATGCTATTTTCCAGTCAACATAGGCACTAGGATCAAAATTACCAGCAAAGGATGGAAATGCATACTTAAATTTACCTCGTTCAGGCACAAGAGATGAGTCAATGGTGTTGTTGATCTCACGAAACATCTGACTTTGTGATCTTGAACCTGTCATGGTTAGTAGAAAGCAAGCATATGTCCCTAGCAACTACTAGGATGTGGTGGTTCAAAAGTCGCTCACACTCAAGCCTTCTATCGAATTCTTACCAGTTCTTACCAAGCAACAGGGGTGATAGGCAACCAGCGGTGTCAACGTATCTCTAAAGATTGGATGGAGCGATTGCTAGGTGAAGGTCAGCCTATACGGTGTAGAAGAGGTGTAGCTGGGAAGGTTCAAGTATGGTAGCAAGGATTAGCAACAATCAATTGAGCAAATGCAAGTTGAATAAATGTTCAAAGTATTAGTCAATGTTGCTGATCCTAGCCTATAAGGAGCTAGCCAATCGAAGCCTACCAAGAGAAGTGTATGAACGTACACACAAAGATCAATGTGACTTGATGTAAGCAATGGAAATTCTCACACCAAGTGCTAGGAGAGACGTTAGCCAACTACCCAAACTTATTTGTAAGGGCACAAGATTGTTCACATGATGTAGAGCACAAAATCAGAATAACGTGCAATGTAAACAGCCCTTTAGTTTAAGCAGTATACAATAGCTAGTTTCAAAAGATGAACAAGAATTTTTTTTATATGGCTTATATATGCTCTTTTCAAAGGTTTCGACGAGATTTACAACTTTGCAGTTGAGGCGAAGCCCAAATTCCGAAGGGAAGACTGAAAGAAATAGCAAAAACAGAAATCAAAAACTTACGACGCAAATTCAGGGCTGAAGATGGCCGATTTTGGGGTCCCTGGAGGGTGATTGCAATCTTAGGTTAAAAAGATGCACCTCATCGTTAGCTTTCTAACGAGTATAAGAACGTCCAAAACGGACACCGTATGCAAAAGTTATGCCCGTTTTACTGAAGGTATATCGGAAACGGAATCGTACTCGGACTGGAAACCGAGTCGGGTTCAATCTTGAAACTGCTATATCTTTTGATTCCGTGAGCCAAACTTTCTGAATTTATTTGTGGAAGCTTGTGGCTATATGTAGTAGGACTCCACAATTTTCACTAGTTTTGGCGAAAGTTTGATGCGCTTTTGAATTTTTGGAAAGGTCGACACTCGTCTTTTTTTTTTCTCTACCGCGGCTTTTTTTTATTGCGGTTTCCTCTTTCTCCTTCTACTATCTGGCCAACCCTAGGGTTTGCCGCAAGTCGCAAATTACACCAATTCTCTCAAAATATCACAAATATCCTCTTTTTTTGGATTAACAACAGCATGATATTTCTGTTTTTGGTGCAGATTAGAGAAGTTCTAACCCACGAATTTTCTGTTTTAGATGCAAAAACTAAGAACTCTAAACGAACGATTCAGCGATGCGAAGGAAGACACGAGAAACAATTTAAACAACGACCAACTAGACAATAACTAGAACTAAAGATCAGCAACTAGACACGACAATGCAACTAAAGATTCAATAAGCAAACTGAAAAGAAAAAATTACGATGGCTCAAAGGGCTCGGTATGGATGATAGATGCGAAATTTTTTAGGCAATTTTCTGGACTCTAGGTATGAAAAACGAATCTACTACTAGAAAACTGGAAACTCTCACTGATGAACTGTAGCTCTGATACCACTTGATGAAGACGGGGTGCCCGATCTTTCGATGAGATTGATAAATATCGATTTTGGTGGAGGCGACTCTCGCAATCCGACTACAACCGTACGATGATGTTTGCACCTTAGCAATCGTTGAACCAACTCCGAGAAGTTATTGACCTGCTGGAAGCACGATCAACCTGACCATGAAGGTCTATTCCTGCATGCAATAGAAGAACATGCAAGAACAAGAAAAAACACAATCTGATGTATTGCAAATATTTATGAAATTTCATAAGGTGGGATTCCGAAGGATGTCTTAACAGGTGGTCGTTCGACACAACTGAAGAACAATAGTTTGCACAAGAGCTAAACCTTAACTCAACGAAATCCCAGAAAACTAGAGGGGTGCGACCTCCTTATATAGGGAAGGGGAAACCACAAATCTAAAAGAAATAGCGGGGTGGGACTAAACCCATGGATTATTGTTCATGTGAATAGTAACCACACCCCTAGGTGGGCCGCCAGCATATGGGCTAAGTTGAGTATGATTACAAAGCCCAATTTGGCCCAAATAGGTGATGTAACATCTTCTTTTGACGATTCTGAAGTCTATAGAAATACTTTGAAGGTGAGGCTAGATCCATTGGAAAGCTCTCGGAATACTTTTGAACAAGCCCAAGAACACCCGAATCGGACTCCGTTTGTAAAAGTTATGGCCTTTTTACTACGGGCTTGTTGGGCTGTCACCGTGCTGGATTGTTTCGGCGATTTCGACCTGTACAAAAAGAATTTGATGGTGGGGCCGGATACGTTGGAAAGATGACGAGATAATCTTTCCATCAAGTACTGGTGGACCTCCAACGGACTCCGTTTGTGAAAGTTATGCACGTTTGAAGTCGGTGTTGTCTCCGGAGGCCGAATTGGATTCTAAAATAGGTACGGCTTGAACTCTTGCAAATCAACCACTCTCTGTCTTTAATTCCTGAAAATAACATCACATTTATTAGGAAATATCATATAGTTCATGTAATATAAAGGTACTCTTAAAAACGAGCTCACCTGATAATCTAAGTGACGCGTACGAGCTCTTGTAACCGAAACAACAAGAATAGCAAATATGGTTGTATCCATTGGGGTCATGTTCTCATCAAGAACCGTATGTGACGAGGTTTTGTGTAGTAGTGTTTATGTCAGCAGGGGATGAAAAAGTATAGCAGTCACACAATCAAGCACGTCAGCAGTGAGTTAGAGGTTTCATTATCTCTAGAAATATGATCGGGATAAATCGCCCAAAATCATAAAATGGAATATCACCGAAACTATACAAAATCCCACTGGGAGGGCAATATACAATCAAATTATTTGTTTTCATAGAACCACCAATCAACCAACGGGGATGTGAGAACAATTCCTAACATGTAACTTCACTTCTCACATTGTGCATGGAAGGACCTCAAATCAATTACTACCTCCTAACTCACAGAGAATATATTACTCGAGTCTATAACCTGAAAATGTGCAAGTATGATGTTGTTGACTGCAGACAGGCTAAAGTTAAATATGTGGCGGATCATATTCACAAATTCTTGCACCAGTTGAATCGTACTTAAAGAAATCCCAGAAATATTCAAGCGTACATAATCTTAGCATACTATATCACTTTTTTCTACTGCGATCATTTTAAGCCAAGAAAAATGTACACCATAGTGTGTCAAAAAAAAAAACAGAAACGTACATTTTGATCAAATAGACTAAAAAATGTTTCTGGTTTAGTCCTCTTTTAGGCATAACAAATCCGAATGAAATGTACTCTCTTCTGGACGATACAAAAATACAGAACGCAGGAACAGGAAGTGAATCATCAGAAAACATCTTACGTGGAAAGCGACGACAATGCCAGCGCCTGGCTGAGTAATTGACCGACAACTTGAAGTTCACACTAAAGAATTCGTGTAAGTATGCATCTTGCGATGCAAAATCAGCACCTGGAAACCACACAAAGCCAGTCCAAGAACCCAATCCAGAGGGCAGACAAAAGATAGCAGAGACAGAGAGAGCACATCACCACCTGTCCTCAATGGCTCACGTTGTATGAAGTAAGATAGAATCAATGGCTCACGTCGTGTAATTGAGAATGGACGACTATTAATTCTTTCTTTCAAATAGTAAAGATGACAAGGATAAACTTGTTATTGAAATATACAAGAAATAGATATGGAAATGCATATAAAATTTACTGTAATATGGTATTTTTCAAAACAAAAACTCATTTGTGGGCTCCATCTCCAAAACTGGTTGGTTTAACCGCTTAATATAATGGCAGTAACCGGCAAAATCTAGAACATATTGACCGCGATGATAGCTGGCTAAAGTAGAGTGACATTGCTGATGTGATAGAGGACACTTAAAGCCTGTAAACTTGTTGATGTGAATTGCAATTCACACCCAATTGAAATAAAATGGAACTTCACTAATCTAATGTATTACTGTTGCTAGTTTTTGTTCTTCCGCAATCATCCAGGTGAGCGGTCTTGCCCAAACGTTAGTCACGCTCATAGGGAGCTATCATCATTCAACCGATCGAAATCGTATCGAATGTAATTGCAAATAGTGAAAATTTATCGAAACTACAATTGCTCCTTGGCAGTAGAAGGAAGTGCAGAACCGGGAGTATGCTCGAAACAAAGATTCGGGAAATAATAAAAAATACATAGGAAATTTGGAAAAGGGCACAAATGGGAATTAAGCCGACATATCATAATTCACATCAGGATTTGCCCCAGACCTTCTTAGCCAAAAGGCCATAATCAGCGAGCTCAGGCCGGCCCAGAGACCATAAGCGCCCATCCACAAGTCCAATTCCAAATTTCTAGCCGAAAGCCGTTGCCCATTAGTCTCTGCGGTTTTCCTAACAGACTGGTTTACCACGGCACGAGGCTAGCACGTGACTACGTGAACCAGATTAGGATCCCGTAAAAAACACATAGATTACATACGACAATACGCAGTTAGGGGGCTTAGTCCCAGGATTAATGATGTAAGCAGATATCGGAGCAAGAGCCAAAATATACTGCTAGTAACTGCTCGGTTGGACATTAACATTGAAAAAACACAACTTCTCTGAACTACGTGTCCACATGGTTCAGCTCCCCTATATTTGTCTCAAAAACTCCACCAGGTACATTCCAGCACATAACACCCTTGCTTGTTTTGTACAGACTAGATGATGCCACATCAATACTTCTTCCCCATGTGGGAGCTCCCACCCTTTTCTTCCAGATAATTGATTATATGCCCTGCATTTCGTTGTCCTCTAGGATTTGCTACCCTTTGGATTGTAATACAATATTTGCCACCGTATACATTGACTTCTCAATTACATGCCACTTTTTGAATGTTTGAGCTGAATTTTTCAATTGAGTATATTTGAGAGGCGAAAAGACAAAACATTAAGTCTTTTCCTTACCTCCTTTAGCCATCTCTCCTACCGTAGAGTGCTACCGCCATCTTCCTCCAAGCCTCCATGGCTGCCACCGTCGACAGTCTTCCTCGCGACCGCCAGCTCCGACAGCCTCCCTGCAGTGCTTGTGCACCTCCTAACTGCTCGGGAGACCGCCGACGAGTCTTCCTTTTCCGCAACCTTCGCCCTATTCTGGACACCATCGTCAATCCGGTTCACCGCTAAAATTTGATTCTCCGTCGTTGCCACTTCACCGTAGCAGCGCCGCCTCTTCTCTTTCTCCCTTCTCTCTCTATGGCCTGCTTTGTTGGGGGTGGGGGCCGCATCATATGGCCCGGATCTTAGTCATATGGAGCAAAGGGGTAAAATCGTCTATTCCCCTCTCAAAAAGACCTGATTCGAACGAATTCGGCTTAAAGATTCGAAAAGTGGTATATAATTGAGGCAACAATGCAAAGAGTGGCAAATAATCTATTTCAATGTAAAAGGTAGCTAATCCTAGAGTAGCAACCAACTGCAGGACATATAATCAATTCCCCCTTTTTTTTTCTTCTTCTTCGGTTCTTCCCCGTCCATGGTTGCTTTGTTTAGTTCCCAGCCTTCCAAGAACAAATCTTGCTTCGACTAATCAAACCCAATCGAAATCCATATCATTTGCAGCTTATTAGGAGGAATTGCAAATAGTTGGTTGCATCTCCACGATGGGGTCTACCTCATTATATAAAGTTATCTATGGTGGGATCAACCACTACTACACAAAAGCTCACCACAGACGATTTTTGAATCATCTGAATTTTTATGTATGGGATAACAGGCCGTTATCACAGACGGTTTTGAGCCGTTATCAGATTCAGAACTTCCACCCAAATAGGTTATTATAGCCCTTTAAATTATCTTTCCAAGTTGATAAAGATCACCTCCATTGGATCAGTAGAATAAAAGTTAAGTCATTTTCTTTCTTTGCTGTTCGAAATCGGGCAGATATCTGTTAGTGTTTTCAACTGTTGTTTAGGCCTTTGTTTTGGCGAATCAAATAATTCCACCAACTAGAGTTTCGTAGCCTATTACGTTAAGAGTATTTGAGCACTGGTTTCAAATCATTCGAGTTACAGATATTTAATTACGATTTTTCTCGTCTTGCTGATCGGAAGGGCGATATTGGTGATTAGTTAATTCGTCATTTTGAGTTTTTGGTTATGTTGATTAGATAGAGGGTTATGGTAAAACACTTGTAGCCACGTCATAACTTATTATTCTTATTTTGAATAAATATTTGTGTAGGCGGTGGGGCGGAGTGGAGAAATTCGTCGTTGCCTCCTAACTCGTCACGTCACGGAAGGCAAGTATATGGTAGAGTGGTGAACAATGGGTTGTTCACCATGATCATTGATGTTACTTATCATGCTATTTATTATGCTTTCGTTCAGCTTATTCTTATACATGATATTGATGACCTTGAGTGAATGAGATTATGATAATGAGATAATGAGTAGATATTGAGTTAATGAGATGGACTATGTTGATGAATAAATAAAGATGTCGCATCATTTACATTCATCATGACATGGGTTGCATGAGCCAGGTCGGTGAGAAAATTATGAAACTATTCCGGTGAGGTCGGTGAGAAAGATACATGACTAGTCCGGAGAGCTCTAGATAAAATCCTACTTTGGTGGGGACTTCACGGGAGTGAAGGATAGAGTGTGTTATCGACGGGTGAACACTCCGCTATACCGGTATCAGCTGATGAGATGCATATGAGCATGAGTATGTTGGTGCATTCGCATATCTAAGTAAATTGTTAAATTGTGCAACTTTACCTATATGGAATATGGCTTGTTTGTTTGAGAATGACAATGGCATTAACTAAATGGATGATGATGATAACTTTGATTATGGTTAATAAACTATTGTTTATGGCTTTATTATGTATTTGCTGAGTCTTGGACTCATTCTTGCTCTATTGTTGTTTTTTGGTGACCAGTGATGACGTTTTACTCGGGAAGGGCTAGCGCACTTGGAATCATGCACTTCACTCAATTATTTGATTCATTGGACATGAGAAAATTTTAGAATAACATGAATATTTATATATAGGACATGATGGTATTGAATAACCATAGATACTTGGTTTATGTTAATCTTGGTTTATTATTTTGCTATGCTCCTAGGTCTAATTTATTTATGATTGTCATAGTGTTATGCTTGTGTTAATGCGACCCGTGGATGGGTTTTAATGTTGTTATGCTTGCTGAAATTTCACAGTGTGTTGACGTATAATAGATGATAAGAGTAGTTTGGTGGCATTCCAGGCTCAGTGTTGGGCTGGGGTGTTACAGCTGTTATCACAGACGGTTTTGAGCCGTTTGTGATAAAGCTCACCATAGACGGTTATTACTTCAAACTGTCTGTGATAGTAGACTATCACAAACGGTTCTTGGTTAGTACCGTCTATGATAGTGGCCGTTCGCAGACGGTTTGTAACTACAACCGTCTGCGATGTACTGCGTATCACAGATGGTTAGAACCGTCTGTGATACGCAGTACATCGCAGACGGTTGTAGTTACAAACAGTTTGTGATATAACCGTATATCACATACAGTTTCATTCAAGAACCGTCTGTGATAGTCAACCTTCATAGACGGTTTTTATTGAAATCGTCTGTGCTAGTACGGTTCACAGACGGTTCTTTACAAAAACCGTCTGTAATAGTTCATATGCCTGATTACTTTTTGTTGAATTTTCGTCTAGCCTCAGGAATTGCTAGCCATGCCCTCTGAAAACCTACAAGCAGAAAACAGCTACATCACAGATGAATCAATTAATTGTTGACAACTGAAAGTGATCATTTAACTCAAAATTAATTGCAAAAGAATATTTCAAGTATTGTCGGTAGAGTTACAAATTGACTTACAACTACTCAAAGTGAATTACAATATTGAATCAATTATTCGAAAGTCGTTCATCAGTGTCGACGGCGTGAAACTCTCCGTCGGGGTTAACGATGTCCGCCTTGATGAAGCTGCAGAGCGCCCCTAGAACGTACGTGACCTCATTCATGTCGAGTGCATTTAACTCTATATTCAACACCTGTCGACAGCAGGAGTAAAGTACTAAGCATATATATTTAAATTTATATATAATTAGGAAATAATTATTACGAGATTGACAAACCTGGGGATCGTGCCTCCTAGAACCAATCAATAGCCTCATATGATGGCATACGTAGAACGCGCATAGGTGATCTTGTTTTTGCTGGCGGCACTGCAAAAATAGAATTACATATATAGGTACAGTCAGTTCGAGAGGCAATATTGCGAAGTATGATATAGGATTATTGTGTTGTAGCGCGTACTAGAAACCGCATCCTGTGAGTCAGTGTGGCGCCCGATCCCTTGTATGCCCCTCCCTCGGCAACATAGCCGATGAACGACCTACATGATTCCAAAAAGTTATCCGCATCCATTTCAAACGAAGGAAGACTACAATAGAGTTATAATGTGCAGAGGAAATGAACACACCTATCGAGTATTCCTTTAAGAAGGGTGAAGTCGTTTTTGTTGAGTAGGGAATCAAGGTACAATACCGTGTTCCTCTTTAGTACAATGATTAGAAGAATCCAGTGGAACTTACTCATGTATGTCGCTATAGTCATAAACCTATGTTCAAACAAAATTTGTATAATAAGTAGTGAAGCACTTACTTCTGGTTGTAGGGCACCATTATGTACTCCCTGTCGTCCAGAGTAAGCAATCCCATTTTTATGTAATTCTCGACGTAGGACGCGTCTTGGTTGATTGTTTGCACAGAGATCACGTGTGGGTCGAGGAAACCCACCGATTCTTTGATTTGACGGGCACATTTCGTAATGTATATGTACATAAGCAATGAGTTGTGATATTTATCGGTATCACGTGAGTGTAGAACTTGATTGTACACATTTAAAGTGTCCAGCATTATAGAAGTGATGCGTCGAGGACATTGAGCTTGTATAGGTCGAATAAGTCGTATAAGTCGTCGAGGCCCACAACGAAGTGGCCCGGCTCGTGGAGAAAATGCTCCCTCTTGTATCTGATGATGATTCCAGTATGGTCCCTGTAATACTCTGATAATAATAATAATAATAATAATAATAATAACCTCCTAAGGGCTTGTGCGTAATTAAATAAAGAGGATATGTGAAAATAGGATATTTCAAAGTTTTTTTAAGAGCTATAAAAAGATTGTGGGGATTCTAGAAAACCTAGTAGTCTTTTCTTATTTTTTTTATCCAGCCGCCGCCGCCCGCATCCTATTTGCGCCGCCCGTGTCCTATCTCGGCCTTTGTAGCCACGCCGCCTGACGTCGCTCTGCAGCCTTGTTCGCTGCGCATTGGTATCGTCGCGCGTGAAGCCCTTTATCCATCGTGTGAAGTCACCCGCCCTGCGTTGGTCGTTCGCGTGTCTTGCGTCGCCATCCGCCATGCAGTGAGGCCGCCACTGCGGCGTGAGGAGTAGCTGGTAGCCACGCCGCTTGACTGGCTCGGCGCATCGCCACCTGCCGAGTCGTTGGCCGCCCGTTTGAAAGCCAGCAGCCGAGCGCCTGTTACCGCGACTAAATCTTTCCTTTCCCGGCTGCAACACCCGAGCGCGTGGAGGTTAGCTCACCTTTCTTTTCTTTTTTTTGCTGCTAATGCTAGTGATAGCAGTTAATTAAAAGGGCTGTGATTAGTAGTTGATTAACTATTGGTGCACTGCTAGGATTACTTTAATGGGTTCTGCATGCCTCGGTTGGCATTAGTAGTTATTTTTTTTGGCACATAGCTACGTATGCATGCAGCAATTAGTGCTAGCAAATAATCTAGGAGTGCAACTTTGCATGGTAGGAGGCATGCGGCTGGTAGTGCCAGGCTTTAACAAGTAGTGCAAGACAAATGTGCTTCCCTGGATTAGAAAAGGAGAGAGAGGAGCTAGCATGTCTTGTTGGAACAGTAAGAGAATATATTAGGATGTTCTAGTAAGGGGAGAAATCGAATAGTGGAAGGGTTTAGTTTGATGTTCTATTGTACGATTTATTCGGGTACCTTAATGGCGGATTTTGGAAATATCATCTACTAGTTAATTGTAGATAATTTCGATATATTTCTATAGAATATTTAAACATGTCGAGCAGACAAGTAGAATTCGAGATATGAATTTTGGAAGACTGTTGTCTTTGTGGTTGTCGTCTTTCGGCGCTGTTTTGGTAGACTGCAGATTAAAAATAGTAATTAGACTAATTAGAGTTTTTGATCTACATGAAAGATGTAGATAATTGTCTAAGGGTTCTGTAGAATCCAAGAAATCGAATTTTTGTTGGGTAAAACAAAAGTTATGAATTTAGTAAGACCCGCTGTCCCGAAGCTAACAGATCGGTTTTCTGGGCTAAAAACGGAGGGTTAGATGATTTAATTAGGAGTCTTGGTAATCTAAGAAAATGAGGAGAATTTTGTGTAGAATCCAGAACTGGGTGGTTTGTCATGATCGGATGTTTGAGTCAAAAGTTACGTTTTTTTTTAGTAACAGGATAGCTAGGGGTGACTTTTCGGTACCGGAGAAGCGTGGTATATTTGGGGACGGGTAGGAGCGATGTCTATTGATTGCTATTATTGATGCTGTAGCTTGTATTGAAATTTATGTATTTAATGTAGGAGAGGCGTCGTGCTTGTTGCCATCTTCTAGTCAAATCGTGCGTCGCAACTAGTAAAGGCAAGTGCATGGTAGACAGCGATCAATGATTGATCACTGTTTTCTTTATCTTCTATTACCATTATTGTTGTGCTTTTATTTTATTTAATTGCAAACAATGGAATGGTATGGTCATATCTTTGTTGACAATCATGAGAAAAAGTTGGATATGATGAATATGATGGAGTTTGCATTTTTCATACATAAGCATCTTTGCATATGAGCAGGTGATCATGAATGATCACAACTCCACGGGAGTGGAGGAGGTCCCCGATCCTTGTGGACGAACGGGCTTGAGAGTGAATGTTGTCGCGAGCATTCACTCATGCTATCTGATATCTGTGAAAGAAGTGCATGTGACATGTAGATTAGAGTTGCATTCATATATGAGACTAATGGGTGTTAAACAAAGGGAAGATATGACATGAGAATATTAATAGAAGTACTGTGATGATAATGAAGTTATTGAATCTTTGTTGATTTATTATTGTTCGTTGTATATTGATGTGTTTGCTGAGTCGTGGACTCATCCTTGCTCTTTTGTTGTCTTTAGGTGATCTTCGAGGACGCCGTGACTGAGAGCGAGTAGAGCACATGGTTTAGATCCATACTTCAATCACATGATCATTTGCCATAAGATCCTTTTCATTCAATGTTGGATTACTCTTGGACATGTTAGAGGCTGAATAAAGTTTAGGTCACATTTTGGACTACATTATTTATTTCAATGATTTGGATTTAGTAGTTGGTGCTATCCTGGATTGTTTACTTGATTATATTTCCCCTTGCTTATTTACTCTTGCTTGATTCATAATTATGGATGCTCTTTTGTGATCCAGGGATATGTCCATTGATATCTTCTTGCTGAAATTTTATAGTGTGTCAATATTTATTAGTTTAGAGAGTAGTTTAGTGGCATTCGGGCTCGGTGTTGAAATTTGGGTGTTACTGATTGGTATCAGAGCGGGCTTTAGGTCCGTGGTGAATAGATTAACAACATAGGCAAACTAAAATTGTTAAAATTTGTTTTTGTTTTAGTAAAACAACTAAAATTTGCTAATGGTTAACTAACCTAAAATTTGACACACTAGTGCACAGTAGGTTAGTGAGAGGTACGAACATAGTTTTTACGCTTCCGTTATGTTGCTTATTGATGCATGATTTTATTTTTACCTTTGAACTCATTGTGTATTGTTGATTGTGGTTGATAGCTATGCCGAGGGGTAGAGGACGTGGTCGTGGTGGCCGCGGTCGTGGAGGTCGGGGCCGTGGGCGAGGGTCCGTGGAGCCACCTCCTATAGCAGATGAGTCGATGGGCGAGGGTGTTCTTTGTTGACCCGCCTCGGTTGGGGTCGAGATGAGACCCCGCTTTCTTTGAGAGTTGGTGGGAGAGATCCGTGCTCTTCGTCAGCAGCGCCGGCAGACTCTGTTCTTGCGGCATCTGTTGTTGCTCCTGTCGCACCTCCACCGGTTCCTGAGGCGCGGATGACACTTCGAGAGTGGATGGGGTTAAGGTTGGATCCGTTTGTGGTCGAGCACACCGGTCCAAGCGGTGGATGGTTGCGCTATATGGAGAGCGATTCGAGCTTTAGAGATGTCCTCACATCAGAGGGTCCGCTTTGTGGCCTTTCAGCTGAAAGGGCAAGCAAATATTTGGTGGAACGGCGTGTTGTCTTCGAGGACCGCCACTCCAGGTCCAGTCACTTGGGAGGACTTTGTTGATCAGTTCAAGGGAAAGTTCTACCCCTACTCTTTTGTTGAAAAGATGGAGGTTGCATTGACGACCTTTGCTCAAGGGAAGAGGTCTATTGCTGAGTATGAGGCTGAGTTCAACAACTTGGTTCGCTTTGTCCCTTCAGTAGCGAACGATGATCTTCAGAAAGCCAAGAGGTTCCGTCGGGGTCTCAATTCTGAGTATCGACATGTGTTGGGAGCCACTCCACTCCGTGACTACAGCTCTGTTGTGGAGCAAGCTAGGGGCATGGAGTTGGAGATGCAGCTCACGAAGGGGCAGCAAGCCTCTGGTGGACTGGTAGCTTCTGGTGGTGACCAGAAGAGGAGCTCTAGTGAGGGAAGTGGGTCTGTTCAGCGACCCGCTTTCAAGAAATTCAAGGGAGGACCGCAGTCCTTCAAGTCTAAGCAGTCGAGGCCGTTCTCTTCTTCGGCGCCCCGTCCTTTTGTAGGTACTCTGGCTCTTCGTCTTGTCCCGGGGCAGGGTATGCTTTGCTTTAAGTGCGTGATGGACACCGTGCTGCTGAGTGTTCTTGGACGGGAGATTGCCGTCAGTGTGGTCGACCGGGTCACAAGGAGCGGGTGTGTCGCCAGAACCCCGCTAGCGTGATCAAGTGGGAGCCCGTGCCATCTTCTTCTTCAGTGGGTCCTGCTCGAGGATCTTTCCAGATGATGGCTGCTCCTCCTGCACCGCTACTTCCTTGACTTGGGCACCTCGGTAGGGTACTCTTGGCGGCCGCCACCTCGGCACCGCTTGAGTTGCACGACCGGCTTTACGCACCGCCACAAAGAGTTGTTGGGGCTTCGCCGCCCAGTCGTCGTCTTCTTCGCCATGGCGCCACGGAGTGTACGCCATGCCCACAGTGAGTCCGCTGGTCGTCTGACGTGGTGATGGTACTTTGCTTGTGGATTCGTTTGATGCTTTAGTCCTTTTTGATTCAGGGGCTACCTTTTCGTTTGTCTCGACGGCGTTTGCTAGGAGAGCGAACTTGAGTATGCAGTGGATTTCTTAGTCAGTGTTAGTTAGCTCTCCTGGGGGAATTATTGACCTGCTGGAAGCGCGATCAACCTGACAACGAAGGTCTATTCCTGCATGCAAAAGAAGAACACGCAAGAACAAGATAAAACGCAATCTGATGTATTGCAAATATTTATGAAATTACATAAGGCGCGATTCTGAAGGATGTCTTAACAGGTGGTCATTCGACACAACTGAAGAATAATAGTTTGCACAAGGGCTAAACCTTAACTCAACGAAATCCCAGAAAACTAGAGGGGTGCGACCTCCTTATATAGGGAAGGGGAAGCCACAAATCTAAAAGAAAAAATTGGGTGGTACTAAACCCATGGATTATTGTTCATGTGAATAGTAACCACACCCCTAGGTGGGCTGTCAGCATATGGGCCAAGTTGAGTATGATTACAAAATCCAATTTGGCCCAAATAAGTGATGTAACATCTTCTTTTGACGATTTTGAAGTCTACAGAAAGACTTTGAAGGTGAGGCTAGATCCATTGGAAAGCTCTCGGAATAATCTTTCCAACAAGTCCAAGAACACCCGAATCGGACTCCGTTTGCAAAAGTTATGGCCTTTTTACTATATGCATGTTGGGCTATCACCGTGCTGGATTGTTTTGGCGATTCCGACCTGCACAAAAGGAATTTGAAGGTGGGGCTGGATCCATTGGAAAGATGACGAGATAATATTTCCATTAAGTCTGGTGGACCTCCAACGGACTCCGTTTGTGAAAGTTATGCACGTTTGAAATCGGTGCTGTCTCTGGAGGCTGAATTGGATTCCAAAATAGGTACTGCTCTAACTCTTGCAAATCAACCACTTTCTCTCTTTTATTCCTAAAAATAACATCACATTTATTAGGCAATATCATATAGTTCATGTAATATAAAGGTACTCTTAAAAATGAGCTCACTTGATAATCTAAGTAACGCGTGCGAGCTCTTGTAACCGAAACAACAAGCATATCAAATATGGTTGTATCCATAGGGGTCATGTTCTCATCGTCCTCCCCTTCTTGAAAACAAAACCACCCTCGGCTTTTGATAAGCTAAAAATAGGGTAACAAAGAAGCCAAGGTGTATGCATGGTATATGTATATGTCATCCGTTTTAACGGCTCTTCGTTGTTGCAATATTAATGTTTTAAAACAACATCATTTATAAAAGCTCATTGTATTTTTATCCCAAGAATAATCATATATGTCAATGAGCAAAACAAAATTTCTCCCACAACAATTATTGCAACTAGTTTTGCAAATGTAAGTGAAGCATTTATGCAATTGAAATACTTGAAGTTGTAAACTAGCAGTGGTAGCACATATGAGCAAATCTACAACCTTTGGAATCAAATAAAGTTCATCCATATAATCAGATTTCAATTGAGCATTAGCAAATTCATCTAGTAAGGGTGAAAAGATTTGAAAGTTCTTCCATACTTCAACATCATGATGCAAATTGTCAATACTAGATGGTGCAATAAGAGATGAACACATAGGCATTGGATGATCACTGAAGTTTGTTTTTCTCTCATAATGAACAAGATTCGGTACACAAGAATTGTTGTTCAAAACAGTAAGCTTCAATTCATCTATGTGATCACAAGTTATGCATGTTCGATATACAAGAAATTGATTGTCTATACCATAATCTCCAATCAAATTAAACTTATATCCAGGGGTGTACGCACTAGACAAGGAGACTATACATGCGATTTTAGAAACTTTCTCCATAGCATGTGACAATTTCATGCTGGCTCCAACATAATGTAGCATAAAGAATCAGCAAGATAAATTCTAGTCAAAACTTCTTTATGTCTAACCAATTCCACAGTATCATTATATGTGATTGATTCATCACATGAATCGCTCAAAACAGTAGGCAATTCAATTATGTTATCACATGATGCACTTAAGTCAACAGGTAAATCAACAAGATTATTACATGGTGCACTCAAGTCAACAGGTAAATCAACAAGTTTATCACAAGGTGCACTAAATTCAATGCTGTATGAATTCTCTACATGAAACATGTGCATATCAGAATTATTTATCCACTAATTTTTGCTCTAACAAAGCATTAACAGTGGACAGTTGTAGTTCTTCATAAACATACTCACCGTGCGTGATGATAGCACCATGATCTTTACCTTTTTGGCTCTCCTCAAATGATGTAGGTGCATCCATCTCCTCATCTTCCTTTTCAACCAATGGAGTCGATGGTTCAATCAGCTCATTCTCCTCTTCGGCATGCTTCTCAACTTCCTGCGAGTTGTTAGTCATAGAAAAAGACACAAATACAGACTTGTTCTCATGATTTCTATCATCAAGTATTCTTAATTCCTCCTCAATCTGACTTTCAACCTTACAAGCAAGAATAAATAAATGGGAGAGAGAATTATATATTCTTTATGAACAAGAAGGTCCTGAATTTCTTGATTAATTCCACTTAAGAATCTATTTTCTGTAGCTTCAACATGTTCCTCTAACCCATAACGCAACAAACGATTTTTCAATTCATGATAGTATTCCCTTACAGTTCTACTACCTTGATTTAAACGTTGTAATCTAGTTAGTAAATAATCAGCATGATATTTAGGAACAAATTCATCTCTCAAAAGTTTCTTTAGTGCATTCCAAGTTTCAGGTACTTTTCCATGTCTATTTAAAGACTTCCACCAAAGTAGTGCATACTCAACAAAAACGCTAGTGGCAGCTCTAATATTTTGCCTATCAGACCAATCATAATATTCAAATTCTTTGTCTAATGCTATTTTCCAGTCAACATAGGCACTAGGATCAAAATTACCAGCAAAGGATGGAAATGCATACTTAAATTTACCTCGTTCAGGCACAAGAGATGAGTCAATGGTGTTGTTGATCTCACGAAACATCTGACTTTGTGATCTTGAACCTGTCATGGTTAGTAGAAAGCAAGCATATGTCCCTAGCAACTACTAGGATGTGGTGGTTCAAAAGTCGCTCACACTCAAGCCTTCTATCGAATTCTTACCAGTTCTTACCAAGCAACAGGGGTGATAGGCAACCAGCGGTGTCAACGTATCTCTAAAGATTGGATGGAGCGATTGCTAGGTGAAGGTCGACCTATACGATTGTAGAAGAGGTGTAGTGGGAAGGTTCAAGTATGGTAGCAAGGATTAGCAACAATCAATTGAGCAAATGCAAGTTGAATAAATGTTCAAAGTATTAGTCAATGTTGCTGATCCTAGCCTATAAGGAGCTAGCCAATCGAAGCCTACCAAGAGAAGTGTATGAACGTACACACAAAGATCAATGTGACTTGATGTAAGCAATGGAAATTCTCACACCAAGTGCTAGGAGAGACGTTAGCCAACTACCCAAACTTATTTGTAAGGGCACAAGATTGTTCACATGATGTAGAGCACAAAATCAGAATAACGTGCAATGTAAACAGCCCTTTAGTTTAAGCAGTATACAATAGCTAGTTTCAAAAGATGAACAAGAATTTTTTTTATATGGCTTATATATGCTCTTTTCAAAGGTTTCGACGAGATTTACAACTTTGCAGTTGAGGCGAAGCCCAAATTCCGAAGGGAAGACTGAAAGAAATAGCAAAAACAGAAATCAAAAACTTACGACGCAAATTCAGGGCTGAAGATGGCCGATTTTGGGGTCCCTGGAGGGTGATTACAATCTTAGGTTAAAAAGATGCACCTCATCGTTAGCTTTCTAACGAGTATAAGAACGTCCAAAACGGACACCGTATGCAAAAGTTATGCCCGTTTTACTGAAGGTATCTCGGAAACGGAATCGTACTCGGACTGGAAACCGAGTCGGGTTCAATCTTGAAACTGCTATATCTTTTGATTCCGTGAGCCAAACTTTCTGAATTTATTTGTGGAAGCTTGTGGCTATATGTAGTAGGACTCCACAATTTTCACTAGTTTTGGCGAAAGTTTGATGCGCTTTTGAATTTTTGGAAAGGTCGACACTCGTCTTTTTTTTTCTCTACCGCGGCTTTTTTTTATTGCGGTTTCCTCTTTCTCCTTCTACTATCTGGCCAACCCTAGGGTTTGCCGCAAGTCGCAAATTACACCAATTCTCTCAAAAGATCACAAATATCCTCTTTTTTTGGATTAACAACAGCATGATATTTCTGTTTTTGGTGCAGATTAGAGAAGTTCTAACCCATGAATTTTTTGTTTTAGATGCAAAAACTAAGAACCCTGAACAAACGATTAAGCGACGCGAAGAAAGACACGAGAAACAATTTAAACAACGACCAACTAGACAATAACTAGAACTAAAGATCAGCAACTTGACACGACAATGCAACTAAAGATTCAATAAGCAAACTGAAAAGAAAAAATTACGATGGCTCAAAGGGCTCGGTATAGATGATAGATGCGAAATTTTTTAGGCAATTTTCTGGACTCTAGGTATGAAAAACGAATCTACTACTAGAAAACTGGAAACTCTCACTGATGAACTGTAGCTCTGATACCACTTGATGAAGACGGGGTGCCCGATCTTTCGATGAGATTGATAAATATCGATTTTGGTGGAGGCGACTCTCGCGATCCGACTACAACCGTACGACGACTCTTACGCCTTAGCAATCGTTGAACCAACTCCGAGATGTTATTGACCTGCTGGAAGCACGATCAACCTGACCATGAAGGTCTATTCCTGCATGCAATAGAAGAACATGCAAGAACAAGAAAAAAACACAATCTGATGTATTGCAAATATTTATGAAATTTCATAAGGTGGGATTCCGAAGGATGTCTTAACAGGTGGTCGTTCGACACAACTGAAGAACAATAGTTTGCACAAGAGCTAAACCTTAACTCAACGAAATCCCAAAAAACTAGAGGGGTGCGACCTCCTTATATAGAGAAGGGGAAACCACAAATCTAAAAGAAATAGCGGGGTGGGACTAAACCCATGGATTATTGTTCATGTGAACAGTAACCACGCCCCTAGGTGGGCCGCCAGCATATGGGCTAAGTTGAGTATAATTACAAAGCCTAATTTGGCCTAAATAGGTGATGTAACATCTTATTTTGACGATTCTGAAGTCTATAGAAAGACTTTGAAGGTGAGGCTAGATCCATTGGAAAGCTCTCGGAATACTTTTGAACAAGCCCAAGAACACCCGAATCGGACTCCGTTTGCAAAAGTTATGACCTTTTTACTATAGGCCTGTTGGGCTATCACCGTGCTAGATTGTTTCGGCGATTCCGATCTGCACAAAAGGAATTTGAAGGTGGGGCTGGATACGTTGGAAAGATAACAAGATAATCTTTCCATCAAGTACTGGTGGACCTCCAACGGACTCCGTTTATGAAAGTTATGCACGTTTGAAGTCAGTGCTGTCTCCGGAGGCCGAATTTGATTCTAAAATAGGTACAGCTCGAACTCTTGCAAATCAACCACTCTCTGTCCTTTATTCCTGAAAATAACATCACATTTATTAGGAAATATCATATAGTTCATGTAATATAAAGGTACTCTTAAAAACGAGCTCACCTGATAATCTAAGTGACGCGTACGAGCTCTTGTAACCGAAACAACAAGCATAGCAAATATGGTTGTATCCATTGGGGTCATGTTCTCATCAAGAACCGTATGTGACGAGGTTTTGTGTAGTAGTGTTTATGTCAGCAGGGGATGAAAAAGTATAGCAGTCACACAATCAAGCACGTCGTGATGAGTTAGAGGTTTCATTATCTCTAGAAATATGATCGGGATAAATCGCCCAAAATCATAAAATGGAATATCACCGAAACTATACAAAATCCCACTGGGAGGGCAATATACAATCAAATTATTTGTTTTCATAGAACCACCAATCAACCAACGGGGATGTGAGAACAATTCCTAACATGTAACTTCACTTCTCACATTGTGCATGGAAGGACCTCAAATCAATTACTACCTCCTAACTCACAGAGAATATATTACTCGAGTCTATAACCTGAAAATGTGCAAGTATGATGTTGTTGACTGCAGACAGGCTAAAGTTAAATATGTGGCGGATCATATTCACAAATTCTTGCACCAGTTGAATCGTACTTAAAGAAATCCCAGAAATATTCAAGCGTACATAATCTTAGCATACTATATCACTTTTTTCTACTGCGATCATTTTAAGCCAAGAAAAATGTACACCATAGTGTGTCAAAAAAAAAAACAGAAACGTACATTTTGATCAAATAGACTAAAAAATGTTTCTGGTTTAGTCCTCTTTTAGGCATAACAAATCCGAATGAAATGTACTCTCTTCTGGACGATACAAAAATACAGAACGCAGGAACAGGAAGTGAATCATCAGAAAACATCTTACGTGGAAAGCGACGACAATGCCAGCGCCTGGCTGAGTAATTGACCGACAACTTGAAGTTCACACTAAAGAATTCGTGTAAGTATGCATCTTGCGATGCAAAATCAGCACCTGGAAACCACACAAAGCCAGTCCAAGAACCCAATCCAGAGGGCAGACAAAAGATAGCAGAGACAGAGAGCACATCACCACCTGTCCTCAATGGCTCACGTTGTATGAAGTAAGATAGAATCAATGGCTCACGTCGTGTAATTGAGAATGGACGACTATTAATTCTTTCTTTCAAATAGTAAAGATGACAAGGATAAACTTGTTATTGAAATATACAAGAAATAGATATGGAAATGCATATAAAATTTACTGTAATATGGTATTTTTCAAAACAAAAACTCATTTGTGGGCTCCATCTCCAAAACTGGTTGGTTTAACCGCTTAATATAATGGCAGTAACCGGCAAAATCTAGAACATATTGACCGCGATGATAGCTGGCTAAAGTAGAGTGACATTGCTGATGTGATAGAGGACACTTAAAGCCTGTAAACTTGTTGATGTGAATTGCAATTCACACCCAATTGAAATAAAATGGAACTTCACTAATCTAATGTATTACTGTTGCTAGTTTTTGTTCTTCCGCAATCATCCAGGTGAGCGGTCTTGCCCAAACGTTAGTCACGCTCATAGGGGAGCTATCATCATTCAACCGATCGAAATCGTATCGAATGTAATTGCAAATAGTGAAAATTTATCGAAACTACAATTGCTCCTTGGCAGTAGAAGGAAGTGCAGAACCGGGAGTATGCTCGAAACAAAGATTCGGGAAATAATAAAAAATACATAGGAAATTTGGAAAAGGGCACAAATGGGAATTAAGCCGACATATCATAATTCACATCAGGATTTGCCCCAGACCTTCTTAGCCAAAAGGCCATAATCAGCGAGCTCAGGCCGGCCCAGAGACCATAAGCGCCCATCCACAAGTCCAATTCCAAATTTCTAGCCGAAAGCCGTTGCCCATTAGTCTCTGCGGTTTTCCCTAACAGACTGGTTTACCACGGCACGAGGCTAGCACGTGACTACGTGAACCAGATTAGGATCCCGTAAAAAACACATAGATTACATACGACAATACGCAGTTAGGGGGCTTAGTCCCAGGATTAATGATGTAAGCAGATATCGGAGCAAGAGCCAAAATATACTGCTAGTAACTGCTCGGTTGGACATTAACATTGAAAAAACACAACTTCTCTGAACTACGTGTCCACATGGTTCAGCTCCCCTATATTTGTCTCAAAAACTCCACCAGGTACATTCCAGCACATAACACCCTTGCTTGTTTTGTACAGACTAGATGATGCCACATCAATACTTCTTCCCCATGTGGGAGCTCCCACCCCTTTTTCTTCCAGATAATTGATTATATGCCCTGCATTTCGTTGTCCTCTAGGATTTGCTACCCTTTGGATTGTAATACAATATTTGCCACCGTATACATTGACTTCTCAATTACATGCCACTTTTTGAATGTTTGAGCTGAATTTTTCAATTCGAGTATATTTGAGAGGCGAAAAGACAAAACATTAAGTCTTTTCCTTACCTCCTTTAGCCATCTCTCCTACCGTAGAGTGCTACCGCCATCTTCCTCCAAGCCTCCATGGCTGCCACCGTCGACAGTCTTCCTCGCGACCGCCAGCTCCGACAGCCTCCCTGCAGTGCTTGTGCACCTCCTAACTGCTCGGGAGACCGCCGACGAGTCTTCCTTTTCCGCAACCTTCGCCCTATTCTGGACACCATCGTCAATCCGGTTCACCGCTAAAATTTGATTCTCCGTCGTTGCCACTTCACCGTAGCAGCGCCGCCTCTTCTCTTTCTCCCTTCTCTCTCTATGGCCTGCTTTGTTGGGGGTGGGGGCCGCATCATATGGCCCGGATCTTAGTCATATGGAGCAAAGGGGTAAAATCGTCTATTCCCCTCTCAAAAAGACCTGATTCGAACGAATTCGGCTTAAAGATTCGAAAAGTGGTATATAATTGAGGCAACAATGCAAAGAGTGGCAAATAATCTATTTCAATGTAAAAGGTAGCTAATCCTAGAGTAGCAACCAACTGCAGGACATATAATCAATTCCCCCTTTTTTTTTCTTCTTCTTCGGTTCTTCCCCGTCCATGGTTGCTTTGTTTAGTTCCCAGCCTTCCAAGAACAAATCTTGCTTCGACTAATCAAACCCAATCGAAATCCATATCATTTGCAGCTTATTAGGAGGAAATGCAAATAGTTGGTTGCATCTCCACGATGGGGTCTACCTCATTATATAAAGTTATCTATGGTGGGATCAACCACTACTACACAAAAGCTCACCACAGACGATTTTTGAATCATCTGAATTTTTATGTATGGGATAACAGGCCGTTATCACACACGGTTTTGAGCCGTTTGTGATAAAGCTCACCATAGACGGTTATTACTTCAAACTGTCTGTGATAGTAGACTATCACAAACGGTTCTTGGTTAGTACCATCTATGATAGTGGCCGTTCGCAGACGGCAGACGGTTTGTAACTACAACCGTCTGCGATGTACTGCGTATCACAGATGGTTAGAACCGTCTGTGATACGCAGTACATCGCAGACGGTTGTAGTTACAAACAGTTTGTGATATAACCGTATATCACATACAGTTTCATTCAAGAACCGTCTGTGATAGTCAACCTTCATAGACGGTTTTTATTGAAATCGTCTGTGCTAGTACGGTTCACAGACGGTTCTTTACAAAAACCGTCTGTGATAGTTCATATGCTTAATTACTTTTTGTTGAATTTTCGGCTAGCCTCAAGAATTGCTAACCATGCCCTATGAAAACCTACAAGCAGAAAACAGCTACATCACAGATGAATCAATTAATTGTTGACAACTGAAAGTGATCATTTAACTCAAAATCAATTGCAAAAGAATATTTCAAGTATTGTTGGTAGAGTTACAAATTGAATTACAACTACTCAAAGTGAATTACAATATTGAATCAATTATTCGAAAGTCGTTCATCAGTGTCGACTGCGTGAAACTCTCCGTCGGGGTTAACGATGTCCGCCTTGATAAAGCTGCAGAGCGCCCCTGGAACGTACGTGACCTCATTCATGTCGAGTGCATTTAACTCTATATTCAACACCTGTCGACAGCAGGAGTAAAGTACTAAGCATATATATTTAAATTTATATATAATTAGGAAATAATTATTACGAGATTGACAAACCTGGGGATCATGCCTCCTAGAACCAATCAATAGCCACATATGATGGCATACGTAGAACGCGCATAGGTGATCTTGTTTTTGCTGGCGGCACTGCAAAAATAGAATTACATATATAGGTACAGTCAGTTCGAGAGGCAATATTGCGAAGTATGATATAGGATTATTGTGTTGTAGCGTGTACTAGAAACCGCATCCTGTGAGTCAGTGTGGCGCCCGATCCCTTGTATGCCCCTCCCTCGGCAACATAGCCGATGAACGACCTACATGATTCCAAAAAGTTATCCGCATCCATTTCAAACGAAGGAAGACTACAATAGAGTTATAATGTGCAGAGGAAATGAACACACCTATCGAGTATTCCTTTAAGAAGGGTGAAGTCGTTGTTTTTGTTGAGTAGGGAATCAAGGTACAATACCGTGTTCCTCTTTAGTACAATGATTAGAAGAATCCAGTGGAACTTACTCATGTATGTCGCTATAGTCATAAACCTATGTTCAAACAAAATTTGTATAATAAGTAGTGAAGCACTTACTTCTGGTTGTAGGGCACCATTATGTACTCCCTGTCGTCCAGAGCAAGCAATCCCATTTTTATGTAATTCTCGACGTAGGACGCGTTCGGTTATTCCTTCCAGGGAAGTGTGGATGTCGTAGAGGCGCTACTATGGTTGCTGTTGTGTTTGAGGACAATCTGCGATGTTCACGAGGAACTACAAAGGTTGCGGGTGTGGACTATCGACTATGACCACTTCACCGATCGCTTTTCGTTGGATCAGTCTACTCCAACTCTTCTTCTGCTACACTGTGCCTCTGGTGGTAACAATTTGTGATCATCTACTTGTTTGGCTTCCTGGTTTACATGGTAATTTTTTGAATTATTGCTACATAGCCGTGTCCCTACATATTTCGCCAGTGGAAGCTGACGATTGGCTTCGCCTCATTGAAAGGAAGCTACTGATCACCCAATGCAGCAATCATGAGAATGTTCTATATACCATTCATCAGATGGAGGACATTGCTACCGAATGGTGGAACAAATTATGTGTCGCACATGAGAAGCCACAGAATGTTACTTGGGAAGAGTTCTCAACGGTTTTTGCCAGTATCTTGTGCCAGAAGGAATTATTGACATAAAGAAGGATGAATTTCATGCTCTCAATCAAGGAGGCATGTCAGTGACTGATGACCTCAATAAATTTTCATAGCTTGCCCATTCTACTACAGAAGATGTCGCAAATGACAAAGCTCGTCAGAGTCATTTCTTGAAATGACTGAATATCGGATTGCAAGTCGGCTTAATTGCTCATATCTTTCCAGATTTCCAGGAGCTAGTCAATAAAGCTTTGATGCTTGAGGATAAGTGTAAAGAGTTGGAGGATAACTGTAAACTCATGATGGCTCAGCAAGGAAGCCATCGGTCTCAACAGAAAGTAAGAACAATTCCTCAACAGTTCAATCATTTTTCGCCACAAAACTCTTTCAGGATTCATGCACCAACCTCAGCACCTTGTCCAGTCGCTCATAATTTTCACAACCTTTCTCCAGTCAACACCAATCTAGAAAACAATCAGCAGAATGAACAAAGAGTTTGTTATACTTGCCGTCAACCAGGAGACTTCTCCAACCATTGTCCTTAGATGGAAACAGTGACTCTAGTACACTTCCTTGGAGCTACAACCAAGCAGCCTTTCCAGCTGCCGGTCAATCCGGAGGATCGTCGCAATCCGTGGTCAGAGGCCGTGTCAACCATGTCACCTTGGAAGGAGCCCAGGAAACACCCGATGTCGTATTGTGTAAGTTTATGGTCAACTCAGTACCTGCATAAGTTTGTTTGATTCTAGGGCTTCGCATTAATTTGTTTCCAAAGTTTTTGTAACAAAGAACAAAATGAAGGTTATGCATCTTAAGCATACTTTGTTAGTCCAGTCGCCCAGATCAGAGTTATGTTCTAAATTGGGATGTTTAGGAGTTATATTCCTCATAGGTAGAGTTGAGTTTCTAGCCAATCTTATTGTTCTAGACACCCAAACCTTGCATGTCATCCTTGGCATGAATTGGTCATCGAAGCACAAAACTCTCTTAGATTGTGGCCGAAGAGCTGCAACAGTCGAGGATCCCAATGAAAAGGTGGAGTTTCTATCCACTACCATCAGTGATGGACATCTGTTAGTCAATAGCCTGAAAACCATTGCTTTCGAAGATGTACCTATTGTCAGAGAATATCTAGATGTGTTTCCAGAAGAGTTACCAGGGATGCCACCGGACCGTGACATTGAGTTTGTCATTGATCTAATGCCGGGAACAGTACCGATATCAAAGAGACCTTATCGGATGCCAGTTGATGACTTAGTAGAAATGAAGAAGCAGATTGAAGAACTTCTTGAGAAATGTTTCGTAAGACCTAGTTCATCGCCACGGGGAGCGTCAGTCTTGTTTGTTAGGAAATATGATGGTAGCTTGAGAATGTGCATCGATTATCATTCTCTCAATGAATTTACTATCAAGAACAAGTATCCACTGCCTAGAATTGATAATTTGTTTAATCAGATGAAAAGAGTCGGAGTGTTCTCTAAGATCGATTTATGATCAAGTTACCATTAGTTGAAGACTTGCCCAAAGGATTTACCGAAGACCACCTTCTCAGCGCGGTATGCACATTATGAGTTTTTAGTCATGTCGTTTGGTTTGACTAATGTCCCGGCATATTTTATGAACATGATGAATAAAGTATTCGTGGAATATTTGGATAAGTTTGTATTTGTGTTCATTGATGATATTTTGGTTTACTCCAAGTCAGAAGAAGAACACGCTGAACACCTAAGGTTAATCCTGGAGAAATTTAGAGAACATCAGTTGTATGCTAAGTTCAGCAAATGTGATTTTTGGAAGAAGGAAGTCGATTTTCTTGGTCATGTGATGACAGCCGAAGGAGTAGCAGTTGACCCCGGTAAAGTTAAAGTAGTATTACATTGGGACAACCCAAGATGGTTTACTCATATCCATAGTTTCTTGGGAATAACAAGATATTACCGTCATTTCATCGAAGGATTCTCAACGATTGCTAAGCGCCTTACGCAATTGTTAGAAAAGGAGAAAAAGTTCACTTGGACACCAGCTTGTGAAGGAAGTTTTCAAGAATTGAAGAAGCGTTTGACATCACCCCCAGTGCTAATTCTGCTGGATATTCAAAAGGATTTTGATATCTATTGTGATGCTTCGCGTCAAGGATTAGGATGTGTCCTGATGTAAGAAGGAAGAGCTGTCGCTTATGTGTCAAGGCAATTAAGGCCTCATGAGGAGAATTACCCTACCCATGATCTAGAATTAGCTGCTATAGTGCATGCTTTAAAGATTAGCGTCATTACCCAATCGGTAATCGTTGTGAGATATACACAGATCATAAAAGCACAAGTATATTTTCACCTAGTCTGATCTGAACATGAGACAAAGAAGATAGTTAGAGTTTATAAAGGATTATAATATCGGAATCCACTACCATCCTGGAAAGCCAATGTCGTTGCAGATACTTTAAGTCGTAGGAGCTACTGCAATACTTTGGAAGTAAAAGAGAATTGTCTGGAACTTCACGAAGAGTTTCAGAAGCTTAAGTTAGAAGTGGTGTGCAGAAGGATTTGTGGCGGTTTAGAAGTTGACCTACACTTGAGGAGCGGATTCGCATAGCCCAACCAAAGGATTACGTGATAAGGATATCAAGCTTAAGATGGAAGAAGGTAAATTTAAAGATTTCACCAAGGATGATCAAGATACGTTGTGGATTAATGGATGTATCCATGTACTAGACATCGATGGTTTAAGACAGCTAATCCTAAAGGAAGCTCATGACTAAAAGTATTCTGTTCACCCCGGAAGTACTAAGATATATCAAGATGTTAAGAATAAGTTTTGGTGGCCAAATCTGAAGCGAGAAGTCAAAGAGTTCGTCGCCTTGTGTGATGTATGTTAGAAAGTGAAAGTAGAACATCAGAGACCAGCAGGTCTATTGCAACCTCTGAAGATTCCAGAGCGGAAGTGGGAAAAGATAGGAATGGATTTCATTATTGGTTTGCTCAGGACTCAATCGGGTTAGGATTCGATTTGGGTAATAGTTGATCGTTTGACGAAAGTTGCTCATTTCATACCAGTCAAAACCACCTACTCAGGAGATCGCCTTGCAACGTTGTACATGTCAAGAATTGTCAGTTTGCATGGTGTGCATAATAAGATAGTGTCAGATCGAGGATCTTAGTTCAGCTCTCATTTTTGGCAAAGTCTCCATGAAGCATTGTAACTCACCTGTATTTTAGTACCGCGTATCACCCCTAGACAGATGGGCAGAATGAAAGAGTAAATCAAATATTAGAAGATATGTTGAGAGCTTATGCTCTAGCTAATGCTACCAGTTGGATAAGAGTTTGTCGTATGTAGAATTTTTGTACAATAATAGTTAACAAGTATGTCTGCAAATGCCACCATTTGAAGCCTTGTATGGCCATGCATGCATAACCCCTTTGAATTGGTCAGAAACAACTGAACGTCTAGTATTTGGACCATATATTATTCAAGAAGCAGAAGACCAAGTGTTTATGATTTAGGAAAGATTAAAGATAGCTTAGTACAAGCTGAAGAGCTACACTGATAATCGTTGTCGTGACCTAAACTTCGAACCAGAAGATTTCGTTTATCTTCGAGTTACCTCGCTTAGAGGTGTTAGAAGGTTTCATGCCAAAGGGAATCTTGCCCCTAGGTATGTGGGTCCATTCAGAATTTGGGATCGTCGTGGAGAAGTTGCCTATCAGCTTGAGCTGTCACAGTCGTTAGCCGGAGTACATGATGTGTTCCATGTCTCTCAGTTTAAGAAGCATCTTCGTGTACTGTCAGAACAAATTCCCCTGGATTCAATTGAGCTGAAAGAAGATCTCACTTATAAAGAGCAACCAGTCAAGATTTTGGATGTCGTAGAGTGTCAGACCAGAAGCAAGATCATTCATTTTTGCAAAGATTATTGGAGAAACCACTAGAAAGAGAAGCAACATGGGAGCACGAAGAAGACCAGAAGACGAGTTTCCTATCTTTTTCTCTAGATAGCTTGAATCTCGGGATCGAGATTCCTTTAAGGGGGGAGGTTTGAAACATCCCAATTTTCCAATCTTTAAAAATCTTTTAAATAGTTAGTAGTTGAAAAATTCAACATTTGTATTTTATTTGAATTTTAATAAAGCTTAACATGGACTTTCAGTATCAAAACAATTTAATATGATTAATGACAACCCCAACAATTGTCCAAACTATATTATTTAGGTACTACGTGCTTGTATACATTTTCTAGATTTTTCTAGAATTTTTGTGAGTACATTTGCTATTTGCCTTTTTGTAATTTCTAAAAAGGAAAATCTATTTAAAATCTCATAATAGTGTTGGGCCGAAGCCTAGTCCTTCCCAGCCTTTCTCGTGGAGTCGTCGCCTTCGACCGCTTCCGCCATTGTCGGAGCTCGATGCCGCGTACGACCACGAGATATCACCAGCTAAACCATATCTAGAAAATTCGTAGGATCTTATCTTTATCTCTCCCACAGTCATTTCAGTTAAAATCGTATCTCGTATCGCTCCCTATATCTGGGATTGCATCGTGTTTGTTTCTGATTCGATTTGGGGATTTCCAAATCTAGTATGCCTGAGGCCTATAAATAGGACGCTGGGTTCGCCTTGTTGCCCTAATCCCGAAACCCAAGCCGCCTCAACCCTTGATCTTTAGCGCCATCGCATTGGAAATTTTAGGGTTTCCACCGCCACCGCTCGTTTCTTCAGATTGTGACGTCGTCTTCGTCACCTCGTCGTCATCGACCATGCCGTCCTCTTCGCCTTCACCAGAGTTATCTCTAGCACCCTTTCATGACCACGAGACGTCACCGATGTTTGTTGCCGACAATAGTCGCACTTGCTCCGCCGCTTCGTCACTGATTCCGTCCAACTCTGGCAACCTTCTGTGCCAATACCAGTACCGGTATGTGTGCAGTGGCCTGTTCTACCCAGTGCGCACATCCACCACCGGCGAAGCACCGCCGTTTGCGGTTGCCAGTTTAACCCGAATCTCACCATCGTCTTGTCGTTGTGTCGTGCCACTGTGTCCTGCCATGTATACTCGCGAGCACATGTGTCGTGCCACATATACTCGTAGGCGTACGTGTCCAGCAGCTCACCAGCCACATCTGCTCTAGCAGTTCGCGTGTCTACTCAATCAGCCGCATCATCACCCCGCAACTCTAAACCAGATTCGATCTGTTGTAAACCCAGTCCACCATACTCCGTGTCTATGCCATGTGTGTTCCACCAGCCAAATCTATGTTTCGTGAACCCGTGAACTGTACGACATTTTCATGACCAGATAGTCATAATCTCTCTACGACCTGGTAGTCGTAGCCTTCCACGACTAGGGAGTCGTAGCCTCTTTTGACCATGCAGTCGAAACCTTCTGACCATGCAGTCGAAAATCCTTTTGAGTACACGTAGTCAAAAGTGGTGTGTACTACTCGATGTACAGTGCTCAGTGAATAATACTCGAATTTCTTTGTGACTATTTTCTTTAGATTTAGAACTTGCAGAAGCCATATCTTCTTCGTCCGAACTCCGTTTGAGCCTATTCAAATTCATAGATTCATATAAATTTGAGCTCTATCTTCTTGATATTTTTATTTAATTTTTGGAGTTAGTTTTCCTCTGTATTTTTATTTCTTTATTTCGTTTGCTGGTAGACATTGATACTTCGGGCAATTTTGAAGGAGTTCACCAAGACCAAGACCAGTATCCGGATTTATTTCAAGGCAAGTTATACCTTTGATCATGTTGAACCCAGTTTTCAAAACTACATTGATTAAATGTACTACATTCTACTTTAAATATTTATTTAAATGCTTTGGGTTTAGCTATTGACCCATTTGATTATACCTACTTCGTCTATTGTACTGCCATGATCTTTTGTCACCCTAGGTTGGTTCATTTTTAGTTGGTATTATGATAGCACCAACGTGGGTTGGTTAGACAAATAGTATTATTTAGCCATGCTATGTGTCACACATATCATTCGAGTTGCAATTATAAATTTGACTAAGTGACAGTGGAAATTTGTGTAACACTGTGTGCTATGTGTTATTACTTTGTGATAGCATGTGTTGCACTTAACCAACAGGGTGGAAAATGATTTGTACTGATGCAAGTGGTGGATACTAAGTGATATAGTGGAGCTTTGTGAATAAAAATGATAATCTTCATGGCATGGTTAGAATTTGGAAGTCTTGCCTTGGTTAATTGAGGCCTTAACTTTGTGTACCATTGAACTAGGCCTTCCGTACAACCACATGCTTGATGGGACAGACCTAACTTAGTAAGTTATGGAGTCTTGACATTGACAACTCAGGTTGTAAGTTAGGATCTCAGTGATGGGTGGAGGTGCATTTCAGTCTCAGGGGCGACTCACATCGCGGGGTGGTTCGCCGCTTCCCTGTCCAACGATGTCTGTCGTACCAGGCGCTGTGTGTGGGTTGGATGACGGTAAAGCATACCGGGACTGTCAATGCTTGAGATGAAGTTTCTAAAAGGTTTTATTATGATTAGTGCTAGCTACACTGATTGTATCGTGTGAGTAAAGTGTACAATCTCTACAAAGTGTTAAACAATCTATTCGAATAGCCGTATCCGCGGTCATGGACATGCTCGGGGATTTCGCACGAGCGTTAGATTTTCATAAAAACATTTGGGAAGGGAGTTGTGTGATCTAAGTCATATGGCTATGTGAAATAAATTGATTTGACTTTGTGTCTTTGTGAAAACAACTATCAAACTATTATTGTCTATTTGTTTTAAACATATTTTTTAATCTATTATTTATATTCAATTGCAAATATTGTTTTATGCAAAATAATCGTAGAAGTCATTCCTTTGGAATAAGCCATCATCTATAAATTGCATTCTATGGTATGACTTGCGAGTACAGTCGTGTACTTATGCTTGCTATAAACAATCAACAGAAGTGGAGTAATCTTCGCTTTGTCTTGAGGAGGAGTTCTCTGAAGGTCTTGATTGCTAGGTCATGATCCTAGTTGGTTGCCTGCTGTGAATTAATGGTATTCCGTTGAAGTTTATTTGTTTCGTTGCTTATTTATTTATTGCTAGCCTATGAGGCTTAATAAGTGTAAACTTGACCATAAGGTCAGAACCCTTATTTGTTATTTAAATTACTCGTTTATTGTATTGTTTCATCTTGTGTGGATCGATACTCATCTATGTTGACATTGTGTGCACTAGCGTGACCCTAGACTAGTGCAGAATATACAGAGGGTCTAAAATTGCATTTTTGGGTCCCGACATAGGCTCTTCATCTGATCTACGATTTGAGCAATATTTCTTACCTACTAGTTGAGAATCCAATTTCTTGACCTCTTCTTCATGGGAAGCAATGGTTTCAGCGTGCTTTTTCTCCCATGATCTGATGTCCTCTGCATTCATCTTAGCAATGCGGACGGACTCATTGTAGATCAGAGTCTTCTCATCGATTTCAGCCTCGAGGCTTCTCAATTCGGCAGCAATTTCTGAACAAGAAATTAACATTAGAAAAGGGAAAATACTCAAAAAGGACAACAGGTAAAGAATTGCTTACCTGTTACTCGAGTTTTCAGACCCTCGAGTTCCTGATCCTTGTTCTTGGTAATGCGAGAAAACTCCTGAATGACCAAAGCCTTTTCTTCAACTTCGGTCCGGAGCTTCCTCATCTCATCTTCTTTTTCTGGAAAAGAAATGAGAGTTGGGTAAAGGTCAAAGACAAAAGCAGTCTTAAGTTCAGCACTTACTGTTTATTTTTTCCTGCAATCTTCTAGATGCAGAGATGGCTTCTCGAAGTCTATCTGAGAGGACTATTACTTCTTCTCTTAGCTTTCTCGACTCCTCTTTTTCATAATCGAGTGAGTCAGCTAAGGTCTTCGTGTCACTTTTAGCCTCTGAGAGGACAAAAGTGGAGATGAACATCGACCAATTGGTTGTAAGTCCTTCTAGAACCACCGACCTAATCGTAAGTTTTCTACGACTATGTCATGGTCGTAAGTCTTTCTCGACCACCACACAGTCGTAAGTAGTCGTAAGCTCTTCTGACCGATGCTGTCATGAGTTTTCCATGACTACTCTCGTAAACACTATACGAGTAGTCAAGTCGAAAGCGACTATGAATATGAGTAACTTACCATCTCTCTGCTGTATGCGAGTTCTTCTTTCTCTTGTCGTAGCTCTAAAAGTTGTCGATGATACTCACCGACAAGCGGCAATTTGCTCGAGCTTTACGCAAAAGAAGGCAGTGAGAAGAAAGGAAAGCCACATATATAAGTATCCTAAAAATACTTACATTCATAGTCGACCTAGCGAAGGCCGAGTACACCAACTCCGAGTTCTGCAGCTTGTCTACCCTCGCGACTTGATCCCACCAAACCTTCTCAAGGCGCTCATTGTCGAAGGTATTTTCTCTATTTGGAATATCCTTGGGATGGGGACTCGGTCGCGAGACACGAAAGCGGCAGAACCCTATGATGGAGCGGTCAGAAGAAGTCAACACGAAGTTGAAATTTTCTTCATCCTCGATTACGTGGCCGTATCTTCTCTTTGGACACGGAAGGAATATACGCCACGACTTCCTTTCCCAAGACGGTGTCTGAGTCATCCTCACCTTGACCGGAGGCTTTGCGGTGCCTCGTGGTCTCGACAACCATTTGAGTCGTAGCTACCCTTTCGGTGGTCATAGCTACGACCTCGGTGAGTCGCATTGCCCTCTCGATGGTCGTAGCTATGACCCGATGGTCGTAGCTACAACCTCATCAGTTGGAGAAACCACTTCGGGAGCCACCTGGGTCAAGGGAGATCCTTCAACCACTTCCATTGTTACCTCTCCAGCAACTGAAGAAGTGACAATGGGCTTCTCAACGGAAGTATCCCAGAAATTTGAAGAGTCGGACTAAAATAAAGAATAGCAAATCAGGTTGTGAAAAGGAAAAAGGTAAATGTTGTTCTTACACTTTAGTACATTTCACATACCTCTGCACCCTGGTCTTAACCAGGAATTTAGGAGCAATCCTCCCAACGGAGGACTTCTTTTTCTCCACGACCACGTCTGGTCGAGGTTCAACAATGGGCCCAGCTACGACCACGTCTGGTCGTAGAGTTTGAACAGGAACCATGGCTCTGGTCTCCTGGTTCTCTGGATGGCCGAGATCAGTCTCGACCATTCCAAAACCAGCACTACCCTCGACTGCAGGTTGTGCTGGAGCTGCATCGTCCTTCATAAAAGACATAAAATCTTTCCAGATCTCCTTTTCCAGTTGCATAACAAAACTAGGAGTGGCAGCAACTGCGAAAGATTCCTTGTCATAATAGAAGGGTACCTTAGCCTTGCGAGGTTTGCGCTTAAAAGATTCAGCTGCTTGAACCTCCTCGGCTTCGATAGCTGCAGCCCCGGCTTCAGGTATGGCTATGGCTGCCGCAGGCTTTGTAGAGAGTCTAGTCGAAAGACCAGAGCTCGAGCTTGCTCCTCCCTTGTCGGCAGATCTTGCAAGTCGACGTCTCTTAGATGGAGGAGCTGAGCCTTTATCTTTCGACAACCCAGCGCCAATGGTCATCAGTGCGACTTCCTCGTCGTCCTGACGATTTTTCATGCCTACTTTCTGTAAAGAAAAACAGAAAAAGAAGAATTACTGATCAGTCGTAAGTTTTTCTACGACCAGTGCCAAGTCGTAAGTTTTTCTACGACACTTTCTTGATCGTAAGATATTCTACGATCACCACTAGTCGTAATTTCTTCTATGACTATAAAGTCCTAAAGAAAAAATCAACTTTTTGATTACCTTTAGGCGCTCTATCTTTTCATCTGCGGGCAAAGCCGCAATGATTCGAGGAACCGCCACTCGGAGCGGCAGAGATTTCTCACAGATGAGTTTGACCCTAGAGTCAATCTCTGCCTGTGAAAGATCTGTGTAAACAGATAAAAATGTTAGACAATATCGAGAAAGACCAAACCGAAGTCTAAGTCGGAGGTTCACTTACCCTCGTCGTAGTCCCTGGTTGGGTCTCCCCTCCCCGAGTATCTCCACATAGGAGATGCTCGTTTCTTCAGAGGACTAATTCGGCGTGTGATGAAATCTTTCACCACATGCCATCCGGTCGACCCTTCTTCTTTCAAGTCCTTGATGGCTTGAATATGAGAACAATCCGGTGATATCTTCGATGGTCGAATCCCATGAAGATTTCTTCTCGTGACCTTCCCATGAAAGAAAGGCATCTACGAGTGACTTTCGGTAAAACCACCTCTTTCTCCATCCCGGCCATGAAGACCGAGTAAAGCTCTGAATGTACTCCCTCGACTTCAAGTCGTGGAGCTTGAACCATGACTTTCGGCGATTCGGTTTGTCGAGCCATCCATAATAATATTGGAAAAGCTCGAGGTCGCGGAATCCCCAAATCGCCTCGCCTGCAATTACGAAGGCGCTTCGGCATGGTAATGAAAATAGGACCAGGTTCACTAATTCCACTCCAAAATGCTCGAGTACCATCGTAAGAAAGGGGTGGCGAGCGATCGAGCCGCACTCACAGTATGCTTGGAAGACGGGGATTTGCCCATTTTCCCCCGACGGCCAGTGCTGCCCAATAGCCGGAATCCATTTCACCAGAGCCTTCTCTGGAATCTTCCCGGCGTCGACCAAGACTTTGATCTTCGCTGCATCCATCTCCGACTCTTCCCACTCGGAAACTTTCCTGGCCATTTCTCTCAGAAAACAAAAATTTCTGGATTAGGTTGGCGGCGGAGAAGACGAAGTTGAGTCTGAGGCGGAGAAGGAGATAACCTAAAGAACGATGGGAACAATTTGAGGAAAAGGTAAAAAACACTAAGTCTAACCCCCGATGAGTTTTATAACCGCACGATTGCCGCCGCTTCGGGAATCGTCTCATCGACAGGTCTGTGGGAGTCGATTGCAATTCCCTAGAAGGTCTATTCGAGAAATTTAGGTGCGTATTGTCATCCCCAAGCGAAATTACTTTCTTGACCAAGTCTTTCTGGTCGAAGGAAGTATCAATCGGAAGGGTTTTTTCTCGATCCCCTACTCGACCACTTCACAGTCGTAGGGGTTTTTACGACTTTTTGATAGTCGTAAGCAATCTTCACGATTGCAACCGCTTCGGGAACCGTCTCATCGACAGATCTGTGGGAGTCGTTTGCAATTCCCTAGATGGTCTGTTCGAGAAAATTAGGTTCGTTTGTCACCTCAAGCGAAATTACTTTCTTGACCAAGTCTTTACGGTCGAATGAAGTAACAATCGGAAAGGGTTTTCTCAGATTGCCCCAATATGACCACCTCACGATCGTAGGGGTTTTACGACTATTTGATAATCGTAAGCAACCTTTACGGCCAAGCAAATTCTGGTCAAAGTAGCACTCAAATGTCGAAGAGTTTTCCTTCGACCATGGTTCGCGACATTTTCATAGTCGTAGAACCATTTGCAAATCCTTCACCAAGTAAGTTACTCTCACTTGAAGTGGGGGCTAGATGGCGAGGATCTGATAATCCTCATTTTATCTTTTATCTATAATTCTTATTATGGGTAAATATGATGTCACGTAGCCCCCAGAAGTACCCCTTATATTCATAAGGGGGAGGCCTACCAAGTGATTGTAAGTTCACCTACAATCACCCCATAGTCGTAAGTCTTACTACGACTATGTCATGGTCGTAAGTCCTTCTCGACCACTACAGTCGTAAGCCCTTCTCGACCATTACCCGATCGTAAGTCCTTCTCGACTATTATCGATCGTAGGCTGCCTTTCGACTTGTACCCGATCGTAAGTTACGCTTTCGACTAAGTCAACCACGACCACCTTATAATCAAACCTACAAGCGAGTGGGTCCAATTTATTAAGGAATCGAGCGGTCCACATGCACTATTATTCCGTGTAGTAATAGTGCTTAAATACCCTCTACCTCGAAGATAGCGCGGACGGCGTGAAGAAGCCAATGCGCGGTAATTCGCCATCATCGCCCATTCTTTGGATTAATTAGGCGCCTCTTCCATGAGACAAAGCGGCTACTCCTTCACGGCTATATAGAGACATCAATCGGAGGGTGAAAGGGAGGCGAAGCAGAGCGAGTCAGGAGAAACACTAGTCTTGTTCTTTATAATAGTCTTAGTTTCTTGCTTGATTGTCAAGAATCTGATCAATACCATACACACACGGGAGTAGGGTTGTTATTCTCCGGAGAAGGCACGAACACATATAAAAATCCGTGTCAATCGCTCTGCGTCATTTCATCTCTAGGAGACCCCCCGAATCAAACAATCTTTACGTAAGATCGGTTCTAAAACACCGACAGTTGGCGCCGTCCGTGGGGATCTTCGGTAATCTCTTGTCAACATACTCTCTTTTTCCAATCTCATGCAATCATGGCGGGAGAATGGAGCGAGGAGAGCTTGGTTTGACTTGGCGGTTCTGTGAGCGTCGACATGGATGCGGTTTCAACTTCTGAGTCGAGTGATGCATCCTCTGATGGTGATGTTGCCCCCGGAGATCATTATCCAGGAAACCATCCCATCAATGGAGTTGTGGTGGGATCCTTATCCCCCACAACGATACGTCCAACAGAGGAGCCAATTCCTCAAAGGACAAAGGTCAATCCGACCGAACCGCACCGGGAGGACTTACAACCTGACGGCGTTTTTCTCCAAGTGTCCAAGTCCCCTAAGGCGGTCCGACACTGGTAAGACAAGTTACGAGAGCCACCATTCGAGGACTCCACCAACATCGGTGATCCTCTCTCTCGGGATAACTCGAGAGAGGGGATCAAGCATGCGTTTCTGCAAATTCGGCCGTCTCTCGAGATCTCATTTGCGGACGGAGGCGATTATAACCGAGTTCCCCTACGGAGGTTACTCCAAGTCGCGGATGGTGTCTCTCGAATACTCCTCAAGCGGGAGGCCTCGGCGCAAGTGAGAATCATCAGCGGGAGGTCTTCGTCCTTCCCTCGGATCGAGTCGACCTTATGGAGGCCGAGATAAGAACACTCCCGAAGATCACACATTCGCCCCCTCGTGGTAATGGCAAGAGCACCACCGTGTGAATGAGAACCAATACTCGATGGCGCGAGAAATCCCGACATTCGCACTCCATTGAGAAGGCCTCAAAGATCGATGAAGAGAATTTTGAGGCCATCAAATGAAGAAGATTGCAGCTCGGAAGAACTGCTGAGCCCATCAATATCGATCGAAGGAGGTACAAGAACTCCAAGACATCGAAGACTTGCTCGAAAATCCCACTCAAGAGCTTGCTCGAGCGCGAGATCGATCTCTTATTTGAAGAAATCGCGCAAAGGCTTGCTGTGATGACAAGACTGGAAGTACCTCGTCGACATCAATCAGGTAGTCGTAGCAATGCGACTTCCACAGCTACCAGTCAATCAAACATTTCACCACGTAGAAATCGACACGGCAATAAGTCGCATCGATCCCCTACTCGGAGAAATACGTTTGATTGGTGATGATCAAGAGCCTTGGAGAGGTGATCGTTCGCCACCGACAAGGAAATCCGCAACGGATGGAGTACGAGGAGTATTCCCCTCGTAGAACTAAGACCTACTACAGGACAGGTCAGCCTGTTGCTAGGTATCATCGTATACGATCACCTGGTGACATTAACCCTTCTTTCCGCAAAGAAGGCGTCAAGAAGTTATTACGGATGCGGGCATTTTCGCACGACCTCGAGTGTTATTAGCCACCTCATTTTCGACCAGTGAACATGGAGAAGTTTGATGGATCTCAAAATCCCATCGAATTTCTTCAAATTTATACAACAGCTGTCCGAGCAGCAGGAGGAGGAGAGCATGTAATGGCAAATTACCTTCCGACTGTGCTTGAAGGATTCGCTCGATCGTAGTTATTAAACCAACCACTCGAGTCGATCTACTCTTGGCAACACATCTGCGACCTTCTCTTGGTGAATTTCCAAGGCACATACAACCGCATACGGAAAGGAAGGCGACTTGCAGGATAAAGCAGAACAACAGCGAGACTTTGCGTCAATTCATCAAGCGCTTTAGTCAGATTCGTAATTCAATTCCGGAAATATCTGACTCATCTGTGATCAGGGGTTTTAAGCAAGGGGTCCGTAGTAGAAGGATAACGGAGGATATTGCTTTGAATCCTCCCAACACTGTTGCCGAGCTCTTCGAGATGGGCGATCGATATGTATTTATACGAGGCGGTCGAGTGGAACAACACTATCGATCGAGAAACATATACTCCTCGAAAGCCAGGTGAAGTTGGAAGAAAAGAGGACAAGAAAGCAAAAAAGTCCAAGAAAAAGATAAAGGGTCAAAAACCACAAATCAATGGTTCCAAGGAGGTCTTGGCTGTGAATGATAAAGAGCCACGAACCACCAAGTCGTATCCTGATCAAGGCAAAGGTAAGCATACGATCGAAAGAGCGACAAACCAAGGTGGTGTCCTTTTCATAAAAGGAAGGACACGACCTCATAGCTGCCGAGTTTTCCACGAAAGCTCGAGGACTACTAGCGGCAAAAACCACTCCCCACTCTCGAGCAGGTAGGCATACGAGTGGTCAAAAATCATCAGATGATGAAGAGATGCCGTTCCAAGATCCGCAACATACCGTTAAGCACATCTACGGAGGATCATCGACATATGAGTCGAAACGACAACTCAAAGCTGCCGGACGAGAGGTAAACTCTATAGATGCTTCTCTTGTCAATAATTTACCGAAGTGGTCGGAAGTTACCATTTCTTTTGAGAAGGGTGATTGCCGATCACTTGAATCGATCAGTCGATATCCGATTGTGGTCGAACCCACCATCAACAAGCTGTCGGGTCAATCGAGTTTTAGTTGATGGTGGCGGTTCCTTGAACATCTTGTTTACCAATGCCACGGACGAGATGCAAGTACCGGGACAAAGGTAAGAGCGATGCGATACTCTTTTCATGGAATTGTCAGGGGTCTTGGCCAAACCCATTGGTCAAGTTTCTCTTCCTTTAACATTTGGTTCACCAAGTAATTTCAGGACAGAGAAAATCTCCTTTGATGTGGTCGATTTCGATACGGCATATAACGCCATACTCGGACGACCAACTTTGGCAAAATTCTTAATGGCTACTCATTATGGGTATCAATGTCTTAAGATGCGAGTCCCAAAGGAGTGATCACAATTCAATGTGACAAGAAGATGGCGTATAAGCTGCGACCGTCGATCCTCGAGATGGTTGGCCAAATACCAACTCGAGAAGAAAGTCGACCGACTAGCAAGTCGAAGCCTAAAAGTCTACATCAAAGCGAGCGACCAAATGAAAGAGGTTCCTCACGGGCAGAGGAGAGCCCTCGGTGTTCGCATCGGGAGACTTCCGACCCCAAATAGGAAGACACCCTCATCACCTTCCTCAGAGCTAACGTAGATGTCTTGGCGTGGCAAGCATCCGACATGCCGGAGTCCCAGGAGGTGATCGAGCACGAGCTAGCTTGACGGCACGATAAAGTACCGTAAAACAAAAATTACGAGATTTGCCTGATCGGCGAGATGCTATTAAATCGAATTGGATAAGCTACTTAAGCGGGCTTTATAAGAGAAGTCAACCACCCAGTGGTTGGCTAACCTATAATGGTCAAAAAGTCAAGCGGCAAATGGCGTATGTGCGTGACTTCAGCGATCTTAATAAAGCTTGTCCAAAGATGATTTCCCTTTACCTCGTATCGATCGGTTGGTTGATTCTCTTGTAGGTTGTGAAATATTAAGTTTTTAGATGCATATTCGGATACCACGGATCAATATGTGTCTAAGCGATGAAGAAAAGACGCATTCATTACACCATTTGGTACCTTTTGCTATGTCAAAATGCCATTTGGTCTAAAGAATGCCGGTGCTTCTTTTCAACGCTTGATGCAATCAACTTTTTCATCTCAATTAGGCCGGAATTTGGAAGCCTATGTTGATGATCTAGTCGTAAAAAGCATTAAGAAATTGAATCATATCACTGACCTACAAGAAACATTCGACAACCTCAAAAGCACCGCTTAAAACTTAATCGAGAAGTGTGTGTTGAATTTCTTGAGAAAATTGCTTGAATTCCTAGTATACGAGCGAGGAATCGAAGCAAATCTGAGAAAATAAAGGCCATCCTCGGATCGCCCTCAGACCACAAAAAGGAAGTCGAAACTCTTTGGGTGCGTGGCGGCTTTAAGTCGTTTCATCGCACGACAAGGAGAAAAAGGACTACCTTTCTTTAAACTTCTCAGGAGACACGATGGTTTTGAGTGGTCGAACGAGGCAAACACTGCCTTCGAGGATGTCAAGAGGTACCTTTTGAGTGCTCCTGTTCTGGTTTCTCCAAAACCGGAAGAGATGCTCTTAATTTACCTAGTTGCCACGCCACGGCGACAAGCGCGATCTAGTCGTAGAGCGTGTGGCGTACAGCGACCGGTTTACTCGTCGTGAAGTTTTACGGGCCTAAGGCGTTACCCTCGGGTCCAAAAACTTCTATATGCCCTCCTCATGTCTTGAGAAGCTGCGGCATTATTTTGAGCGCACAAAATAGTCTTGTCGTCGAGTTTCCTTTGGGGCGATCCTCCATAATAAGGAAGCAATGGGACGCATGGCAAAATGGTCGGTCGAACTTGGGAGTTCGACCTCCATTCGTGTCGACGGCCATAAAATCCCAGATCTTAGCGGACTTTGTCGCGAATGGACAAATCTGAACTGCTCGGGATCCCGATCTATTCCACGACCGATGGATGATGTACTGACGGGTCACTTACTTTAAGTGGCTCGGGGTGAGGTGGTCTGGTATCTCCTAGGAGAAACCTTAAAGTATGCCATACAATTAAACTTTCGGGCCACTAACAATGTGGCGAGTACGAAGGTTTGCTAGGCGGCATACAGTGCGAAAGCACTCTCGATTAAATCGACTACTCGTGAGAGGAGACTCTCAACTAGTCGTGAATCAAGTCGGAAAAGAGTACCAAAGTGCTCTAACTCAGCAATGTCTCGGTACTTATCGAATGCGTAAGCTAGAAAAACATTTTGTAGGTTTGAGGTACAATTCATCCCTCGAAAGGTAATTTCCTCATGAGACCAACTTGCTCGGATGGCTTCTTCCCGATCTGCGGTACCAAAAGGAGTTTTCTTGGAGCAACTCCAAAAGCCGTCTACGGTCGAAGAACGGAGACACCTCCTATTGAGATGGCCTCACTAGATTACGAGGATACGGATGACTCCCATCTACAAGTATCTTCACAAGGGTTCCGTGCTGAGGATGATCTTGAAGCGGATCGTTTATCGAAAAGCCAAAATGTATACTTTGGTGAAGGAGTCCTCTACAAGCGAGGAACCGAAGGGATACTCATGCGATGCATTACGCAAAGCGAAGGAATAACACTCCTTCATGATATACAGTGGAATCGTGGGGACGCATGCTTCCTCTGAGCGTTGGTCGGTAAGGCCTTTCGACAAGGTTTCTCTTGGCCTCTGACTCATCACGATGCTAAAGAGGTGGTTAAAAAGTGTGTCAATGCGGTTTCATGGTAGAGCGGATACACCAACCGGCTCAAGCATTACGGACAATACCTCTTTCTTGGCCTTTTGCGACATGGGGTCTCGATATCGTAGGACCGTTTCCCAAAGCTCCGGGAGGTTTGAATTCCTTTTGTGGCCATTGACACGTTCACAAAATGGATCGGCGAACACATGCTAGGATAACAGCAGGCGACAAAAGGTTCATGATGAGATCGTAATCAGCCGATTTGGAGTTAAGTCGGATAATTACGGACAATGGTAAACAATTCATAGCGCAAAATTTGAGGAATTTTGCGGCGAGTTGAGTACCAAGTTTTGTTATGCTTTGCACATCCCCAAAGCAGGCGGTCGAGCGTGCAAGCGGCCAAATAATGCGAGAATTAAAACTCGAGTCTTGACCCGACTTCTTAAGCGCTCGGGGCTTGTGTACAAGAATTACCTTACGTATTATGGGCGGTTCGTATGACCACTAGCGGCGACGGGAGAAACACCATTCTTTCTAGTGTTGGGCGAAGCCATGCTTCCTCGGAGCTAAAATTGCGGTCGACACGAGTTGAAACCTTCAACAACTCCGACCGGGAACAACTTGGCGGATGATATTAACCTACTCGAAGAAAGGAGAAACATGGCCTTAATCCGTTCAGCAGTCTACCAACAAGCCCTACGCAGATACTACGATCGTAAGGTCGACCTCGCAGACCTTCTGTAGGTGACTTGGTATTGAGGCTCTGCCAATCCAAGTCTAATCGGAATAAACTTTCTCCCAAGTGGGAAGGTCCTTACACAGTGGTCGAAGTCACTCGGCCAGGGTCGGTACGACTAGCAATGGAAGATGGACAAGTTCTCTCAAATTCTTGGAACATCGACCAGTTACGCAAATTCTATGTGTAACCAACCTCTCAGGCAATAAGAGTCCAGGTTCCTTCTACCTCTTTTTGTCTTACTTTTTGAGTAGTGCTTTTATAATCTTTCGACTATGATCCAAAAACACCCAATTTTCTTTACAACTGGTCGAAAGGCAAGTAACATCATCTAGTCGAAGTCTCTCCTCTCTGCATGTGGTCCCGTCCACTAGAAGGAACTTCCTAGCATCGACTTGTTACTCACTTTTGTTGCCAATACAGAGAACTCGGGTTATATCTAGTCGAAATGTTCTCAAAGCCAACTCTTCCCATCTTAGTTTATTTTTTCAGTAATTTTGAAAAATATTCTAAGTAGAGTGCACTTTCTTATATTTTTTCGACCACCTTTGGTGTACTCGTTTCGTTATAACTGGTCGAAGGAAGAGATTCACCTAGTCGAAGTCTTTCCTCTCTGCACGTGGTCCTGCCCACTAGAAGGAACTTCCTAGCATTGCTCAGTCTCCCACTTTTGCTACTGGAAAAGACTTATCGAGTCCACCAAAAAAGGGCGAACGAATTATTAAAGTCCTCTAAGACGTTTGCTTAACTCAAGTTGCTGTTTCTGGTTTGATTAAACTAGTCGGAGGTGGTAACATCACCTAGTCGAAGCCTTTCCTCTCTGCACGTGGTCCTGCCCACTAGAAGGAACTTCCTAGTGTCGAGCCGTTTCTACTCTTTCGACCAGTGCTTGACAACCATAACAAAAACTATAAGTTAAACAAACCTCTCTGTGTTTTCAGAAACCCCATTTCACACACTATTTACTTAGATTGTCTAAACAAACTAAGCAAATAGTAGGGGGCTAGGATAAAGTTATTAATTTGACTTCAATTCTTAGTCTTTCATTCGTTTATTATCTTTTGAGTTACTAACTACTCGAGAAGATGATTTGCAGGAAACAAGATGGCCTAGGATAAAGTTATTAATTTAACTTCAGTCCTTGGTTTTTCATTCGTTAGTTATCTTTCGGGTTGCTAACCACTCGACAAGATGATTTGCAGGAAACAAGATGGATCATATATTTCTCATCAACAGAAATTGTCTGCCTTACAAAGTGTCTGCCTTACAAAATCGTTACAAGATTACTCTGAAGGGGGAGTGCCTAGCTGCATTTCCTCCGCCACCTTTTTGCCAACTGATTGCATTTCCTCAATCAGACGACTTGCCTCGATTGAGGCGGTCAAAGTAAACCGATTGGTTGCACATTAAAGCGGGGTCTTGAGCTTTAAGTTTCGCCAAAGCGTAACTTCTGCAACCATTGCCTCCCTTATTGATTGACGATTAGCCTTGAGTGGTCACCATTTCTTGCAAGTTTCCGACTTGTTCCCCAATGGTACTTATGTGGCGACTACGATATCTTCTCGAGGTGTTTTCCCTCGAATGTAGCTCACCAAGTACATTGTTCAGAGTGTGATGTTGCCTTGAAGACTAGTCTTCATTGATTCCATCTCTGTTGGAGTGCAGTCGAAGCCTCGCTGAAGTTTCTTGTTTTCGACCACTTGTTCGAAAAGAATAAAACCGGTCAAACAAAAATAAACTTCTAGAGGAAGATAACACAAAGATAATTGTAGGTAAAAGCATTTCTTACCTACTAGTTGAGAATCAATTTCTTGACCTCTTCTTCATGGGAAGCAATGGTTTTGTGCTTTTTCTCCCATGATCGATGTCCTCTGCATTCATCTTAGCAATGCGGACGGACTCATTGTAGATCGAGTCTTCTCATCGATTTCACCTCGAGGCTTCTCAATTCGGTGACAATTTTTGAACAAGAAATTAACATTAGAAAAGGAAAATACTCGAAAGGACAACGGTAAAATTGCTTACATTACTCGAGTTTTCGAGACCCTCGAGTTCTGATCCTTGTTCTTGGTAATGCGAGAAAAGCTCTGAATGACCAAAGCCTTTTCTTCAACTTGATCAGGAGCTTCCTCATCTCATCTTCTTTTACGGAAAAGAAATGAGAGTTGAGTAAAGGTCAAAGAGCAAGCGTCTTAAGTTCGGCACTTCTTGTTTATTTTTTCCTGCAATCTTCTAGATGCGAGAGATGGCTTCTCGAAGTCTATCAGAGAGGACTATTACTTCTTCTCTTAGCTTTCGACTCCTCTTTTTCATAATCGGTGAGTCGGCTAAGGTCTTCGTGTCACTTTTTAGCCTCTGAGAGGACAAAAGTGGAGATGAACATCGACCAATTGGTTGTAAGTCCTTCTAGAACCACCGACCTAATCGTAAGTTTTCTACGACTATGTCATGGTCGTAAGTCTTTCTCGACCACCACACGGTCGTAAGTAGTCGTAAGCTCTTTCGACCCCGACTTTGTCATGAGTTTTTCCATGACTACTCTAAGTAAACACTATACGAGTAGTCAAGTCGAAAGCGACTATGAATATGATAACTTACCATCTCTCTGCTGTATCTGAGTTCTTCTTTCTCTTGTCGTAGCTCTAAAAGTTGTCGATGATACTCACCGACAGCGGCAATTTGCTCGAGCTTTACGCAAAAGAAGGCGGTGAGAAGAAAGGAAAGCCACATATATAAGTATCCTAAAAATACTTACATTCATAGTCGACCTAGCGAAGGCCGAGTACACCAACTCCGAGTTCTGCAGCTTGTCTACCCTCGCGACTTGATCCCACCAAACCTTCTCAAGGCGCTCATTGTCGAAGGTATTTTCTCTATTTGGAATATCCTTGGGATGGGGGACTCGGTCGCGAGACCTGAAAGCAGCAGACCCTATGATGGAAGCAGGTCCGAAGAAGTCAACACAGAAGTTGAAATTTTCTTCATCCTCTGATTCTGTGACCGTATCTTCTCTTTGGACACCGGAAGGAATGTCTGCCACGACTTCCTTTCCGGCACGGTGTACAGAGTCATCCTCACCTTGACGGAGGCTTTTGCATTTGCCTCGTGGTCTCGACAACCATTTGAGGTCGTAGCTACCCTTTCGGTGGTCATAGCTCGACCTCGGTAGTCATGTTGCCCTCTCGGTGGTCGTAGCTATGACCCCAGTAGTCGTAGCTACAACCTCATCAGTTGGAGAAACCACTTCGGGAGCCACCTAGGTCAAGGGAGATCCTTCAACCACTTCCATTGTTACCTCTCCGAGAAGCGAAGAAGTGACAATGGGCTTCTCAACAAAGTATCCAGAAATTTGAAGGAGTCGGACTAAAATAAAGAATAGCAAATCAGGTTGTGAAAAGGAAAAAGGTAAATGTTGTTCTTACACTTTAGTACATTTCACATACCTCTGCACCCTGGTCTTAACCAGGAATTTAGGAGCAATCCTCCCAACGGAGGACTTCTTTTCTCCACGACCACGTGCAGTGAGGTTCAACAATGGGCCCGGCTCGACCACGTGCAGTCGTAGAGTTTGAACAGGAACCATGGCTCTGGTCTCCTGGTTCTCTGGATGGCCGAGATCAGTCTCGACCATTCCAAAACCAGCACTACCCTCGATTGCGAGTTGTCTTTGGAGCGCATCGTCCTTCATAAAAGACATAAAATCTTTCGGATCTCCTTTTCCAGTTGCATAACAAAACTAGGAGTGGCAGCAACTGCGAAAGATTCCTTGTCATAATAGAAGGGTACCTTAGCCTTGCGAGGTTTGCGCTTAAAAGATTCAGTTGCTTGAACCTCCTCGGCCCGATAGTTGTAGCCCGGCTTGGTATGGCTATGGCGCGCCGCAGCTTTGTAGAAAGTCTAGTCGAATGACGAGCTCGAGCTTGCTCCTCCTTGTCGGCGAGATCTTGCAAGTCGGCGTCTCTTAGATGGAGGAGCTCGGCCTTTATCTTCGACAACCCGGCGCCAATGGTCATCGGTCACGACTTCCTCGTCGTCTGGCGATTTTCATGCCTACTTTACGTAAAGAAAAGCGAGAAAAAGAAGAATTGCGATCGATCGTAAGTTTTCTCGACCGATGCCAAGTCGTAAGTTTTTCTCGACACTTTCTTGATCGTAAGATATTCTCGATCACCACTAGTCGTAATTTCTTCTATGACTATAAAGTCCTAAAGAAAAAATCAACTTTTGATTACCTTTAGGCGCTCTATCTTTTCATCTGCGGGCAAAGCCGCAATGATTGAGAACCGCCACTCGGGTGGCGGAGATTTCTCACGAGATGAGTTTGACCCTAGAGTCAATCTCTGCCTATGAAAGATCTGTGTAAACAGATAAAAATGTTAGACAATATCGAGAAAGACCAAACCGAAGGCTAAGTCGGAGGTTCACTTACCCTCGTCGTAGTCCCTGGTTGGGTCTCCTCCCGAGTATCTCCACATAGGAGATGCTCGTTTCTTGAAGGACTAATTGGCGTGTGATGAAATCTTTCACCACATGCCATCCGGTCGACCCTTCTTCTTTCAAGTCCTTGATGGCTTGAATATAGGGAACAATCCGGTGATATCTTGATGGTCGAATCCCATGAAGATTTCTTCTCGTGACCTTCCCGCGAAAGAAAGGCTGTCTTCTGAGGTGACTTTCCAGTAAAACCACCTCTTTCTCCATCCCGGCCATGAAGACCGAGTAAAGCTCTGAATGTACTCCCTCGACTTCAAGTCGTGGAGCTTGAACCATGACTTCGGCGATTCGGTTTGTCGAGCCATCCCATAATAATATTGGAAAAGCTCGAGGTCATGGAATCCCAAATGCACTCCTCGCACAGTACGAAGACGCTCAGCATGGTAATGAAAATAGGACCCAGGTTCACTAATTCCACTCCAAAATGCTCGAGTACCATCGTAAGAAAGGGTGGCGAGCGATCGGAGGCCGTACTCACGGTATGCTTGGAAGGCGGATTTGCCCATTTTCCCCGACGGCGATCTTTGCCCAATAGCGGAATCCATTTCACGAGCCTTCTCTGGAATCTTCGGCGTCGACCAAGACTTTGATCTTGTTGCATCCATCTCGACTCTTCCCACTCGGAAACTTTCCTGGCCATTTCTCTCAGAAAACAAAAATTTCTGGATTAGGTTGGCGGCGGAGAAGACGAAGTTGAGTCTGAGGCGGAGAAGGAGATAACCTAAAGAACGATGGGAACAATTTGAGGAAAAGGTAAAAAACACTAAGTCTAACCCCCGATGAGTTTTATAACCGCACGATTGCCGCCGCTTCGGGAATCGTCTCATCGACAGGTCTGTGGGAGTCGATTGCAATTCCCTAGAAGGTCTATCGAGAAATTTAGGTGCGTATTGTCATCCCCAAGCGAAATTACTTTCTTGACCAAGTCTTTCTGGTCGAAGGAAGTATCAATCGGAAGGGTTTTTTTCTCCGATCCCCCTACTACGACCACTTCACAGTCGTAGGGGTTTTTACGACTTTTTGATAGTCGTAAGCAATCTTCACGATTGCAACCGCTTCGGGAACCGTCTCATCGACAGATCTGTGGGAGTCGTTTGCAATTCCCTAGATGGTCTGTTCGAGAAAATTAGGTTCGTTTTGTCACCTCCAAGCGAAATTACTTTCTTGACCAAGTCTTTCTGGTCGAATGAAGTAACAATCGGAAAGGGTTTTTCTCCGATTGCCCCAATATGACCACCTCACAGTCGTAGGGGTTTTTACGACTATTTGATAATCGTAAGCAACCTTTCTGGCCAAGCAAATTCCTGGTCAAAGTAGCACTCAAATGTCGAAGAGTTTTTCCTTCAACCATGGTTCCGCGACATTTTCATAGTCGTAGAACCATTTGCAAATCCTTCACCAAGTAAGTTACTCTCACTTGAAGCTGGGGGGCTAGATGACGAGGATCTGATAATCCTCATTTTATCTTTTATCTATAATTCTTATTATGGGTAAATATGATGTCACGTAGCCCCCAGAAGTACCCCTTATATTCATAAGGGGGAGGCCTACCAAGTGATTGTAAGTTCACCTACAATCACCCCCATAGTCGTAAGTCTTACTACGACTATGTCATGGTCGTAAGTCCTTCTCGACCACTACCGGTCGTAAGCCCTTCTCGACCATTACCCGATCGTAAGTCCTTCTCGACTATTATCCGATCGTAGGCTGCTGCACGACTTGTACCCGATCGTAAGTTACGCTTTCGACTAAGTCAACCACGACCACCTTATAATCAAACCTACAAGCGAGTGGGTCCAATTTATTAAGGAATCGAGCGGTCCACATGCACTATTATTCCGTGTAGTAATAGTGCTTAAATACCCTCTACCTCACGAAGATAAGCGCGGACGGCGTGAAGAAGCCAATGCGCGGTAATTCGCCATCATCGCCCATTCTTTGGATTAATTAGGCGCCTCTTCCATGAGACAAAGCGGCTACTCCTTCACGGCTATATAGAGACATCAATCAGAGGGTGAAAGGGAGGGCGAAACAGAACGAGTCAAGGAGAAACACTAGTACTGTTCTTTGTAATAGTCTTAGTTTCTTGCTTGATTGTCAAGAATACAGTCAATACCATACACACACAGGAGTAGGGTTGTTATTCTCCCGGAGAAGGCTCGAACACATATAAAAATCCCGTGTCAATCGCTCTGCGTCATTTCATCTCTAGGAGACCCCCCGAATCAAACAATCTTTACGTAAGATCGGTTCTAAAACACCGACAATGATATATCACCCCTTGGGAAATTCTTAAAAGAAAAACCCCTTTTCAGTATCTCAAGCTCGTCCATGATATTCTCTTTTCTCTTTTGCTACTCCTCTGCCGGCCAGCATGAAGCCCCGTAAGCCATCGAGTTCCCTGGCTCATTGTGTATCGCAACACCGCCTTGACCATTCCTCTAGCTACTATTCCTTCGACCAGTGACCAGCTAAACCGGGTGCCACCGAGACCTCGGCTTGGTTATGGACTTCCAAGAGGACCTGAGTCAGTGTGCCAGCCAAACCCCTTGAAGACGAGACCGCGCCCTAGTAGTGGTCTTCCGAGTGGACCCGAGTAGGTGTGCCCTCTACCCTGCTGTCGTTGACACCTGCTGAGTCTGCTCGTAGTTTTCTTTCAACTAGATTGATATTTAGATTCGAGGTCGAATCCTGTTAAGGGGGTAGAATGTAATACCCCGGAATAGAATCGGTAAATAGAAAAGAAGCCGGGAGGGAAAAGACAAATACAAAATCAGAATTTCTAGTTTCTGCAGGGGGGTCTCTCCTGCCGATCTCTCCTGTTGCTATCCCCGGGCGGTGGTTCTTACGTACGGTGGCCAACCAAGAGAAGGAGGAAGAGAGGCGAAGGGGGATCGTCGTCACCAAGAGCTTGTTCGTCGCTTCCCTGGGATCATCAAGGGTAAAAATCATCGTTCTTGGTAGTTTGACAATTTGGTAGATGTGAATTTGATTAAATTTGGTTGGATCGAAATCTGTCCCTAGTAGATCTGTTCTGTCCAAACTGTTGCGTGCCTAGTTTGACATCTTAGACGCCGATCTGGAGGTTCTCACCTCCTAGAGATTTGTAGCCACAGTTCTTAGCTTTCCACAGCCACCAAGATCACCAGATTATGATTCAAGGTTCAAAAGTTACGATAGATTCTTTCCTGCTGTCCTGAGAAACCCGACAAGAATTATCAGTAAAGTTGTTTAATGAAATATGATTTAGTTAGGATCAGATTCAGATTTGTTGTAGGACCGGAAAGGCGACTAGGGGGGGTGAATAGGCGCTTTCAAAACTTTCTCGCCTAAGTCGAATTCAACACGAACTTTACTCCTTTAGCTATGAGAGCTAAGAAGATCAATAAGCACACAGTGGAAGCCTTGTCTTTGAACTCGACAAACCCGACAACCACACGACACAAATGTGGAGACTTAAACTCAAAGGGTTGATCTGAGCCTTGGCGGTCGGACCGGCTACCTGGCGATCGGACCGGCGTTCAACCATGATCGGCCGGCAACTAAGCGGCGGTCGGACCGGTGGACAACGATTCGACCAGCGATCTGATGATGCGAATATCTGGCGGTCGGACCGCCGTTACAAGACCAGTCGGACAGTTCGATCGAAGCGAAAAAGAACCCCAAATTCAAAGCGAAATTTGATCAACTTTTGATTCAACCAATGAAACTTGACCAAATTTGAGCACACCTCCCTAATGATATTAGAGACCTATTTCTAGCGGCGATCCTTGGATCCACTTGCAGAATCGATCTCTCAAGGATTTAATCAAGAAGTGCACAAACCCTAGAAATATGAAAAACTTTGATTCAAGACTTGCTTGTGGGGATTGATGGTCTAGATGATTCTAGGAGTATTCCACACATCAAAGCAAGACAAAATGGGTCAAGAGACCAAGCATAAACCCTTGAATCAAGGAAGCACCAAATTCATTCAAATGAGAGAAGAACACAAAGAGGAGACAAATGATCTCTCAAGCAAGCATCACAAGATTGATTGATCTCACAAGATGCTTACAAAACCACTCCAACTAGGAGGACAAGAGCTCACCTAAGGAGCATACAATCTCTCCTCTCTTCCTCTCCAAACCCTAACCCTAGAAAAGCAAGGAAGAAACCAAATGAATGCCTCAAAGGTTTCCTTCTCCCTTTCCTATTTATACTAGAGAGGACTAGAGTTACACAATTGGGGCCCACTCACCCATGGGACCCACATACTAATCTGTTGAAGCAATCTTTGCTTCACCACGTGTAGGTTGATCGGCGGTTCTCATCGGCCGTAAGCCTCTCTTGTCAGAATCCCTCGGAACCTCCAGAGACTTCATGCAGATATCCGCACCGCTGATCCAACGGTACTGCCGAACCACCCGTTCGATCCATCTTGTCCATTACGCACCATGCTTGAGTCACACGACCTCACCGGTATCCATGATCGTTACGGACCTCGGCTCTCCAAGCGTAGTCGATCCACTCACCGTTGGCGTCGTTGACACGCAAGCCACACTGCGACAATAGACAAACAAACCGTTTAGGAACAAGTTCTTCACAACTTGACCCACGTTAGTTCCAATGCAATATACATCAATAAAGCATTGATAACTAAACATCAACCACATTGAAACCACAACAATGCAAACTTGGCTCACCTCCAAGTCAAAGCCGGTCGACCGCCCCACGGGGCGGTCCGGCCGATATCAAGCTGGTCGGACCGCTCCTAGCAGCGGTCGGACCGGTCCAAAGACTTAGCCAAAATTCCGGCTTGAAAATCCGAAACCTTCGGAATTTTCAACTCAATAGAACTTTGTTAGGAGCTCCAAAATGATGAAACCACATCCGGAGACTCCCCTCACTTGCCTACACAACCTATTTTGGATTAGCTCCAAAATCCAAAGTTAGGTCAAGCCGGTCCGGCCGGCCCACTGGCGATCGGCCGCCCCGCTCCACCGGTCGGACCGCTTTGTGGTGCGGCGGCAAGCAAACCAGAAAGCGAGATTTTGCAAACCAACAAAGCCATTGCCAATTGACTCATCATCACGAGATCGTGCACATATCCTCACGATATCCACAATCTCCCCCTTGATGAACACATTGGCAATTTCCAAGAAAATGTGGTTTTTCGAAATGAAAAGTAAAAATCGCCGTTTTCGCATAAAGGCACAACTTGGTCCATAAGCAAGAAAAAGCTTAGGAACCGACCAAGCTGGCTTCAGAATAGTGAAGGCAAGTGAGATAAGGCATTGAACGCACAAAAAGATTCAAAATCCAGAAGATGGCCAAAAATCTCACTAAGGTCCATATGAAAGACAATAAGTTCTATTTGACCTTTGATCATTGTGAGTCTTCTTGAATTGCAATTCAAATCAGAAAAAGGCAATAAAACCCAGAGACTCAACTCACTATGATCACAAATTTTCAAAAGGTTCACAAAAATTTTTGTGTGTGTGTGTGTGTGTTCTTTTATGCATGAAACCTTATGTGAACCAAAAGCTCCAAGCGACATTTTCTTCAATCCTTCTCCCCTTTGACAATGAATTCATCAAGATGCATGAGAGAGAGCGAGCATGAAGAAATGACTTTATTTGAAATTTAGCAAAAGGAGCCATGACCATTATCTATGTAGACAGTACAAGACATATACCAAGCCATATAAAGAGTAGAAGCTATATTCAATCATGGCAAAACATGTACTGCAAAGCTAAAACCAAGATAGCAGAAATCTGAGATTAACAGAATTAAAACCATGAAAGGTTGCTCAATGTCATAGATTCACTAAAAGCAACCAAAAATGAGTCAAGCCATGTCTATAAGCAGAAAGAGACTCAAAACAGGAATTGAGGCATTTTGAGCATTAAGAGAATTCTTTTGAAGCAAAGCTCAAGCACTTAGCCCTTTTTGTGCAAATTTTCTTTTTCTTTCTCTTCCTTTTTTACTGTGCTAGATCTCAAGCCTTGCTGCGACCATCTCAAGCGATAAGCTTAAAAGAGTGGTCTAGGTCATCCAAAACTCCCCCTGAGTTCATGCCTAGTGCAATGGCAAGCCGTCTCATGAGAAAGGATTGGTGAGATCAGTTTTTCAGTCAGAAAATCTTTTTTTTATTTGCTTGACTTAAGAAGATAAAAGCTCATTTTCATCTCAAAATAAGTTCAAGACTCAATTCAGCTTGTAAGACATGGCAAGAATCATAAGAGGATCACTAGAGCAAAACTAGTCACAAGATCCAACAAGACATGATTCGATTCAATTTGCTCACAGATATAAAGCTAGCAAGGGAAAAGCTAAGCCAAAACACGAAGAGCCATAAAAGAAGTCCAGCGGACTATCACTTGATATGACAAGGTATAGAGTATGAAATCAAGCCATACAAGGATAATACTCAAAGCTCCACAATTTTTATTATGCAATGCGACATTTGAAATAAAATGCATTATGATACAATGAAAGCAAAAGAGCAAATTCCTCAAAACATCCAAGCCTCGATCTTGGGATTTGAGATAAAGGTTCTAGGAGTCGATCTTGAGATGGATGAGGCACAGGAATAGCAAAAGAAGCGTGAGAAAAATGATTAGGCACAAAATCATAAGAATGCCCATGAGCACCACTGGACCTCTCCAAAGCGATCTACCAAAAGGCCGATACTCCCCTGTCTAGGTGCTACCCGTGGTCTATCCTCACGATATCCTAAACCACCTCTCTGCTGGACCCACCAAAAGAGTCAACAAGATTCTCTACACGCCTAGGCCTATATGTGAGTGTGTTGAATAGGTTTGGCTCTAGAGACTATCATTGAAGAAGAGACTCCTCTAATGGATCTCAAAGCGCTCATCCTCTCTTTCCTCTCAATCTTTGCTCTCCGGAAGCAAAACTCAGCAGTGTGGCCCTCTTTCTTGCGAGAAGGTGCAATGGTACTTGACCTTTTGAGGGTGCATCTTGGTGAGACGAAGCACCTTTCTTGCTAGAAAGAGATTGAGCAGAACCTCTGACTTTAGGAACAACCTTTGAAGTCAAAGAAGGTTCTTGCTCAGCAAACCACTTTTCACAATTCTAGCAATCTTTGGTGTGAGATTCTTGGAAAGCTCTAGGGACTTAAAGCCTAGGAGCCTGTTTTCACACTCACCTTGGATTGATCTAGAATCAAGTTGAGTTTCTTTTCCCACTAGAAAACTTCTCAAGAGTCATTTTGAGGTAATCGTTCTCTTTTGCCAAAACTCCACAATTGGAGCATTTTTAGAATCGATTTCCTCAACATGTTTGCTCTTAAGAAGATCCACTTCCACTTTAAGAGCTTCACAAGACACACAATAGGACTCTCAATCCTATTCAATGCTCCTTAAATTTGACTCTAAAAGCCTCTTGTATCTTACCAATAGCAATATCAATTTGAGCATGCAACATACAAGAGGAAGAATCAATGACTTTCTTGGAAGCGATAAGAGACATGGATCTTTCAATTTTAGCTTTCTCTTCAAGAGTCTTGTTTAAAGCTTCAATCTCAATTGTAAGCTTAGGGCAATTTTCTGAGAGGCAATTCTAGAATAAGCAACCATTTGGTCATCTCTTGCATTTTAATTCGATTATTCTTACAATGAGAACAAGTGTGACTAGCATCAAATTTTGCAATTCTTTTAAAGAGCTATCCAGTTTCAATTCTAGCAAAGCGAGTTTGAGCAATTTAATGGAATAGCTTCTAAGCGATCACATCAAGCGGAATGGCATTCATGCAAGCAGAACTAGACTTGAGAGATTCTAGTTCGGAAGAGCATTTTCAATTGATCTTCAACGGAGGAATGAGCATTATTCAAGCTTGATAATTCATTAAGCAAGCTAGAGCATGAATCACGAAATCATCGGGATTAATGGATTTGAGCCTAACCACTTCTAGGTTCAAATTATCAATCATTGTATCTGTTTCTTGATCACTTTAGCTTGCTTATGCAATTTTGTTCAACAAGCACTAAAGCCCTTTTCATGTCGAGAAGTGAAGGGCATACCTCATCGGGATCACTAAAAGGATCCTCATTTGTTGGAGGAGTAGGCATCGTGGTGTTCTTAGCCATAAAGCACATGCTGTGAAATCACGTGCCTTCTTCTTGCCACGGAGTCACTCTTGTCATCCTCAGACTCAGAGTCCACATCTTCCATGCTCACATCCTCTAGAGCTTCAAGGACTCGGTGACAAACTTGCGATAGTTTGTCTTCTTGGACTTAGCATCCTCGCTTGAGGATGCCTTTGTGACTCCTTCTCCTCCTTGCCCTTGACTTGGGGCATCTAGAGCGAATGTGGTTTAGCTCACCACATTCAAAGCATGTGATAGGTCCACCTCTCCTCCTACTCCTCACATTATTGTAGGCTCGTGAATTTTGTGGATAGGAGGCTAAGTCATCCTCGGGTAGTCTCTCAAGTTGCTCATCGCTCAAGGAATGCAAAGCGGACAAAGAAAATCGATGAGCTAACATTAAAAGAATCGACATATCTACCCTTAGAGTTGTCAACCACTAAAGCCATCGGCTCATGCCGTGGGAGAGGCGAGATGAAATCAATCTCATGCGTCTTCAACCTCGAGTAAAGCTTATCCATGGTAAGCTCACTCATGTGATGTTGTCATTGATGGCGATGATCTTCATCCCCGGACCTTCACATCCAAAGCACCCAAAAGTGGCGTGCATTTTGGACTCGAAAATACAAGATCAACAGTGCGGAGATCATGAAGAATTTTAGAAAATCTCCCCACGGCTCATCTAAAGATTCACGGTCTTTGCTCGATCTTGGAGTATGCTTTCTTAAGTGGTTCTGTCTCACTTCCTTGATCGCGATGGACCCCTCGTGATAATCACAAAGAGTCGCGGATCTCATGAGCAGACGACAAATGAGCAACACGCTCAAACTCCGATCGACTAAGACCTTGAATCAAAAATTCGAGCCCTTGTTGTTCTCCACATGCGAGTGATCAAATTGTCATCGGTGGCACGACATAAGGATTTTTCACCTTAAGCCGTCGCGTGCCCTTGAGCCTCGATGTAGGCCTCCATTCGGACCTTCAATAAGCAAAATCAACTCCATCAAAACATGTGGCTGATTGAATATCGCTCGATCGCCATGGCTCCAAAGACCGGTTAAGATCTATAGAAAAGAGCTAACAGGCTCGATACCACTTGTAGGACCGGAAGGCGACTAGGGGGTGAATAGGCGCTTTCAAAACTTTCTCGCCTAAGTCGAATTCAACACGAACTTTACTCCTTTAGCTATGAGAGCTAAGAAGATCAATAAGCACAGTGAAGCCTTGTCTTTGAACTTCGACAAACCCCGACAACCACCACGACACAAATGTGGAGACTTAAACTCAAAGGTTGATCTGGCACGGCGGTCGGGCCAAGCTACCACGGCGGTCGGACCGGCGTTCAACCAATGATCGGCCGGCAACTAAGCGGCGGTCGGACCGGTGGGCAACAGTTCGACCAGCGATGCAGTGATGCGAATATCTGGGCGGTCGGACCGCCGTTACAAGACGGTCGGACCGGTTGATCGATCGAAAAAGAACCCCAAATCCAAAGCGAAATTTGATCAACTTTTGATTCAACCAATGAAACTTGACCAAATTTGAGCACACCTCCTAATGATATTAGAGACCTATTTCTAGCGGCGATCCTTGGATCCACTTGCGAATCGATCTCTCAAGGATTTAATCAAAAGTGCACAAACCCTAGAAATATGAAAAACTTTGATTCAAGACTTGCTTGTGAGGATTGATGGTCTAGATGATTCTAGGAGTATTCCACACATCAAAGCAAGACAAAATGGGTCAAGAGACCAAGCATAAACCCTTGAATCAAGGAAGCACCAAATTCATTCAAATGAGAGAAGAACACAAGAGGAGACAAATGATCTCTCAAGCAAGCATCACAAGATTGATTGATCTCACAAGATGCTTACAAAGCCACTCCAACTAGGAGGACAAGAGCTCACCTAAGGAGCATACAATCTCTCCCTCTCTTCCTCTCCAAACCCTAACCCTAGAAAAGCAAGGGAAGAAACCAAATGAATGCCTCAAAGGTTTTCCTTCTCCCCCTTTCCTATTTATACTAGAGGACTAGAGTTACACAATTGGGGCCCACTCACCCATGGGACCCACATACTAATCTGTTGAAGCAATCTTTGCTTCACCACGTGTAGGTTGATCGGCGGTTCTCATCGGCGCCAAGCCTCTCTTGTCCGAATCCTCGGAACCTCCCGGAGACTACGCACCGATATCGCACCGCTTTGATCCAACCGGTGCACGAACCACCGTTCGATCCATCTTGTCCATTCTGCACCATGCTTGAGTCACACGACCTCACCCGGTATCCATGATCGTTACGGACCTCGGCTCTCCAAGCGTAGTCGATCCACTCACCGTTGGCGTCGTTGACACGCAAAGCCACCTGCGACAATAGACAAACAAACCGTTTAGGGAACAAGTTCTTCACAACTTGACCCACGTTAGTTCGCAATGCAATATACATCAATAAAGCATTGATAACTAAACATCAACCACATTGAAACCACAACAATGCAAACTTGGCTCACCTCCAAGTCAAAGCGGTCGACCGCCCCACAGGGCGGTCAGGCCGATATCAACGATCGGACCGCTCCCACAGCGGTCGGACCGGTCAAAGACTTAGCCAAAATTCCGGCTTGAAAATCCGAAACCTTCGGAATTTTCAACTCAATAGAACTTTTGTTAGGAGCTCAAAATGATGAAACCACATCCGGGAGACTCTCTCTTGCCTACACAACCTATTTTGGATTAGCTCCAAAATCCAAAGTTAGGTCAAGCCGGTCCGCCGGCCTCCATTCCGATCCGGCCAGTCCCAGGCGATCGACCGCCCACTCCACCGGTCGGACGCTTTGTGGTGCGGCGTGACAAAACAAACCCAAAATGCGAGATTTTGCAAACCAACAAAGCCATTGCCAATTGACTCATCATCCTGAGATCGTGCACATATCCTCACGATATCCACATTTGTCACCCAAAATAATTTCTGTAGATAATTTTATCATCTTTCCAGATTGAGAAAGAACAATCTAATTGGATTTATAGATTAATAGCTATTTTATGTTCTTCGCTGCTGTTCTCTTGGTTTGGACAGTTTTCTGTCAGGTACTTTCACCTTCTGTTTAGTAAATTAGTTTGGGATAATTAGAAAATCTTGTCAACTATAAATAGCAGCCCCAAGCCCCTCGTTGCCGTTTCACACCACGAGCGCAAGTATCCCCACACTCGTCCATTCCACAAGTGAGCTCGAGCTCCAGGTAAGGCTTGAGCGCTCGCTTCGGCCAAGCGCCTTCGCGACATTGCCAGCAAGATTGACGCCATCAGTCAAGCTCCTTCCTTCTTAAATGCATCAACTCACCTTCCCTGCCCTAGAGGAGGTTCCACTCATTTGATTTCACTTTGTATTCACAGGAGCTGCCCTAGAGGCGGTTCAACTCACCTTCCCTCCCCTCCGACCAGAGTACCCAGGCAGTCGGATCGACCTCGTCGGCCATCACCACTGCTTGGAGCCTCTCCCATCGTCGTAGACAATCATCACCAGACTATCTCCGGCTAGCCCGCTTCCTCCGCATCCTATCGGTACGTTCCTAGTGTCCACTGGATGCCCATTTTCACTCTAGATGCATGAAAGCTTTGTCGAAACAACGAATGCATTGTAGACCCAAGTTGTAGTTGAACCCCTGATAAATATCACAACTCACTGCTTATGTATAGATACATGATGAAAAATGTATACCTTGATTCCCTACTCAACAAAAATCACAACTTCACCCTTGTGAAAGGAATACTCGACAGTATGCTCATTTCCTCCATACATAACTCTGTTGTAGTCTTCCTTCTTTTCAAATGGCCGAGGATAACTTTTTAGAATCATGCTGGTCATTCATCACCTATGTTGCCGAGGGAGGGCCATACAACGAATCAAGCGCCACACTGCAACACGGGACGCGATTTTTGGTACGCGCTACAACACAATAATTCTATATCATACTCGCAATAATGTGTCTCGAACTAACTGTACCTATATATATAATTCTATTTTTGCAGTGCCGCCAGCAAAAACAATATCACCTATGTGCATTCTACGTTTACCATCATATGCGGCAAATGATGAGTGCAAAGATGAAGGATCCTAAGGTTTATCAATCTCGCAATAATTATTTCCTAATTATAAATTTAAATATATATATGCTTACTACTTTACTTCTGCTAGCAACAGGGTATGTACATAGATTTAGATGCACTCGTTATGAAAGAGGTCTCGGAGGTTCGAGGGGCACTCTGCGCCTTCATCAAGACAGAGACCGTTCATGCCGACAGAGAGTTTCACTCCGTCGACACCGCTGAACGACCTTGAAACTATAGATTCAATTGTAATTGATCACTTTGATTAGTTGTAGTTGTAATTGAGTCGGGGCCTCAATCAGGAGTATCGCGGATGCAGGCGGCGGTTTGCATGACTTGGCTCGTGGTCGGCGGGGCGGGGATGGAGCTGGAGAGGGATCCTTCTTCGCAGAGGCAGGCTACTAGTGGCCCTGTTCCTGCTGGTGGTGCTGGTGGTGGCCAGAAGCGGAGTTTTAGTGGGGGAGGTCGGTCTTCTCAGCGACCGATTCCCAAGAGGTTTCAGGGAGGTCATCCCTCGCACCCTGTTCAGCAGTGGCAGTCTTCTTCATTAGCGCCACGTTCTTCATCATCTACACCCAGATGCGTCCTGCTCCAGGTCAAGGTATGAAATGCTTCAGGTGTGGTGAAGGGCATCGGGCTTCAGAGTGTTCTTTCAAAGGGACATGCCGTCTGTGTGGTCGGGAAGGCCACAAGTTGTCTGTATGCAAGGAGAACCCAGCGAGCATCATCAGGTGGGAGTCAGTCCCAGCAGCTTCTTCTTCCAGTGTTCCTCGGGGTTTAGTTCAGACCCTACCTGCTGTGACTATGCCTCAGTTCTCTTCAGGATGGGTTCCTCCTGCAGAATTTACTCCTGCACCACATGCGGGGTTCTACTGGAACCCCGTTCCAACTGCACCGCCATCGTTCGTTCCTCCCGCAACAGTTCTTGGTTACCCTTCGCCGAGTGTTGGTGCATCCTCTTCTCCAGCACCACGGTAGTCTACGCCATGCCCACCCCTGAGACCATGGGTCGTCCTGACGTGGTGACAGGTACTTTACTAGTCGATTCACATGATGATTTCGTTATGTTTTATTCAGGGGCTACTTATTCTTTTGTGTCCCTCGAGTTTGCTAGAAGGGCGGGTTTGAGTTTGCAGCATATTTCTGAGTCTGTGGTAGTCAGCTCTCCGGTGGGTCTTATTTCTAGCTCTACAACATGTCCGGGCTACTCTATTACTATTGATGATGGGAATTTCTCTGCTAACCTTATGGTAATTCAGTTGTCACCTTTTGATGTTATTACAGGCATGAGCTGGTTATTACATTTACGTGCTAAGATTTGTTGTTATACGGAAGGCGGTGACTTTGCAGGCCCGTCGATGAGAGGCTGGTGTTTGAGCGATGCACCATCTGATTCATTGTTCGTGTTGGTTAGTCTGTTTCCTAGTCACCGGGCCTCAACCATTGGGTTGCTTTGGTCTCTCAGCGAGAAGACTAACTCTTCACTGCGTATCGAGGAGGTTCCTGTCGTGAATGAGTTTTCTGATATCTTTCATGTGGAACTTCCAAGAATGCCTCTAGTGCGGAAAGTGGAGTTTTAGATTGATCTTATTCCGAGAACTCGTCCCATTTCGATGTCTCCATACCGTTTGGCATGACTTTTCCAGGAGGAGTTGAAAAAGCAATTGGACGATCTTCCGTCCAACGGTATGATTCGACGTAGTGTTGCCGTGGGGCGCGCCTGTTATATTTACTAAGAAGAAAGATGGCAGTTGGCATATGTGTGTGAACTATCGAACTCTTAATCAAGCTACTGTAAAGAATAAATATCCCTTGCCCCACATTGAGGATCTCTTTGATCAACTAAAGGGGGCTATAATAGTTTCCAAGATTGACGTCCTGTCAGGTTATAACCAGATTCGAGTTCGAGAGCAAGATATTGAGAAGACAAATTCTCTACGAGGTATGGCTATTATGATTATAAGGTTATGTCTTTTGGGCTAACAAATGCTCCTGTAGTTTTCATGGAAGCCATGAACAGTATGCTGCATCGATACCATGATGATTTCATTGTAGTATTCTTTGATGATATCCTGATTTATTCCAAGACGGAATAGGATCATGTCCAGCATCTGAGGTTGGTTCTTGAGACATTAAGAGAGAACCAATTTTATGCCAAGCTGAAGTGTGAATTCTTGATTTCCGAAGTTGGGTTTCTGGGCCATGTAATTAATTAAGAGGGTATTTCAGTTGATCCTAGCAAGATCTCAACGGTGGTAGAATGGAAAAGGCCAACCAATGTCAAGGAAGTGAGGAGTTTCCTGGGTTTAGCTGGCTATTATCGACGCTTTGTGGTGGGTTTTTCGACCATCGCTAGACCGATGTCCCAGCTGACACAAAAAGGTGTCAAATTCCAATGGTCAGATGCGTGTGAGCGCAATTTCTGTACTTTGAAAGATAGGATGGTGACCGCTCCAATCCTTACCCTTCCTGAGCCTGGGAAGCAATTCACCATCTATTCAGATGCGTCTAGAGTTGGACTTGGTTGTGTGCTCATGCAGGATGGCAAAGTGATTGCCTATGCATCGAGGCAGTTGAAGAAATATGAGCAAAATTATCCTACTCATGATTTAGAATTTGTTGTAGTGGTTCTTGCTTTGAAGATCTGGTGTCATTATTTGTACGGCGAATCTTGTGATATATTCACCGATCACAAGAGTCTGAAATATATCTTTACCTAGAAAGACTTGAACCTGAGACAGAGGAGATGGCTAGAGTTGATCAAAGACTATGATCTTACCATTCAGTATCACCCTGGCAAGGCTAATATTGTAGCAGATGCTTTGAGTCGCAAGGCGACACCTCCTACTCTCAGTTGTCTTATTGCTGATTTTGAGCGTATGGATATCTCATTTTCCTTTGCAGGTACCGCCCAAACTGAGACTCGGTTACTTCTTGAGTCAGCCATCCCAGATCGAGTGCGGGAAGCACAACAGCATCATCAGATGCTCCAGCGAGTGAGGAAGCGTTTTGTTGAGGGAAAATAAAGTCACTTCAGCGTAGATGAGTCTGGTTCATTGCTTTTTAAAGGTCGCCTCTGCGTACCACAGGAGGCTCAGGTTAAAGATGAGATTCTAAGGGAAGCACATCGTACTCCATATACCGTACATCCTGTTGAGACCAAGATGTACAAGGACTTGAAGAAGAGTTTCTGGTGGAAAAGGATGAAGGTTGATATCGCTCAATGTGTAGCATCTTGTGGAGTTTGCCAGTGGGTCAAGGCTGAGCATAAGCGACCAGCAGGTTTGCTGCAACCTTTGGAGGTTACAATATGGCCGTGGGATGACATATCCATGGATTTCGTAGTTGGTTTACCTCGCACGCAGCGAGGAAATTATTCTATTTGGGTCATAGTGGACCGATTTAGTAAGTCTGCACATTTCATTCCTATACGTACAACAAATTCAGTAAGTGATTTGGCTCCTCTCTATGTGCGAGAAATAGTGCGGTTGCATGGGGTTCCTAAAACCATTGTTTCTGATCGAGATGCTAAATTTGTCTCCAAGTTCTGAGAGAGTTTGCAAGGTGCCTTGGGCACACAACTTCATCTTAGTACCGCTTTTCACCCCCAAACAGATGGTCGGTCTGAACGCACCATACAGACACTGGAGGATATGCTCAGATGTTGTATTATATCTTGGAAGGGAGGCTGGGAAGATCACTTAGCTTTAGCAGAATTCGCTTATAACAACAGCTATCACGCTAGTATTCAAGCTGCTCTGTTCGAGGTTCTTTACCGGCGGAAGTGCAGGTCCCCGTTGTGTTGGGATGTAGTTGGGGAGCGGACAGTTTTGGGTCCGCCCGGGTTCGTGGTGTGGTCGAGTAGCGAGGATTAGGAAGAATCATTTCTTTGCTCGGTAGTGAGAAGAGCTATCTGAGATGTCAAAAGCGAGATTTGTAATTGAAGTGGGGGCGAGGTTACATTGAGAATATAAACACCAAAGGCGTAGTGTGGTTTGGTACCAAAGGAAAGATTAGCCCGAGGTACGTTGGACCATTTCCCATCATGGCACGAATTGGGAGATTGGCTTACCGCTTGGATTTTCCTTAGTCCATGCGCGGGGTTCATAATGTATTTCATGTATCAATGTTGAGGAAGTTCTTGAGAGACCCAGAGCAGGCTATTCCCTTGGAGCCTTTGAGCATTGAGCAAGATCTTACCTTCGAGTCCCAGCCGGTGAAAATATTAGAAGAGTCAGAACTGGTTCTGGGGAACAAGACCATGAAGTATGTTAAGATTCTTTGATCTCATCAAACTGAGTGGGAGGCCACGTGGGAGCTAGAGTCTCGCATGCGCGAGTAGTATCCAGACCTATTCGTTTCTGGTATGTGTTACCTTTGTTAAATTTCAGTCGTAGTTTTCTTTCGGGTAGATTGGTGAGTAGATTCGAAGTCGAATCCTGTTGGGGGGGTAGAATGTAATACCACGGAATAGAATCGGTAAATAGAAAAGAAGCCGGGGAGGGTAAAGACAAAAACAAAATTGGAATTTTCAGTTTCGGCAAGGGGGTTTTCTGCTTTTATTCGCCAACCTTGGCCGCGGGCCGCGACCCAGAAGGCCCAAGAGGGAAGGGGGGAGCCTCCCCCAACCCTAGCCGCCCACTCCCCCTCTTCCCACCTCCAAGCCGCCGGCCTCGCTCCCCATCTGGTGCCTCCCCTGCTGCCGCCACTCCCTGGTGGTGGTGCTCCTCCTCCCCCGACGTCGAGCACTCCTGCCGATCTCTCTTGTTGCTGTCCCCGGGCGGCGGTTATTGCGTACGGTGGTTGGCCAAGAGAAGGAGAAAGAGAGGAGAAGGGGGATCGTCGTCACCAAGAGCTTGTTCATCACTTCCCTGGGATCATCAAGGGTAACAATCATCGTTCTTGGTCATTTGACAATTTGGTAGATGCGAATTCGATTAAATTTGGTTGGATCGAAATCTATCCCTAGTAGATCTGTTTTGTCCAAACTGTTGCGCGCCAAGTTTCGGCATCTTAGAAGCCGATCTGGAGGCTCCACCTCCTAGAGATTTGTAGCCACGGTTCTTAGCTTTCCACAGCCACAAAGATCACCATATTTCGATCCATGATTCAAAAGTTACGATAGATTCTTTCCTGCTGTTATGAGAAACCTAACGAGAATTGACAACAAAGTTGTTTAATGAAATATGATTTGGTTAGGATCAGATTCAGATTTATTACACAGAACGATTTCTATAGATAATTTTATCATCTTTCCGAATTGATAAAAAACACTCTAATTGGATTTATATATTAATAGTTATGTTATGTTCTTATTTAACATTACATTGTTAGTGCGGGCGGTTTTACATCACGATACTTTCACCTACATTTAGTAAATTACTTTGGCGGAATTAGGAAATCTTATCAACTATAAATAGCAGCCCCAAGCCCCCTCGTTGCCGTTTCACACCATGAGTGCTAGTTTCCCCACACTCGTCCATTCCTCAAGCGAGCTCGAGCTCTAGGTAAGGCTTGAGCGCTCGCTTCGGCCAAACGCCTCCGCGACATTGCCAGCAACATTGATGCCATCAGTGAAGCTCCTTCCTTCTTAAATGCATCAACTCAGCTTACCTGCCCTAGAGGCGGTTCCCCTCATTTGATTCCACTTTGTATTCACAGGAGATGCCGCCGACCTCGTTCTTCCTCCCACCGACCAAAGTACCCCAGGCAGTCGGATCGACCTCGTCGCCCATCACCACCGCTTGGAGCCTCTCCTATCATCGTAGACAATCATCGCCAGACTATCTCTGGCGAGCCCGCTTCCTCCGCATCCTATCGGTACGTTCCTAGTGTTCACTAGATGCCCATTTTCACTCTAGATGCATGAAAGCATTGTCGAAACAACGAATGCATTGTAGACCCGAGTTGTAGTCGAACCCCCGATAAATAACACAACTCATTGCTTATGTATAGTTACATCATAAAAAAGTTATAACTTGATTCCCTACTCAACAAAAACCACAAATTCACCCTTCTGAAAGGAATACTCGACAGGTATGCTCATTTCCTCCATACATAACTCTGTTGTAGTCTTCCTTCTTTTCAAATGGCCGAGGATAACTTTTTGGAATCATGCAGGTCATTCATCACCTATGTTGCCGAGGGAGGGCCATACAACAAATTGAGCGTCACACTACAACACAGGACGCGATTTTTAGTACACGCTACAACACAATAATCCTATATCATACTCGTAATAATGTGTCTTGAACTAATTGTACCTATATATATAATTCTATTTTTGCAGTGCCGCCAGCCAAAACAAGATCACATATGTGCATTCTACGTTTGCCATCATATGCGGCAACTGATGAGTGCAAAGATGAAGGATGCCGAGGTTTATCAATCTCGCAATAATTATTTTCTAATTATAAATATATATATATATATATATATGCTTACTACTTTACTTCTGCTATCAATAGGGCTTGAACATAGATTTAGATACACTCATTATAAAAGAGGTCTCGGAGGTTCGAGGGGCGCTCTGCGCCTTCATCAAGACAAAGACCGTTCACGTCGACGGAGAGTTTCACTCCAACGACACCACTGAACGACCTTGAAACTATTGATACAATTGTAATTGATCACTTTGATTAGTTGTAATTGTAATACCCCATAATAGAATCGGTAAATAGAAAAGAAGCCGGGGAGGGAAAAGACAAATACAAAATCGGAATTTCCAGTTTCGGTAGGGGGGTTTCTGCTTTTATTCGCCAACCTGGGCCGTGGGTCGTGACCCAGAAGGCCCAAGAAGGAAGGGGGGAGCCGGCCAAAGGGGGGTGCCTCCCCCCAACCCTAGCCACCCACTCCCCCTCTCCCCACCTCCAAGCCGCCGGCCTCCCTCCCCATCTAGGCCACCCCTACTGCCGCCCCTCCCTGGTGGTGGTGCTCCTCCTCCCACGACATCAAGCGCTCCTGCCGATCTCTCCTGTTGCTGTCCCCGGGAAGCGGTTCTCGCGTATGGTGGCCGGCCAAGAGAAGCAGGAAGAGAGGAGAAGGGGATCGTCGTCACCAAGAGCTTGTTCATCGCTTCCCTGGGATCATCAAGGGTAACAATCGTCGTTCTTGGTTGTTTGACAATTTGGTACATGCGAATTTGATTAAATTTGGTTAGATCGAAATCTGTCCCTAGTAGATCTGTTCTGTCCAGGCTGTTGCGCGCCCAATTTTGACATCTTAGAGGCAGATCTGGAGGTTCTCACCTCCTAGAGATTTGTAGCCATGGTTCTTAGCTTTCCACAACCACTAATTCCGATCCACGGTTCTAAAAGTTACGATAGATTCTTTCCTGCTGTCCTGAGAAACCTGATGAGAAATGTCAGTAAAGTTGTTTAATGAAATATGATTTGGTTTGGTTCAGATTCAGATTTGTCACCCAAAATGATTTCTGTAGATAATTTTATCATCTATCCAGATTGATAAAGAACACTCTAATTGGATTAATAGATTAATAGTTATGTTATATTTTTCGCTGTTGTTCTGTTGGTCTGGATAGTTTTCTGTCAGGTACTTTCACCTTCTGTTTAGTAAATTACTTTGGCAGAATTAGGAAATATTGTCAACTAGAATTTTATAGTGTTTCTCGTTAGGTTTCGTTGGGCACTAGACTCATCTCGTTCCGAGTTCCAGATCAATAGATATGAATTTTTCTGTGCCGCTATCCAGTGTCGTTTCAAGTGGCTGATCTGTCTGATTTCAGTTTTGGGATTATTTGTTGTATTGGATAGTTAGCCAGTTATTGTAGATCATCGGTAGTTTTGTCCGGTATCATGTTGTTCTTATTTCGAGTACATAATTGTGTAGGCAGTGAGGCGGCGAGTGTTGGAGCACCTTCGTTGCCTCCTAGCGCGTCACATCGCGGAAGGCATGTACAATGTGTTAATATATATTGATTTCGGATGAATGATTGTTGATGCACTGTTAATCGAGTGGTCCATGTTCATATTCCATGTTATATAATCCGTTCTTAATTGGTAATCCATGTGGAAGAAAGTGGTGACCTTCATTGCATATGTTTCATTCCATTCATGCGTTATTCATGTTCCATCCACGGGAGTGGAATTGTAAAGATCCATCAACTCCAGTATAGGCACGTAAGAGCCACAATTCCAATGCGGGCAATTTCGGAAACCCGTATGAAACGTTCTTCATACGGTAATTGGATCCCCGGACTTTGTTAAGTACGGGCTTAGGTGAACACCGACGGGTGTGTCACTCGCTATACCGGTATGAGCATGTGTGCTGTCCATTCCTTTCAGTACATCCATTCATTCCATACATACACATAAGTTTCCATAGCTAAGTTCATCATTCGTATGGTGGTTGACTTGTTCATATTTTTGTATGATCAATTGTTTGTTGTACTTCTGCTCATTCTTGTTTTGTTTATTTATTTAGGTGATCGTTGATGATGGCTATGTTGGGAGGGAGTAGACAAGTACTTTTCACTCAGTTCACCATATTTTATCTTCAATAATAAGTTTCGATTATGTCTTCCATTCGTTAATTGAGGAACTGTAATAAATAAAGTTAAGATTGGTTGATATTTCTCTCCATGTTATGTTTATTTAAATGCCGCTAGTGGTTTTTTAATCACTCCCTGATTATACTCAAATGAATTTAGTCTTTAGTCCTGCTTTGGTTCTAATGCATGATGATCCCTTTCTGCCATTATATGAGTTATTGTTTGCTTTGGTTCTAATGCATGATAATCCCTTTCTGCCATTATATGAGTTATTGTTTAAAATAATTCTGAAGTATAGCTGTATGTTAGTTTTAGTAGTGGCATCTTGGCTTCCGAATTGCCCGGGTGTTACAGTAATTCAGTTGTAAATCTAGCGACAATACTTGAACATGATCTTTTGTAATTAATTTTGAGTTTTAAATGATCACTTTGAATTGTTAACAATTGATTCATTTGTGATGTATCTGTTTTATGCTTGCTAGTTTTCAGAGGGTATGGCTAGCAATTCCTGAGGCTAGCCGAAAATCAAAAATAATAATTTGGTATAAAGAACTATCACATACGGTTTTTGGTTGGAGCCGTCTAGGAAGGGTACTATCACAGACGATTAAAAAAAACGTCCGTGAAGGGCCACTATCACAGACGGTTTCAACCAAGAACCGTTTGTGATACGTAGTATATCACAGACAGATATCACAGACGGTTAGTAAATAGAACCGTCTGTGATATTGGCCCTTCACAGACGGTTCTTGGTTGAAACCGTCTATGATAGTAGCCCTTCACAGACGATTTTAACCAAAAATTGTCTGTGATGAGTCTTATCACAAATGGTTCAAAAACTATATATAATAACTAACTGTTATTACAGACATAAAAATTCATACAGTTCAAAAACCATTTGTGATGACAGTTCCGTACCATCTGTGATTTACTTTTGTATAGTAGTACTTCGAATTAAAGTAGGAGCTTGCAATAGGAGTGATTTCAGACATTGTTCCTGAATCAAATTACTATTCACCATATGTACTGTTCACCAAGCCTGTACGTTTAGGGGTAGACCCCCTATTGTAACCAAGTTGGCGTTGAAGAAAACACAAAAAAATCACATGTTTATGTGGCGCATAATGATCGTACATGTGTTTAGGATATTCCCATCTAGGGTTTTGTGATTGCATGAGTATTGGAGGGTGACTTTTCTTCTAAGATCCTTGATTCCTTGTGGATCATCTCACCAATCCATAGTGTCGGACCCGGATTTTGTAAATCCAAATCCTCTGTGAAATCTCTGTGCTATTCCCTGGATCAGTAGATAGCACTCCACAGGTACATTGCTGAATCAAACCATACATGGCGTAACATCATTTCATTCATTAATTTACACATCAGAGTTTACATAGACCGCTTCGGGTCAGTTTTTACAATAAGAGCCAAACAGGCCAAATGAGTACATTACAAAAGATAGCGGAAGCGACAACGGAAGCAAGGGGTGAGGCACATCTTACGCGAGGCAAGTATTTGAGGAGCAGTGTACACCGATATTATCAAAATCCCGGACAATATAGGAGGTACACAAGAACCGTAGTCGGCTAGGCTGAGGTGAGACTAGAACAACTAAGGGTGAACTACGCTTCAGCGATTCCTGGGTCTTGGACTTACGGATCCTCGTAGTAGTCGTAGTCTTGGTCTTCCTACTTACGAGGATTTGGGAGAGAGCGAGGATGAGCACAACTACGTGCTCATGAGCCCACACAACAGATGCAATAATATACATGCAAGGTGTAACAAGGTTGGCTCGAGTTCTTTTATTTGCGTAAGCGGTATTTGTAAATCGAGATATTAGGAAATCCTACCACTTAGCATTTTAACCAATTTGCATTTTTAAAGAGATTAATTGTGCGATAAGTAATAACGAGAGGTTCCTCCATCGAAACTCTGTCTCATGCTTCATTTGATTGGAGCTACCTCCATACATTAACAACACTTGAATACGATGATCCGGGAAAAGTCAAATCTCGGGCCCGACACTGGTTTTCATATCACCCACAAAGTTTTGAAATAGAACTAACTCAAATTCACGTTCCCATGTCGCTTTTGACCGTAGGCGTGGTACATTTAAGCGATTTTGACTCTGCGAGAGGTTATACACTTTACCCACAAGAGACAATCATACTCGTTACCCACATGATTAGTAGTCATGTAGTTGGCGGTCGTCACGGTAACCTTTCAATCCGCCGCCCTTTCCATCATCTCACCCATATGGGGTTGCGCCCATAAGTTGTGCGGGATGTTCACCACTCTGACAGCGTGGCTGGCGACCTCACCCTCGGTGTCCCTTCGGCTCATGCCCTTGCCTCTCCTCCACGGTGAGATGACTTTCGGGGTTCGATAAATTTACTAAGCCAAGTTGCATTTTGCGAGACTTGTGGTTGTACTGTTTTACGGGAGGTCATGACAAGATTAAGTCCTTAATCCACCCGAGGACAGTTCATACCACATACCAATCGCTCTCGTGCTGCGGCACCCACCATTCTCTCCATCGCCCGGATGTGGTATTAGCAAGTTTTAGGGTTTTGGAGAAGTATAAAACAAATTATCCAACCAGTCCGATCATTCTCCTCAATGATTTGCCCAAAACATTTGTCATGATTAAAGGATGATGATTTGGGGTAAAAATACCCCGGTACTTAAACAAGTCTAGCATGGCGTTTAAGTACGACCTATAACTAGTATGTTACCAGGTATTTACTAGGGTGACAAGGATAATGGGAGTTCAATTTTCAAGGATATGAGGTAATAAATGATTAATCAACAAGTAGGCATTTAACTACCTTAGGGTGTTTGACATATATTTGCATAGAAATTAGAGCATGCAATTTAATATTTTAAACGAATATAATTTGCATAAAATGTGGGATCAATATGATCAAAGTGTTGACTCGCTTGGGATAAAGGTAGAAGGGTCTAGGTATTCTTGAGCTTGTTCGAAGTGGAGGTCTCCCGCGTCTTCGAATCCTACTCGAACGGTAAATCTAGGAAAGATACAACAGACAAAGAGAGCAAATAAATACAAATCACCAAGCAAATGAACTCCAATTTAAATAAGACCAGTGCCATTAGCAAGATCTTGATTTTAGAAAATTTTAGGAAAGCAGATTCATAATTTTGGAGCTATAATGAGGAGTTATGAATTTTGAAGCTTTCAGAAATTTTCAATTGACTAGAAAATCGAAATGGTGGAAAACGTGGAGCGACACGTGGCGGGCTTGCTGCAGGTGCGGTGCCGCAGCGCCAAGCGTGGCGTGGGCGAAGGCCGACCACGCCTGTGGCCGGGTCCACGGGTGCAGGTCTTCAAGCCGCGATGACTAGGGCCCACGTCGTCTCGATTTTGAAACCGGTTAAGCCGAGTGCTTAACCGAATCGCGGTCCCACATCGGCGTCACGGAGGATGATTAGCGCCGATTAAGCGGGATTAACCCTTGCGTAAATAGTAATTGCCGGCCATTTCATCAAACAAGCGGGACCGAGGGGAGGAGAGGCGCGCGCGGCTCGTCGCCGTGAGGCGAAGCGGCGGCGCGAGGTTGCCAAAATGGGTTCCCCTCGGTGAGGCGATCCGATGATGATGGCGGCGGTGCCGAGGATCACCGGGCGGCGCGACCATGGGAGGCGGCGGGAGCTCGGCCGGAGGTGGAGAAAGCGGCCCGGCGCGGCGCTTGCTGGAATTGGGAAGCAGGGGTCGTGGGGTCCTTGGAAGCTCACAGCCAACAATGGCGGGAGGTGGTCGGGTGAGAGATCGGCGGTGAAGAAGATCTGGCGGGGCGGGAGAGCGAGCTCGATCAGCTGCGGTGGTCGGAGCCGGGCTTGAGTGGAGCACTCTGGGTGGTGGTGGCGCAGCGGTGTGGGGTGGCGGCGCAGGGAGATCGCCGGAGGTGGAGATCGGCGGAGGCGGGTCGGCGAGCCAGGAGAGCCGGCCAAGGGCAATGGCACTTACACAGGAGCAAGGGGTGGAGCGGGGAGGTGAAGGGGCTCCTCTAGGGCTTTATAGGCGGAAGAGGAGGGCCGAAGGGAGAAGGTGGGCGCCATGAGTCAGGAGCTCGGCATGGGCTCCTGCGCGCCTGGGAAGCAGTGGAGGCGGGGCATGGGCGCGGGATGGTGGTGGCGGGATGGCGGTGCTGTGAGGCCGGTGCACGGGGCGATCCTGATGGAGGTGACGGGAGTTGGTGGGAAGCTGGCGCTGGCACACACGGGGAGAGAGAGAGAGGGAGATGGCGCTGGGAGAAAACTTCGCGCAGGGAGAGATGTCTTTGGGCGGCTCGGTTACATGGGGAAGAAGGCGGCCGAAGCCGGAGGAGGGTAGCGGGCGGTGAGGGAGAGGACTGGTGAGCCCAAGGAGAAAAGGGGAAATGGCTAAAATGGGTTAAGGCCCCAAAACCGAAAAGAGAGCTACAAACTTGAATTTGAAATTTTGAAAACACGGAAATATTTGAAACACAAATCCGAGCTGACAAGGAGTTTGAAATTTTTCGAGAAATACTGCAAATTGAAACACGAATTGAAAATAGGGATTAAATAGTAAACACTATTCATTAACCGAAAAACGGGGTGTTACACATAGCATCCTCAATTGTTCACAGTTTGGTGTTGTTCGCTCGGTTTGATTTTATTTCTCTCTTCGGATTGATTCAACATCAACTAAGTATCATTAATTGCTTTGGAGATACACCTGTTCTTCCATTTTCCTGAACCAAGAAAGAGGAAAGCTGAAGTTTTACTTCGATCAAGATTGAAATACAAGTACCATGAAAGATTGGCCACATTACGTATTAACCCCACGTTGATCCGTATCCTTTGGCCTCCTCATGTGGGACGACCAAAGGATGCAAGAGGAGAGAGGAGAGGGGAGGAGGCGGCTCGGTTGGGGGAGGCGAGGAGGCAGTTGAGTGGCTCGACTAGGGCTGGCACCTGCACCAGCAGATTTAGCCGTCCTATCTCAATCCTACGGCCCACGAAAATATTGTGATGTGGCACAGCAGGTACGTCGCCTAGTCCCGCAGGCTTTATTTAGGCCGACACAGAGCACATGTATAACTGGCCTCTCACCACCGTCAAGCTTACTCGCATATTGTTGCCGTGATCCCATGCCGCCATCTGTCGCTCTGGGATGTCAATGAGTTGACAAAAATGTAAAAGATAAAATTTTATGATGATTTATAAACTGTAACAAAACATGTATCTACAAAGTGGGATAAGCGCGAATATGGTGATGCAAATTTTGTGATCCAAATATTGTATTACGGTTTCGTTATTGGGGAAAAAAATCAATTATCTGTTCCTATGTAATGTACTCCGTTGCACGTTTCATCTGTACTTGAATTTTCCACCTTTATTTCTTGATAAAAAAATTAAATATGCCGCACATATGCCAAACATATTGTTACGCACTAGGAGCGGATTATATGATTATATTATCTCGAGATTATACCCGTGATCTCAACTTATTGCCTAGGCTAAAACATGCACTAGGTTAGGCAGAAAGGGAGAATATAGAACACGAATCAGTCCCTGCACCAACACAACAAAATTTCTCTATGATTTGCCTTTCGTTGTTGCTGCTTTCCACACATCTCTCGAACTCGAAAGGTGTCAATATTTTCTGTGGAAGTTGGCCAATTCTATTGGTCCATGCAGCACGGAATCCATGCACCAATAATGGAGACATGCCTAATAAAGCGTACTTCTTTGAACGATTTACTCATTACATTCGTCATGAGTGCATCATGCATGTGAGCTGTCATGTTTAGGTAGAAGGGAGTACTTTCCAGGAAGGCAAGCACAAGGAAACAATCTTGTTTTTAAGATGAATTTTGTAAGATGAATCCAGTGTGTTTTCTGGTTTTACAGGTGTTAACTAGTGGTGGAATTTTTTGACCTCCGGCAGTGGTGAAGTATGCAAAACACACAATGCAAACTCACGTGTCCAGACAAATAGAATTGCGCATCAGTGAGGGGGAAATTCATTTGAGAAAGCTTGTCACTTTTGTCTAACGTTCGTCACTAGTCTTAGTCGGATGCTTTCAATTCATATATGGATCCCTTTTTGTAAGATTTAATATTTGTATCTGGTTTTACTATGACAACTTGTGATGACCCCACCATTTTTAAACAAGGAAGTCCCACCATTACAAGATTTACAATTCTTCCCAACCATTATTTCCCAATGGCCACCGGTTTCTGCACACTCCTTCGGGGCTTGTTTGGATAGGGATTAATTAGAACCAGTCCTTTCGAATTGAAAGTGATTTTAGTTTAAATTCCAAATCAATTCAAATGGATTAAGTCGCATCACAATGTATCCAAACAAACCTTTCGTATTTTTCTCATACAGCCGATTGTGTTTGTAATGTAATCCGAATCTTTCCCCATCCAAAAGGACAAATAACCGACGATAAGATTCAAAACAAAGTGAAGCCAACAAGATGATTGGCACTTGACAAAAGATTTTACAAAGGGTTATCACCATCAGGTAAAGTTTGCAATATAGTAGTGCATACGTACTATGAAATGTATATTAACTATACACAAAAATGGATGTCAGGCTTGGGGTATCTTCCAACCTGAAATCCTACCTTATATAAACCAACATATATACCCTTGATATACATCATCCAACAAATTTAGACGTAACTAATATGCTGAAATTAGTTCTATTCTAATGTTTTGCAGTGGTGCATTTTTTCAACATAAAAAATCTAGATCTCTATTTTATAAAATAACCATATTATTTTTTACTTCAAAACAGTCATATTCATAATCTATCTATTTTGAATCGTGACAGTGGTCCCGCATTCGACTTGGCACGGCGGTGTGGACCAAGGAGGAAAAGAAAATTTGAATTCTTTTTTATTTATAAAAAAATAGTTACACATGGAGGTTGAGAAAGAACCAATGGCAAAAATGGCATGAAGGGGCCAGAGTAAAGATATTGTTTGATTTACTTGAGTAATACTGTTTGTTTTTAAGTGTCTACAAACTTCGAATTGTTCAGTAGTTACTACTCTTTTTAATTTGTTAGCAAAATTTTAAAATTATAGTTCAGGATTTGAAACCTAGATAGTTTTTGAATTGTATATTATTTACAATTCTTTTCGATAGTTTGCAATTCCTTTTAATAAATCATTGTATGCATGTCAGGTCAATAATTAGTGATATACGATGTGGCATCATAATTATTCAGTGATGTAATATACCACATTAGATGTATTTATCCAAATTAATAATGGCCATCCAACTAATGGTAATATCAGTCGCAAACCATTGCTAGTTCAGCTAGCGGAACACCTCTTTTATTCTTGACCAAGACCGTCTCACCACCGTTTTTAGGAGTTAATTCTTTGTGGGCTATTTTATGGATTTATTACTATAGGATTTGTTCCCACAGCCACAGTTTATTTGGTATTATTAATTTGTGGGTTAGTTGTGGATTTATTAGGACTTAAACCTTTCTGTCTATATATGTTTTCAAAATATGTACTCTAACTAACCTCCAGCATGTACTTTAAAGGAGAACAATATGATCACAGAATTAATTACCCAATTCCTTTGAAGTAAAATCAATTGTATATTAAGCACTAGTACTGGTGGAGAAATTTGCTCAATAGTTGAAAAGTAAGATTTGCCCTATGTTTTCAAATAGACCTATAAGAACTAGAAGCCATGATATAGTCTATGGGAAGATGGGAATATGGCAAATTCTAGAAGCTTATAGTTATAGTGTCATCTTACAAGATAGAAAAGTCAACCCTTGTAGCTTCAAGGACACACAACAATTATCCATGCATCCACTTGCTTTTCTACTAATCAGATTTCTTAATTTTTAATATACTACGGGAGAAAAAATTGCTATCAAATATAAAATAAAGGAATAAGTCCACTGTAGGACCGGAAAGGCGACTAGGGGGGGTGAATAGGCGCTTTCACAACTTTCTCGCGTAAATCAAATTCAACACGAACTTTACTCCTTTAGCTATGAAAGCTAAGAAGATCGATAAGCACAGTGAAGCCTTGTCTGAATTCGATAACCCAAACAACCACGGCACAAAGTGGAGACTTAAACTCAAAAGCGGATCTGAGGCACGGCGGTCGACCAAGCTACCCAGGCGGTCGGACCGGCGGTCAACCACACTACTACGAAAACCTTATCACGAGACGGTTGGAACCGTCATCACGAACGATTTTGAACCGTGCGAATTTTTATATGCGTGATAGCGGGCGGTTATCACGAGCGGTTTTCAAATGCGTGATAAGTTTATCACGAGCAGTTACGAAATAGAACCGTGCGCGATCTTTGCGATATCCGAGCGGTTCTTGGTTCAAACCGTCAGTGATCTTGAATTATCACGAGCGGTTTTTAAGAGAGCAAATGCGTGATACGGAAGTATCACGAGCGGTTCTTGGCTCAAGCCGTCTGTGATACTTCAATATCACGGATGGTTTTTAATAGAACCGTGCGTGATAATTGATATCCTGAGCGGTTCTTGGTTTAAACCGTGCGTGATACTTCAATATCACGAGCGGTTTTTAATAGAACCCGTGCAGTGATAATTTAGTATCACGAGCGGTTCTATTAAAAAAATGCGTGATGCACGATCCTGACGGTTTGAGCTAAGAACCGTCGTGAGGCTTGCATATCACGAGCGGTTCTTGGATTAAACCGTGCGTGATATATCCTTCCACTAACTAGTTTTTGTCGTATTTTCATTTAGCCTCGGGAATTGCTAGCCATGCCCTCGAAAATAAACAAGCGAAACTTGACTACATCCTGATTATTGTTGACCACTCAAAGTGTTCATTTAACTCAAAATCAATTAAAAAGAATGTTTGAAGTATTGTCGCTAGAGTTACAAATTGAATTACAACTAGTCAAAGTGAGTTACAATATTGAATCAATTACAACTAGTCGACGACGTGAAACTCTCCGTTGGGGTTAACGATTTCCGACTTGATGAAGCTAGTAGAGCAACCCTCGAACATGTGTGACCTCGTTCTTACGGAGTGCTTTTAACTCTAGGTTTAAGTCTGTCGCTAGCAAGAGTAAAGTAGTAAGAATATATATTTAAATTTATAATTAGAAAATAACTATAGCGAGATTGACCTACACGGGGATGGTGTGTCGTGGAATTAATCAATAGCGCATATGATGGCATCGTAGAATGCGCATAGGTGATCTTGTTTTTCTTTGGCGACCTTTGCAAAAATGGATATACATATATAGTGCAGATCAGTTCGAGATGCAATATTTACTGAAGTATGATATATTATTATTGTGTTGTATCGCGTCTAGGAAATCGCATCTTGTGGGTTAGTGTGGCGCTCGTTCCCTTGTATAAACCTCCCTCGACAACATAGCCGATGAGCGCCCTACATGATTCCAAAAGTTATCCTCGTCCATTTCAAATGAAGGAAGACTACAATACAATTATGTGCGGAGGAAATGATCGTACCTTTCGAGTATTCCTTTAAGAAGGGTGAAGTCATGGTTTTTGTTGAGTAGAGAATCAAGGTACAATACCATGTTCCTCTTTGGCACAATAATCACAAGAATCGATGGAACCTACTCATGTATGTCGCTATAGTCATAAACCTATATATGTTCAAGCGAATTTTGTGTAGCAAGTAGTGAAGCACTTACTTACGGTTATCGGCACCATTATGTACTCCTTGCCGTTACGAGCAAGCAATCCCATTTTATGTAATTACGGGCGTAGGATGCGTCTTGGTTTATTGTTTGCTCACGAGATCACGTGCGGGTCGAGAAACCCACCGGTTCGTTGATTCGACGGGCACATTTCATAATGTATCATGCGTAAGGAATGAGTTGTGATATTTATCGCTATCACGTGAGTGTAGAAATTGATTGTACACACTTACGATTGTCCAACATCGTAGAAGTGAGGCGTCGAGGCGGTTAGGTTGTATAGGTCGAATAAGTCCTCGAAGCCCACGGCGAAGTGGCCCGCCTCGTGATGAAAATGCTCGCTCCGTGTCGGCTGATTCGGTATGGCTCCCCTCCTCTTGGGTCTTACGCATGTACCACTCATGCAAAGATTGACAAGCTAGTCCGAGCCGGTTAGTTCTTTGTGAGAGACCAGCGGATATCTAAGGGAGTATTGCGGGCTTGGTAGGCGCTTGAATCTTCTTGATGTCGATTTGCGTAATGAGGCGCTGTAGTGCGTCTTCTCGGAGATGACTCGAGGGTGATATGGTGACACGCTTGTCTTGTCCCTTGGCGTCTTCTCGGCGGGAACCGATGGCGGGCTTCGAAGCGAAGGTGGGCGGACTCATCGAGGTCCTATTGGAGAGGCGGTGGGTCGTGGCGATATCGCGTCCTGCGAGGTCCAAGGCGATGTCCTTCTTGGGCCTTTGGATAAAAGTGTGCGGCATCCCCTAGTGTTGTGATTTCTTCGTTCGGGAATTTCGGTAGGATGGCCATGAAATTGTCATGTACCATGTCCACCGCACCACTGGCGTAACCTGCACCGGTGGGCACCATCTTTCATTGCCTCTTCTGGTATGGATACACCATACCCGCCCGACCTCAATAGCAATCGACCCAACCATCCTCACTTGGAGCTTGCAGGCGTCGGCTCCTACAAAGCGGTACACAATTAGCTAAGGCGCCCTATATGTCTATATTTGGAGCATTCGGAGATGTACATTACCTCGATGTCGTCGATCGGTAATTGCGTCGTCATGTCGAGAATTATGTGTGGGCGCGGCTACTCCGATGTTGAGGAGGACTTGCTCCCAAATTAACGAGGCGGCTTGCGCCTCATGAGTTCATTTACTTGGTTACGTAAACTTGTTATTTGTCCTTGAAATTTTTCAATAATGACATGTTCGGCCGAGCGTCATCTTTGGTCCTTGGATCTCTTCCTACTCCTATATGTGGCGAGTCGTGTGGGAATCCATCCCTCCAAGATACGTAAACCCCAACGCCTCGCGTGCGACCAGGTGCTCCTTGTTTCCCGGGGCCGTAGATAGTACATCCTTCTCCTGTCCCGCCGAGGAACCTTGGGAAGATGCGAAGTCAATGCTTCTGCAAGAGGACATCATGTTATTATAGACACCATGAAGTTATGGACTTATTAAAAACTAAGTGGTTCGACATATTTACGAGCGTTGGGACCCTTGCCTCGTCTGCTGGTTTGCGAAAGAGATCTTGCCGAAGACATGGTGATGCCCTCGCTCTTAACCGGCTCGGCGCGCTCGTCGAGATCGACAAGCGGTCGGCGGCGGTCTCGTCCTCCGCCGCCCGCCGTGGCTTTACCGCGTACCAGTGGTGCGAGTTTGTGGGGTGAGTGTTTTGGGCTGGAGAGCTCGTGCGCGCACTTTGCTCTGAAATTCGGCCGTCGTCTTCATCGCACAAAGGCATCCCATGTATCCGTGACAAGAAAGGATGCCGTGAAGGCGTCGACCGGTGTTCTAAAGCTGCGTGACAAGCGGGCTCTTGAAGGTCCTCCACGCGTGGCACATCGCGAGCAATGCGTGCCATCGCTGCGTGTCTGATACGCCGGGGAAAGTGAGCAGCGGCTCGATCCTGGCGGTGTCTCTGTACATCCGTTAGGCACTTCGAGTTGGGGTGGTTATGGGGACCCGTTCCTTACAAGTACCCATGACGGTCGGAATCTCGCGGTTGCTTTCTTGGGACTCGGCGGGATCCGGCGTCAGCGACCTCGTGATCGTCATGCGGCCGAGGGCAATTTGGATATTCCTCGCCTTCTCGCTGCGTACCACCTTGATCGGAGATCGAGGCGCATTGGCGGCGTCGATGGCGGCGAAGGCGGTGCCTCGCCATCTAAACACTTGCTATCTATATAAGTTACGTGCATAATTATTACATAGTATATAATATATGGAAATTGCACAAAGAATATAAACAAATATAATCAATGTTTGCCATCTCGAGTAAAATAAAATAAATTGCCATCAGTGTACCATAAGAATCATCACGGTTCCCGGGTTTACCCAGTTAGTCGGCACCTAAGTATCGAGACTACCACACCAACCTAGGTTAAGGCATCTTGGTTTTCAAGTCACCTAGGCTAACCAGTTAGTCGACAGGGATACCCATGATACCTAGGCCAACCTAGTAAATCGGCACCGTCTTACTTCCATAGGTTTTCATCATTGGCACTATACCTCAAGTTTGAGATCACGAAAATTAATTAAGAAAACACAACCACGCTACCAACTAGGCATGCGATGTTTATTAAGAAAACATAGTAAAATGTTGATCAAGAACCGACAACTACAAGAGAGATTTTTCTTAATATATGCGAGAAAAGTGAATGAAATGAAATACAACAGATTATAAACTAAAATTCTCGGCCTCTATGACAATTCAAGCGGATGAATAACGATTGATCATGACCTCTATGACACAACAACTCAATTGACATGGCTACTGATGTCATTTGTAACCAAAACCGAAATCGGAATGATTAGAGAATGAATGCTTGTTGATTCACTAAACCATGATAAATGAACATTTCTAATGAGGTTATAGCTAGATGAGTAGTAGTTAAAGTTTAACTCATCATTAATCATTAGATAACACTCAAGAACAGATTTGATTTGGTGGACTTAGAGATTACATCCTGGCTGAAGCAGGACAGATTAAAGATAAAAGATTTAATGCTCCAATAGACTATCACAAAATGGTATACTTGATGGAGCTACTGACTAGATAAGTACAACTACAAGTCTAACTTATCACTTAACATTTGCTAACACTAAAATCAAATTTTAGTTTGAATTGAAAGCTATGATTTTGATTTGCAAAAACCAAAAAGCAATGGAGGTTCTAGCAGATAAGCTTCTTGCTATGTTGGGTTATGAGAAAATGATATTTCGGATTAAATTCTGATTAAAGGAGTATAATTTAAAGTCTAATTCCTCACCAAAACTAGCTAGCACACACAGTTGCAACAATGATGTTATCATATCCATACAACAAAGAAGCTAATGAAGCAAACAAAGTAATATTAATGCGGAGAGTTTGCACCAAGATCAAGAAAGGATGAAAAAGTATGCGGTTTGAAGAGACTAGAGACAATTTGCGATGGGGATATGGTTTACTTAAAGATGCTCATCTAAGCAATATTTAATGTATATAATTTGCGAGTGTCTAAAGTTCCACGATATGTTCAACAGGTGCTTTGGCAAAGATGCATGCTTTGTTTGGATTTGGCTTGACAACATACTCGTTGCTTGGACTTGGGTGGTAAGCCAGTCTATCTTGCACTTAGACTTGGGATATTTGGCTTGGTGTTTCTATTGCGATGCAGTTTGGTCTCGACCTCTATGACAACATTTCCATCCATGTGCAAAGTACATGACAAGTATGCGTGGTTGATTGCCACTAAGCGTGCACCATGCAATATTTAATGTATATAACAAAGCGATGATTTTGTCGATTGCTAATAAAGAAAAATCTTGAACTTGTCGGGAACCAACACAACACTACCAAGTAAGTGTAAATACGAATTTGTTTTTAGTTCGGAAACTTAAAAGAAGGTAGATTTAGGAGTACCACAGGTAGGGGATCGGTCCAGAGAAGCGAGGGAAGCGGCTGGTGGAGTAGAAACAACGTGCCGCGGTCTTGAGCGAGGCGGGCGCAGTCAGCGCGAGGCGCCGAGCCGGCCAGAGCGGAGGCGGCCGAGGCGGCCAGTGGGCGGCGTGAGGCGACGCAGCGGGCCGGGAGGCGGGCTGGAGGCGCAGGGTAGCACCGAGAGCCGGAGGCGAGCGGTGGGCGGACGTGAAAGGCGCGTGAGAGATGAAGAGTGAGCAAAACCCTAGCGATCCGGCCTTATAAAAATAACATCACGAGCGGTTCTAATATAGAACCGTGCGTGATAACTACATATCATGACGGTTCTATTAAAGAACCGTGCGTGATATGCACACATCCTGACAGTTCTTTAATAGAACCGTCGTGATATCACCATCACGAGCGGTTCTATATTAGAACCGTGCGTGATTAATATCCTGAGCGGCTCTATTCTAGATCCGTGCGCGATATCCCCTAACGACATGTATGAACTGTTGGATATGCGGTATGATGACAAGTTTGAGTTCAAAAGTTCATATCTAATTCAACTCAACACTACCATGAATATCCACATTGACATCAATATTAAAGATCACAAGTCCATAACACATTAACACATGACAATGGAATAAATAAATTAATTACAATGGAGTAATTAAATTCTTAATTAAAATCTGACCCTTCATGATGATGATGCGCATATAGCTAGCTTCCTCACCGGGTTCTTCCTCGAGCGATCCGTCTCAGAAAGGTGGCAACTCGTCAAATTGATTGTATTCTTCCTCGTCCACTACATTCTCAACTCCGACAATCCTCCTTTTCCATGAAGAACTACGTGGCGCTTCTTATTTGCGGGTCGGTTACATAGAAGACTTGAACAACTTGGTTGCTTGATGCGAATGGTTCGTCTTTGTATCCGACACGTTCGAGGTCCACGGTAGTGACGCCGTACTTGTCGACCTTCACTGTGGGAGATGGACCCAACGGCACCGAAATAGGGGATCTTGAAAAGCACGTAGTCGATCTCCCATATCTCCTCTATTTGCCCATAATCTGAGCTCCTCGGCCCATCGGTCTTGAATGCATCTATCACGGACACCGCTGTTACGCCTTTGTGCTCTTCCTATCTGAGTGCCGTATAAAATGTGTACCCATTTATGTCATTATCCTTGCCATGTGACAATTGTAAATCGTGGCCCTCTTGCCAACCATAGCGGCGTATCATCACTTGATGACCTCCGAGTGATTCGCGCCTTTAACCATTCGTTGAACCGAGCGGTTGTGCTCTGGTGATCCAAACCTCCGACCGTGCGGATTACATTGGCGTACCATGTCTTTGTGCTCGTCGATGTGCGGGGACACTTGGGTCATGTGTTGCAAGACCGTGAAATGGGCTTGGCGTGCGATATCGGATCGGGAGTGATTGATTTCCTTCCGATGGTCCCGATACCATCCGGTCTCCCCTCATGGCGAGATAGAGGCACACCAATCGGATCCACGAGCCATGTAGTCGACGCGAGAACTCAATGACCTCTTAGTTGCATAACCTTCGATGATCTTGGCCTCGGTCGAGATCGATTCCGACGTAGGACTTGAGAATTCCCATGTACCTCTCGAGCGGGTACATATGATGTAGAAACACAGGGCGCATATCTTTATCTCTTTCACAAGGTGAACAATGAGATGTACCATGATATCGAAAAATGACGGAGGAAATACATCTCAAGATGACACGAGTCGTCACTACCTCGACTGCGAGCATCTAGTCCTTGGGGATCGATGACCTTGAGCAATTGAGTTGAAGAAATAACACGACCTCAAGATTGCCACTCGGACCTTGTTGGCAAGATACTCCTAATTACAACGAGAAGCATTTGTGTCATCGACACCACGACAATCATGCGACTTCATACCAATTAATTTCAAATCTTGCATAGAAACAAGTTTCTTAATGTTAGCGGAGTAACGGGACGGGACTTTCACACCGTGCAAGCTCCAGCGAGTTCATTTCTCTCGGCCTTGGATAGAGTGTAGCAAGTCGGGGAAGATACGTTCATCTGTATCGGTCTCTTTCGGTGCTAACTCGGTCCTTATGTTCATATCGACCAAGTCACGCCGTGCGTTAACACCATCCTTTGTTTTGCCACTAATGTTGACAAGAGACCAATCAAGCTATCACATACATTCTTCTCACGTGCATAATGTCGATGCGTGGCGAACTTCTAAGTACTCCCAATAAGGCAAGTCCCAAAAAATTGACCGCTTCTTCCAGATGTTCTTCTCACGGGTTCTTAATTTACGTCCCTTCCCAAGCACAACATCGATATCCTTAACCATATCATAGACCTCTTTCCCACTAAAAGCCCTTGAAGCTGAACCGTCTTCCTTATTTCCGTCGAATTGTTTCTTCATCTTGCGGTATGGGTGACTCCTCGGAAGGAACCTACGGTGACGTATATACACAGTTTTGCGCGAGTTGTTCAGCCATACACTCTCCGTAGCATCTAAGCAGTGCGGACATGCTTTGGCTCCTTTTGTACTGAAGCCCGACAGGTTACCAAGGGCAGGAAAATCATTGATGGTGCAGAACAACATGGCGCGTAAAGTGAAGTTCTCTCGTTTGTACGCATCCCATACCTGTACCCCTTCGTTCCACAGTGTCACAAGATCTTCCAGCAATGGTGCTAGGTACACATCAATATCATTCTCTAATCCTATTCAACTGCTCCTTAAATTTGACTCTAAATGCCTCTTGAATCTGATTAATCATGGTTTCAAGTTCAGCATTTAAAGCATAAGAGTTAGAATCAATAACTTTCTTAGAAGCAGTAAAAGACATGGATCTTTCAATTTTAGCCTTTTCTTCAAGGGTCTTGTTTAAGGCTTCAATCTCAATTGTAAGCTTGGGACAATTTTCACAAGATGCAACTCTAGAGTAAACTAGCATTTCTTTCATCTCTTGCATCTTAATCCTATTATTCTTACAATGAGAGCATGTGTGACTAGCATCAAATTTTTGCAATTCTTTTAAGGAGCTATCCAGTTTTAATTCAAGCAAAGCACAATTTGAGCAAGTTAAAGGGATAGCTTCCATGTGATCACATCAAGTGAAATGGCATCTAAGCAAGCGTAACTAGACTTGAGAGATTCTAGTTCATCGAGAGCATCTTTAAGTTGATTAGTGACGGAGGAATAAATGATTTCAAGCTTGTCAAGTCATTAAGCAAGCTAGTGCAGATTCACAAATATCATCGGGATTAATAGATTTAAGCCTAACAACTTCTAGGTTCAAATTATCAATCATAATATCCTGCTTCTTAATCATTTTTACTTGCTTATGTAATTTCTGTTCAGCAAGCACCAACGCCCTTTTCATATCAGCAATAGAAGGGCATACCTCATCAGGATCACTAAAAGGATCCTCATCGTTGGAGGAGTCGCTGTCGTGGCTGTTCTTGGCCATGAAACACATGCCGGTGAAGTCATGCGCCTTCTTCTTGCCACGAGAGTCACTCTCGTCGTCCTCCGTTTCCGAGTCCACATCGCTCATATTGACATTCTCTAGAGCGGCAAGGACCCGGCTGACAAACTTGCGATAGTTTGTATTCTTGGGTTTAGCATCCCTCTCCTGGGGATGTCTTCGTGTCTCCTTCTCCTCCTTGCCCTTTAGCTTGGGGCACCTGGAGCGAATGTGGTTTGGCTCACCACATTCGAAGCACGTGATAGGTCCACTTCTCCTCCTATTCCTCACCTTGTTATACGCTCTTGTGAATTTGGTGGAAAGGAGGGCTAAGTCATCCTCGGGCAGTTTCTCTAGTTGCTCACCACTTAAAGAATGTAAAGCAGATAATGAAAAACCAGATGAGCTACAATCAAGAGACTCTGAAGAACAACCCTTGGATTTGTCAACCACTAATGCCATCGACTCTGTCTTGGGGAGACGCGAGATAAAATCAATCTCATGCATCTTCAACCTCGAGTAAAGCTTATCCATGGTAAGCTCACTCATGACAGTGTTGTCATTGATGAAAGTGATCTTCATTCCCCAGACCTTCACACCAAGAGCACCCAGAAGCTGGCGTGCATTTTCAGATTCAGAAAATATCAAGTCAACAGCGCGAAGATCATGAAGAATCTTAGAGAATCTTCCCCACAGCTCATCCAAAGACTCACCAGGCCTTTGCTCAATCTTTGAGTATACTTTCTTGAGCTGGTTCTGTCTCACTTCCTTGATCGCAGTGGACCCTTCATGATAGTCACAAAGAGTCCGCCAGATCTCGTGAGCAGACCGCAAGTGAGCAACACGCTCAAACTCAGATCGACTAAGGCCTTGGATCAAATAATTCCGAGCCTTGCTGTTGGCCTCCACATCTGGAGTGATCATATCGTCATCGGCTGGCACGACATAAGGATTTTTCACCTTTAGCCAAATAGCGTGCCCTTGAGCCTCGATATATGCTTGCATACGAGCCTTCCAAAGATGCAAAGTCAACTCCCTCAAAATGTGTGGCTTGGTTGAGTACTTGTCGGATCGCCATGGCTCCAAAGACCGGTTAAGATCTATGAGAAGAGCTAACAGGCTCGATACCACTTGTAGGACCGGAAGGCGACTACGGGGTGAATAGGCGCTTTCACAACTTTCGCCTAAATCAAATTCAACACGAACGTTACTCCTTTAGCTATGAAAGCTAAGAAGATCGAAGCACACACGGAAGCCTTGTGCTGAATCGATAACCCCGACAACCACACGGCACAAAAGTGGAGACTTAAACTCAAAAGGCGGATTCGAGCACAGCGGTCCGACCGGCTACCACGGGCGGTCGGACCGGACGGTCAACCAATGATCCGACAGGAACTAATCGGCGGTCGAACCGGTGGGATGGCTGGTTCGACCCAGCGCAATGATGTCGAATATCTGGCGGTCGGATCGCCGTTCAAACACCGATCGACCGGTTCGATCCGATCTTGAAAAAGAACCCCAAATCCAAAACGAAATTTGATCCAACTTTTGATTCAACCAATGAAACTTGACCAAATTTGAGCACACCTCCCTAATGATATTAGAGACCTATTTCTAGCGACGATCCTTCATATCCACTCATGAGAATCGATCTCTCGAGGATTTAACCAAGAAGTGCACAAACCTAGAAATATGAAACTCTTGATTCAAGACTTGCTCATGGAGGTTGATGATCTAGATGACTCTAGGAGTATCTCCACACAACAAAGCAAGATAAATTAGTCCAAGGGACCAAGCAAAAAGTTTTGAAACAAGGAAGCACCAAATTCATCCAAAAAGGGAGAAGAACACAAAGGGAGCAAATGATCTTTCAATTAAGCATCACAAGATTGTTTGATCACACTAGATGCTTACAAAGCCTCTCCAACTAGGAGGGCAAGAGCTCACACAAGGAGCACACTCCAAACTCTCCAAACCCTAGTTCTCCTCTCCTCTCCTCCAAACCCTAGAAAAGGAGAAGGAATGCCAAATGAGTGCTTAAGAGGGTTTTCCATCTCCCCCTTTCTATTTATACTAGAGAGCTAGGGTTTCACTTTTGGGGTCACTTACACATGGGACCCACACACACATAACTATTGAAGCAATCGCTTTGCTTCACCACGTGTAGGTTGATCAGCGGTTCTCATCGCGTCGCCAAGCCTCTCTTGTCCGAATCCCATCGGAACCTCCCAGAGACTCGCACCGATATCCGCACCGCGTGATCCAACCAGCTGTTCCGTACCACCCGTTCGATCCATCTTGCCCATTCTGCACCATGCTTGTGTCACACGACCTCACCCGGTATCCCTAATCGTTCTGGACCTCAGCTCTCCAAGCGTAGTCCCGATCCACTCACCGTTGACGTCGTTGACCTGCAAGCCACACCGCGACAATAGACAAACAAACCGTTTCCGGGAACAAGTTCTTCACAACTTGACCCACGTTAGCTCCGCAATGCAATATACATCAATAAAGCATTGATAACCATACATGAAACATAATCAAATCAACTCAATGCAAACTTGGCTAACGTCCAAGTCACTGCCGGTCTGACCGCCCCACAAGGCCGGTCCGACCGATTTCAGGCCGGTCGGACCGCTCCCACAACGGCGGTCGGACCGGTCAAAAAGACTTAGCCAAAATTCCAGCGTGAAATTCCGAAACCTTCTGGAAATTTCAAACGAATAGAACTTTTGACTGGGAGTTCCAAAAATGATGGGACCACATCCAGGAGACTCCCCTCACTTGCCTACACAACCTATTTTTTGCCCAGCTCCAAAAACCTAAAATCATTTTGGCGGTCGGACCGGCCACCATGGCCGGTCGGACTCCTCCACGGGCGGTCTGACCGCCCGACACCACCGGTCAGACCGCCTGTGGTCTGACAACCCTGGAGCAAACCCGAAAACGCGAGATTTTGCAAACCAACAACGCCATTGCCAATTGACTCATCATCCTGAGATCGTGCACATATCCTGACGATATCCACATCCACTTTGCACCTCCGAACTTTGCAAATAGTCCATATAACACTCTCTACTACAAAACCGGATATTTAACCCTCCAAACTTATAATACCGGGTCAATTTACACCCTAATACAGTTTTGGTGGACGTTTTTTATGACGTGGATCCAACTGAAGGTGTATTTTCTTCATATTGGTAGCCACGTTTGTCAGGATTGTTAGGTATATGCGCACTTTTATGATTATTATAATTCCTAAAAAAGTAATTGAATCAACAACATCATATATACTATGCATATTTGGAACTATAAATAGTAACATGATCATCAGCTCAAATATATCTATCTTATATATATACACTAACAAGGTAAAGCCTAGAATAAGAATGCTACTAACCGATGTAGGCTTTAACATCATCACATGACAAACATCTAGGAAGCAAGGCCTAGCCATATCAAATGATATTACCGCGACTTACAGAGAATTGCTCCGATGTCTAATGCAAGGAAGATGACGCGTGGTGGATGATGGAGAAGGAGGAAGTTGTGAGCAGTCAGAGGGACGCCAGCTTCAAAAAGAACTGCTCTCCTGACGTCGATGCAAGCTGAAGAAGGGATGGAGTAGCTAAGGTTGTGCAGCACAGAAGAACATGACTCTCTATTCTGGGTATTGATCTATCTCTGTTCTTTTCTGAGAGAAGAGTCATTTGCCTCACATAGAACCAGCAACAAGCAAAAGAAACTATCCATGTTACTCTATTTTAAATGCAGTTAAAGCACGTCATAAAAGCATCATTGAAACAATGTATTTAGTTTTTAGTTTCTAATTCGTATGCATGGTTTGGAGGTGCAAAAAGAAGATGGAGCTCCACTGCCAACCAGACAAAAAATCGTCGGACCATTCATGCCCATATGCGTGGCTTGGCATGCAAGGCGAGGCGTGGTATGGCATGGCGAGCGAGCGCACGCTTGTGTTCTTATTTTTGCTTGCTTCAACTAGGTAAGACCAACTCCACCTTATATATTGGTCTCCTCCCATCTAGACTAGCAATATGGTACTAAACTTCCCACCTTCCACCATGCATGAGTGGACCTTTGGGATTTTCCTAGGATTTAATTAGAATATTGAATGGACCAAGCCCAAAACTCAAACAATCCGCCACCAGATCCCGATAGTACCACGAATTTGCTCATAATTTTCAAAGTGTTGTTGATATACTAGTTTTTTGGTGGAGACTAGTTAAGATTGAACATCCACCTAGAACCTCAAGCTACACTCGCCCACAACTGCACAATGGACTAACATTTGAATTGACAGTCTTGTGTAGACAAGTTTCACCTAAGGCGTTTGCTGATACATGGCCTCCGATTGGCTACTCCTCGGAGGGATCATATAGGTCATACTCATGTGTCCCTTCATGAGCTTGTTAGAGATCACCCACATCTCAAGGACTGCGACCAATAGTCGGGCTCATATAGGTGTGTTCTTACACGAATACCTTGTAGGACGGTATTTTGCTATTAAGCCTCAGAACACATTAAGAAAAAGTCATCCTACCTTACAGTAATTAGAGTAGTGCATCTCCAACAGAGTGATACATAAAGTAAGAATGTACTCTACTGTTACCCAAATAGTTTGTTTTCCCCAAGGCCTATTTCATAATATCTCATATCATATAGGTTTGGGTTACCACTGTCTGCAATTCACGTGGGTCTCATTCCCATCTCCTTCGATGCAATTTCAATCACATTCCGTTATAGCCCCTTTGTAAAGGGATCCGTTGCCTGATTTTTAGCTGTTTAGATATAATCCACAGTTATTAGTCCAGAGTTTCTTAATTTTCTAATAGACTTTAATAGTCTTTTCACATGTCTTGAGGATTTCATATTATCCTTTGTGCTTGTCACCTTTATGATAACTATTTGGTTATCACAGTACATAAGAATAGATGGAATTGGTTTTACAACCACCGGTAAATCTACCAAGAGTTCCCGCAACCATTCTACCTCAAAAGTGGCTATGTCTAATGTTGTGAGTTATGCCTCCATTGTTGACCTTGTCAATATGGTCTGTTTGCAAGACCTCCATAAGATAGCAGCACCGCCTAGAGTGAATACATATCCACTAGTAGCCTTTATCTCATCAGCATCAGAAATCTAATTGGAATAAATATATCCTTCAAGTACACCAGGATACCTAGTATACTGAATTCGGTAACTCATTGTACCTTTCAAATAGCTCGTAACCCGCTCAAGTGTGCATCAATGATCATCTCCTCGATTAGCGTTAAACCTGCTTAATTTTCTTACAACAAAAGAGATGTCAGGATGAGTAACACTAGCGAAGTACATAAGTGAACCAATAATCTGAGAGTACCTCAACTGATCATTTCCTAGTCTTCGATTCTTTAGAAGTATTAGACTAGGATCATAGGGTGTTGGAGAGGGCTTGCTTTCTATATAACCAAAATGGCTCAAGACATTTTCCACATAGTGGGATTACAATAGGATAACCCCATTCTCATCCTTGATCAACTTGATGTTTAAAATAACATCACCCTCTCCCAGTTCTTTCATGTCAAAATTTTGGGATAAAAATGACTTAACATCGTTAATCACATCAATGTTTATCCCAAAGATAAGTTTTCATCAACATACAAGCATAATATTACTCATTTATCCCCACCATAGCGTTAGTATACATATTTATCAGCTTCATTTATCACAAACCACACAGATGTTAAAGTTCTATCGAACTTCTCATGCCATTGCTTAGGTGCCTATTTGAGGCCGCATAAAGATTTCAATAACTTATAGACTTTGCCCTTTTGTTCAGGTACTACAAATCCATCAGGCTAATCCATGTAAAATTCCTCACCCAACTCTCTATGGAGAAAAGTTATCTTTGCATTCATTTGATGGACAATAAGACCATGTGAGAAAGGCAAAGTTAATAGTACTCGAATAGAGGTTAATATGGAAACATGTGAGTATGTATCAAATAAATACTCACTTTCTTTTTTAGTATAACCTTTAGCCACAAGGCGAGCCTTGTACTTTTTGATTGTACCATCGAGCCTAAACTTCTTCTTGAACACCCACTTGCATCCAACTAGCTTACAACCAAATGGACGATAGGTGACCTCCCAAGTTCCGTTAGTAATAATGGAATTCATTTTACTACAAACCACATCCTTCCAGTACTCTACATTAGAAGATGCATATGCCTCTGAAATGTATTTGGGAACATCATCCACAAGGTACATAGTGAAGTCATCACCAAAAGATTTTGTAATCCTTTGTCTATTGCTCCTTCGAGGAGCTACAACACTGTCATCCTCCTCATGAACATGTTCATGTGTGTGTTCAATATACTCTATTGGAGCGGAAGGTTCAGGAGTTAAATCATTTGCTTGATTAGAAGGGCTATGTGAATTCTTCATAGGAAATATATTTTCAAAGAAAACTAGCATCTCAGGATTCCATTATCATATTGATTGGCATGTCAGATATCCTGAATTGAACTACTAGAAACCTATAGCTTGTACTAAGATGAGTATATCCTAGATAGACATAATCCACTATTTTAGGTCCAAGTTTGCGCTTTTTAGTTATTGGACCATTGACTTCCGCCAAACACCCCCAAGTGCGCAAATACGAGAGTGATGAATTTCTCCCCTTCCATCCTTCGTATGGAGTTATATCACTACTTTTAGTAGGGACTCTATTCAAGACATGACACGCAGTCAACACAGTCTCCCCCACCATGTCTTAGACATACTAGTAGTATCTAACATTGCATTCACCAAGTCAGTCAAGGTGCGGTTCTTTCTTTCGACAACCCTATTGGATTGGGCTGAATAGGGAGCTATCCTTTCATAGATAATACTATGTTTCACACAAAACTAATTGGACTCATTAGAAAAATAATCTTTCACAATGATCAAACCTAATTCTTCTAATCTTTCAATCTAATTGATTGTCAACCTCAGATTTATAAGTTTTAAAGTAGTCTAATGCCTCATCCTTTGTTTTTAACAAATACACATAGCAATATCTAGTGGCATCATCAATTAAATTCAGGAAATATATTTTCCTTCTATTTGTCAATATACCATTCATCTCACACAAGTCTGAATGTATGAGTTCTAATTTTACAAAATTTCTTCCATCCACGGCCTTCTAATTTTACAAAATTTCTTCCATCCACGGCCTTGTCAGGCTTTAGAGGTTGCTTCGTTTGTACACAAATTTGCAATTCTATGGTTTGACTATGGGAAAGTTTGGAATTAAATTTAAAGTGAAACTGAGACATACAACTAAAATTTATATGACATAAACGTTAAGTGCCACACATTGGCCTCACCACCATTCCCGGAGTCGTAAATACGGTCCACGGCCATATTACAAAAATCAGAAAGGAAAAAATGGAACAATCCTCCGCATTCACAGCCTTTTCCAATAAAGAGTCTAAATTTTGACACGACTACTTTATTTGACTCAAACACCAACTTGAACACATCTCAACATAGAAGGGAATCAGTGACGAGATTATTATTTATTGTAGAGGCATGCATGCTGCACATTCTTCCAGTGCACGATCTTTCCCGAAGTGAACTTTAGATCTACCATGCCAACACCAAGAACAGAAGCATGTGACCCATTCCCCATTAGGATGGAAGAACCTCGTGCGACCTAGTAAGAAGAAAACATAGATGCATAAGCGCAAACGTGAATATAATTAGTGATGTATCCCCAGGCGTGGAATACCCGAAGACTATATGTGTATACTGTGCTAGTCCTTGAATTAGTGTCTAGCACAAATATTCACAACATTTGGTAAAAGGGTACTCTACTTAAGCTATTACAAGTTATTACAACAACGGCCGACCGGCCAAATAAAAACAGTCATCAGAGTAAACATATAACAGTAGAAGACATAATAAAGTATCAAAAGTCCAGCAGCATGCCCATTCGATCCCACAGGCAATCGACAAGGAACAAGGCCTAGGTGGACCCATCACCGAACCCTTCGGTGCTGGAAGCAAAGAACGCGTCGTCAGGCATCTTCTCATCTTCGATCTCTGAACAACAATATTAGTAAGATTGAGTACTTATGTACTCAGCAAGACTTGTAGTGTATCACAAAGTTATATTAAATGCAAGGCTATCAAAGATGAAGCTTAACTCTAAAAGTTATTTTTGCTTAAAGCCATTTTTTGCAATAATAAATGATAATAACCTGCAATGAAATTTGAAAGAGCAATTTAAATAAGTACAGTTGCCTATAATACCTCTATATCACTGCTCACTACCAAAGGTAAGCAGTCTAGAGTTCGCGGTGCAGCCTTTACATCATCTAGTCCTAACCTTGCACTAGCCCAGCGAATCATTATCCTCATTTTCCTGGATAGAAACCCGTCAAGTGAGGAGCCTCACTCACCCAGATAGAAACCCGTCGAGTGAGTCCCTCACTTCGCCTGGACAGAAACCCGTCGAAGTGAGGCATCCACTGTTGTGACGGTAATAGAAATTGCTCGCACTACTTTTGCCTAATAATCATGCAAGGCTAAGATTCGATAACATAGTTAGCTACGGCTACCACATTCTAGCACATACGGTTGTACGATTAGGTCTTAGTCTCTGATTTGCTGGTTTCAGTCCTTAATCGACCACGCGCGAGAATGTCCACCTTAGCTACTAGTGAGTCACAATCCTCACTTTTTCATAATATAACATAACTCGCCCACATCTAAAGACTAAAGTTTTCATTTTATTTTTATAAAAAATATTAGAGGTACCTCCTCTGGATATTTTTCAAAATATCCCAAATCCTCAAATGATCATATTTTCATTTTATCAGTTTTTCAGAAAATCTATCGCTCTAGTTGTATTTGTGCGATATTTGCACTAAAAAAATTCCCAAGTGACATTATGTATTGTCCAACCCATATTCTAATGTCTACAATAGTATGGAATCAATATTACAAGGAGAGATGTGCAGCAAATAGGATATAACTACCAACTTCCCAATAATAGCATTTTTGATACACAACATACAAACATGCATAATAGATTTTACAAAACAAAGTACAATAAGTAAAATACTAAAAAAATATGATCAAAGGAGGTGCTTGCTTTGCTCTTGCTATTCAAGAAATATGGTGGATTGATCATCGAAATAATTACTCGGACAATCGACGTCCAAATCAAAAGAATTGGAAACGAGTTAAATAACACCAAATAAATTCAACAGTGGCCAAATTAATTATTTTTACATATTCAAGTAGATTATGATTTTATACAAATTTAGGGATAAATTTTATTTAATTTGGAGTTTTGTATAAAAAGTTATTAAGGTTTCATTTATGTTCGGTTTAGAAATTCAAAGAAAATAGAGAAATACGCTTTCCGATAGAGAAAGCGCAATCCCGCGCATGCTCTAATGGGGTTTACGCTTTCCAGTAAGGGAAAGTGTATTCTTCTTATGATTGAAAACATATTTTCAATTTTTATTTGATTTTTGTTTAATCCGACAGGTTGGGCACACTGTTAGTGACACGGTCCAAGAGAACAGTGCGTGAACTAAAGTTTACACACTCGGTCTACTAGTTCATGGACTAGCACTATGCACTTAAGTGGCAGTGGGGCCTGCATGTCATAGACGCATTACATAATATTTTGATTTAAGATTTCTTTTAATCTATAGTTTGGTCCCACATGTCAGTGATTCATTAGCACTAGATCAACAACTAATCAAAGCTTAACGTCTAATGACCGTGATTAGACACGCTAACGATGATATACTGTGCCCCTCCGGTAATGCCGCGCGGAGGCGCTCACCGATGTGGCTCGGCGACGCTGGAAATTTTCCAAAATGGAATCTTCGTGCTATTGTGCACTCGTGGGCACCAACGATGAGGCCGGAGATGGCCTCACACGGTGGCGTGCCAGCGTTGAGAGGAGGAGCGGGTATGGCAAAGGGCCAAAGCTCAAATGAGCCATAACCTTGTTAAACTAATGCACGACTGAGCTACTATGGACTAAAAGAAGTATACCAGAAGGACGCGGATTGGCTAAGGAGGTCGGAGATGGCTGGTTGACAGTGAGTCGCGGCGGTGAGATGGTGTGTGCGTGGAGAAGTAACATGGCCGAAGGAGAGCTTTCATTGACGGTCAGGGAAGTTTGCTGGTGCTCAAGCGATGCTCGAGGTCCAGTGAATTGACTTGAGGTGCAGTAGCGCTCCGACGATGCTTGAGGCGACGGCCTTGGCCGAAGATGAGGAATAAGCTTTGATTTCACGTTTCCTGTGGATCGATCGAGAAATCAAGTGAGGGGAACACATTAAGGGGCTCTAGAACACGAATTAATGTGAAAGGATTGACAAGGAACCCTTCTGGTGCGGTAGAACGATGACGGTGGCGCACGGCCGAATTGGTGCTCCGAGAGCTCGAGTGTTTGAGCTCGGTTTGAGGAGAAGAGAATGAGTGGGAAGGTGTGCAATGAGAGGGAAAGGGTGAGACAAAGCTCTAGGTAGGTTTATATAGGCTGAGGGGCAGAGAATCACGAGGGGGAGCTCAGGGAGGACATGGCGTCTCTCCCGGTTGCGCGCAAGTCAATAGGGGTGACGGTGGTGCTGAGGTGATGCGGAGTTGACTGGGAGGAGGTGGGGAGTAATGGCGGTAGTTGACGACCAGAAAATTGGAGGCGGCGGGGGAAAACTGTAGGCACGTGGTGATGTCCTGGCGAGCGTGCACTGGCATGGCCGAGCCGAGGTGCAAGATGAACACTACTGTGGGCCCACCGCTTAGCGAGGTGAGAGGTGAGTTAGGGTTAGGATTTTTCAATTTTTCTGCTGAATTAATTCCAGATTTTATTCACCAAGCAAATAACTTCGGAATTTAATATTACTTTTTTTGTAGGCTTATGAACTAATGCAGTTTCTCCTATAAAATTTTCAGAGGTTAATCATTTTTTTTGAATTTATCTAAAATTCGAATAATGTTCTGCTCTTAAGTATTTGTAATTATTTTTCTTAACAAAATTATATATATAAGTTTTTGTGAATTGTTCCTAGGATAATAGGCCCAAAATAATTCTCTCATTACATAGTTTTACTTTGTTTTATCTATTTCCTTTTTAGAACCTATTTGTTTGGAGTTCAAGTTTGGATTTTTAAATCAAAGTCAAATTCAAACATAGTGTATTTTCACATACAAATGAGCAAAGTATTTCTACTGATGCATTTATGATACATAATCCTAGAATTTGGATTTTGGGATGTATAGGCGTACCCCCCCCCCCTTACAAAGATTCTAATCCCTGAGATTCAGAGGACTCGGTAAAGAAATTAGGGAATTCGGCTCGAAGGCGGTCTTCTCGTTCCCACGTAGCTTCGTCTTCAGTGTGGTTGCTCCATTGGATCTTCAACATCTTGATAGCTCAGCTACGAGTATGGCTCGTGGCTTCTTCTAAAATCCGAATTGGGTGCTCCCGTTAAGAAAGATTCGGTTGGAGGTCAAGGTTCTCTAACTGAGGGAGTTCGGTAGGGGTTCAGAAACAATTCTTGAGTTGCGATATGTGAAAGACATCATGCATATCTAAAAGTTGAGGTGATAGCTGAATTCGGTATGGACCGATATACCGAGGTGCCAGTTTTCCATGGACTTGGAAACGGCGGATACCTAGCAGTGGCGAGACCTTGAGATAAAAAAAATTATTTACTTCAAAGCTCAGCTTACGGTGTTGGCGGTCGGCATAACTATTCTTGTTGGTGATATGCCCTAGAGGCAATCATGGAGATGATTGTATCACGTCTATGTTTATGAGTTATAAAATAAGTGTTATTATGTTCCTTGAATGAATCATCAGTTATAAAGATTAACGAGTATGTGACTTGTTGGTGAAGCTCTTTTTACTTATATGATGTTGTTCTAAATGTATCCCTAGTCGGATGTCACTGGTCGGAATACCAGTGATCATATCGACCTACATATTTATTGATTGATGACTATGTTTTACCGATCATGGATATAGGGATATCGAATCAATAATGTGAACACATGTTAGAGAATATGGTGTTGGATTGACCCACCTTGAGACACTTTTGAGATTGTTATGATTTTATGTGTCATCAGTTGGTCTCAAGCAATGATGATGTATAATCCTTAGTCCTGAAATCAACATGGTTTCCTACATGTGTAAGAATACACTTTCGAGTTGCCAAACGTTATTCCGTAACTGGGTGGTTATAAAGGTAGCTTTCAGCTATACTATGAAACATGCGAAGGAATGTGACTCGTCGGATATGGCATTTACCCCTCCTAACAAAATAGGAGAAATATCTTTGGACCCTCGATGTGGTTGGATAAAGAAAGTTGATGGCCATGCTACTAGTGGTCGTATAGAGATACGAGCTAATCGTAGATCATATTGCATTAATGTTCGTCTGATGTAATTCTTGTGTATTCGGGAATCGTTATGTCCTGCTAGGAGACATTGACGACTCGTGATAAAAAAGAAGTTTCCAAGTCACAACCGATTACGCATGAACCTAACGGGTCACACACTTAATGGGTTGGAACAAACGTGTTTGAATAGAATCTGTCACAAACTCTATGTAAGGAGATGCATGAGGCTGTTGGGAGGCATACATGACACACGATACGAGTTGACGTGAGTTGTTTCAAACCCTAACTCTCATCTTCTTGAGAGAGCCTTCCCATGTGACTTAGTGCTAGCACACCGGCGTACGGTTGTTCTTTCTATGGATGTGTGGATACCGTAGAGGTGCTACTAAGGTTACTGTTGCGCTTGAGGACGATCCATGACCTTGGCGAGGAACTCAATTGGTTGCTGCAGGGGATGATCGACTACACTAGAAGGTCAACTACGTTGGACGATCGACAACGATGAACGATCGACTACGCTAGACGATCAACTACGTTGGACAATCGACTACGACCACTACATCGATGTGCTCTTCATTGGACCAGGCTGCTACAAATCTTCTTTCACTACACTGCGCGTCTGGTGATAATGATTTGTGATCTCTTGCTTGCATGGCATCCTGGTTTATGTGGTAGAATTTTTGAATTATCAGCTAGCGTAGCCTACCCGTATCCCTTCATACATCTTGGTGTGCTTCCTTTAGGCATTTCTTGATCGCACCGACTTGCTCTTATGCTTCTTGGATAACTGTCGGTCCAAAGAACTGTCATTCTTCGACTTCAGACTAGAACAATGGTGTTCTGCACTTTCTCCCATAAAGTGCTTTAAACGGGGACATCTGAAGACTGAACTAGAAGTTGTTCTTATAAGAAAACTCAGTGAACGCTAAGCATTTCTCCCATTTCATGCTGTAGGACAACACACATTCTCACAACATGTCTTCCAGAATCTAATTGGTCCTCTCCGTTTGATCTCCTGTTTGGGGTGGAAAGCCGTGCTAAAGAATAGCTCGGTTCCTAACAGTTCGTGTACACTATTCCAAATTCGGGAGGTGAACTGAGGTCCTCGATCAGAGGTGATGATCTTTGGCACACCATGGAGACGAATGATATTATTTAGGTAAAGTTCTGCAAGCTTGGCTCCATTGTATGTGGTGCTAACTGGAATGAAGTGCGCTACTTTGGTTACGTGATACACAATAACCCAGAAAGAGTCATGCCCATTTTGGTCTTTGGTGACCCTGATATGAAATACATGTCGACTTCATCCCATTTCCACTTGGGGATATTCAGGGGTCAGAGTAAACCGTGGGTTGCTGGTGTTCTGCCTTGATATGCTAGTGCACATCTCACATGGCAACATGTGCGGCGACATCTCCCTTCATACCGAGCCACCAGAACTGCTTCCGAAGATCCTGGTGCATCTTGGTGCTTCCAGGATGAATAGATTGGGGAGAATCATGAGCTTCTCTGAGGATTAGTTCCTTGATACCTTGATCATTGGGAACGCAGAGCTACTGTCCGTGCATAATTAATCCACTCACATTCTCAGAAAATTCAGATTTCGCCATCTCGTAAGTTGAGCTTGATTTTGACGATTGCCGAATCCTTAAGCTGAGTGGACTGAATCTGTGATTCGAGTGTAGGTTGCAGTGCTAAGGTAGCAACATAACCTTCCTCAACCACTTCTAAGTTGAGCTTTCGAAACTCTTCATGCAGCATTAGTTGATTTTCTTCGATCGATGTACTCATGAAGTGAAGTTTCCGACTGAGAGCATCAGCGACAACATTGGCTTTACCAGGGTGGTAATGAATGCCTAAGTCATAGTCCTTGAATAATTCAAGCCATCTTTGCTACGTTAGGTTTAGATCCGGCTGGGTAAAGAAATACTTCAGGCTCTTATGATCTGAGTAAATCTCGCACCGGTTGTCGATAAGATAATGCCTCCATATCTTGAGAGCATGAACCACTGCTGCTAACTCCAAATCGCGGGCTGGATAATTAGCATCAGGTGGCTGTAGTTGATGTGAGGCATAGGCCACTACTGTGCCTTCTTGCAACAGCACACAACAGGGGATGTGGCACGATGCATCACAATACACAACGAAGCTTTTGTGTATGTTAGGCAGAGTAAGCACTAGGGCTAATGTGAGGCCTTTCCTTAACTCGTGGAAGCTCTTGTCACATGCTACTAACCATTCAAACTTCTTCTCCTTTTTCAGAAGCTGAGTCGTCTGTCTTGCAATCTTAGAGAAGTTCTTAATAAATCGGTGGTAGAATCCCGCCAGACCGAGGAAACTTTGGACTTCAGGAATCGTGAGGGGTTGTTTCCAAGATAGAACATCTTGTATCTTGCTTGGATCCAGAGCCACACCTCCTTCGGATAGAACATGGCCTAGGAAGCCGACTTCCTTTAACGAACTTCGCACTTCTTGAACTTAGCATATAGTTGATGTTCACGTAGCTTATCGAGCACCAACCGCAAGTGTTGTTCGTGCTCTTCTGTGGTCTTGGAGTAGATAAGAATATCATCAATAAATACCACCATGAACTGATCCAAATACTCCATGAAGATCTTATTCATAAGATTCATGAAATTAGCAGGAGTATTGTTCAGTCTAAAATACATTACGGTATACTTGTACAAACCGTAACGGGTGGTAAATGTAGTCTCCGGAATATCTTCTGGCCTGAATTTGAATAGAAAATATCTTAGTCTCAAGTCAATCTTGGACAAGATACAAGCGCCATTCATTTGATCGAACAAGTCATCAATCCTCAGGAGAGGATATTTGTTCTTGATGGTAACTTAGTTCAGAGAACGATAGTCGACGCACATCTTTCTTTGTTACAAACAAGACGGGGCTTCCCCATAGGGATGAGCTAGGGAGAATGAATCCCTTGTCCAGCTGCTCCTTGAGTTGCTTCTTCAATTTGGCCAACTCATCTGATGCCATTCGATAAGGTCGCATGGATCGCTACTATAAAGCAGGCTATAGAAGATGCCTCGTTACAGAACCAACTGTGATAACATAATCACAGATGGTTTCTTGGAACCGTCTGTGATATAGACCTGTCATAAACGGTTTCTAAATACAATCGTCTGTGATACTTCACAGACGGTTCTGAACAAGAACCGTCTGTGATAATTTCAGTCATCACAGACAGTTATTGTTCAGAACCATCAGTGAAGTATTACAGACCGTCTATGATAATTTAAGTCATCACATACAGTTCTTGTTCAGAACCATTACTGAAGTATTACGAGCGATTACGAACAAGAACCGTCGTGATGACTTAGATTATCGCTGCATTTGTTGTTATGGAACCGTTTGTGATGACTTATCACAGATGGTTCTATAATAGAACCGTCTGTGATATCCCTTTATTTAAGAGGGAATCGATAGGGTTTGTGCACCCTTACTCGCCACTCTGCCTTACTCTCGCCCCTTCACCTCCCCAGAGCCTTAGCTCGCTCGTTCACCTCCGGCGTACTCCCCGACGCGTGAAGCCTCCTCCCCGATGCTGACCTGCTACTCGACCGACGATGAGTAAGTGATCCCCTCTCTCCCAGGCCCCGACGCCCCTGCTGCTCCGCACCTCCTCGACGCCTCTTCTCCCCGACCTCCACACCGCACGGCCTCGACGCCGCTCGGCCTCCTCCTCCCCTGAAGCCACCTCCCAAGGTACGTCTCCGCCATCCGAAGCCACCTCCCAGGTACGTCTCCGCTCCTCACGCTGGTAAACCCTATCTTAACTGACTAATCACAAAACCGCATGCTTATTCCTATTCAAACACATATACCGATAAACCTATTTCTTGCATTACTTAGTAGCTACCTCTGGTAGCTCTGATCTATGTCTAAAAACAGATGCATATTTTTTCTTCACGCTACTACTTTATCTCGTGCTTGTATACTTGCCTATGAGCTCTATTATACCTATCACACATCTATTCTTTCTTTTACCTGGCTATCTGTGAATAAACCCTTGTAAACACCTATCCAAACATGCTTCTCCCTATACTCCGGCTAGCTCTGCTATTCTTGGCTGACCTCTAAGGTCACAGGTGAATCGACGAAACTGTGTCCTTTGCAGCTTTTTGTGCAATGTCATATATTTTATTTACTATGTATCCTATATTTAAGTACAATAATACATAACAAATATGCATGCATAATAGAGTTTACAAAACAAAGTACAATAATGTCGATCCTGGGAACGAAGGATCCCGAATTCTCTGTGTTTTCCACACTAGTCTAGGATTGCTAGTGTACATAATCTAACAAAGAGTGTCATCACAATCATATCGCATATTTATTTAATATGAATAAGAGTTTATTACAAAATAGGGCCTGAGGCCAAATAAAATAACACAGTGGAAAACAAATAAGTAGTAGGCCACACGATGCACCACACGCAATCATCTAGGGGTGTAAGCCTAAACGTCTGGATCCTCACCATCTGGATAGAAGTCTTCTCCTGAATAAATATTATTCAACAAGAGTGAGCACAACTTCTGTGCTCGCAAGTTACACCCAATAAAGAAATATGATGTATGCATAAGTAAATAAGGGAGGCTGGTAGGGTTTATTTGTGTAAAGCAGCATTTTTAGTTTTAACTATTTATACTTAGTCTCAAGTCAATTTTTAATCTATAACTAAAATTAGATTTTAATTTTATAATTTTATAGTGGATAACCTCCATATGAAATATGGTGAAAGATACCCTCCTATCACATAACTAACCGCCCAATTTTACCATAATGATTCACCATCCTAAAAGTATTTACAAAAATCATTTTAAAACAAAAAACAAAGTCTAACTTAGAGTAGCTTTGCTCAGCATGTCCATGACCGTGGACACGGCTATTCTAATAGTTTTACTCTCTGCAGAGGGGGTACAACATTACCCACAAGAGATAATTTGCTCTTTATTTCGGCCAAACACGCTTCCTTAGGCGTGTGACTAAGCAATTATTACCAGACTTTTCCAGTGCTCTACCTCAAGGCTAACACGCCCGCTAAGATTTCAACTCCTTTGGGTTAACCACCTGCCGGAAGCCCCCTCTTGCGCCAGGTGGGAATACTGTTTAACCAACACCTACTCAACAAAAATAGCACATAAGAAAATGAGGTATTACAAATTAATAACCGTAATCCTACCCATCTGAGAATATGTGGTAGTGCGGTGGAACTTTGCAAGATGCGGCTTAAAGGCGGTCATTAACTAACTTGTGCGACTTTCCAAAATAACCGTGGGCCTCAACCCTACCCGAGTTGAGCCCGTGCATAAACCTGCACCTACCAACTGTCCATTTCGCCCAAGTATAAACCAATTTTTCCATTTTGTTTTTCAAAGACATTTGCAAAATTCTTCCATGACAAAACAATGTCATAAGCTTTTGAAAAATAGTTAGTCATTTAGCTAAATTTCTCAAATCAAATATTTTTTATCTAAGCATATCTTTATTTTCAAATTTTTATTTGACTAAGGTGACAAGGATATGATGATTCAATGAACAATATTGGCTATAAAAGGAACTGGAATAACTGGGAATTTAAAATAGGAATTGAAATTAACTGAATAAAATTATGCATGCAATAGAAATTTAAAAACAAAATTAAATAAATTTAAAATACTAGAATCAATATGATCAATGGTATAACTTTCCTTTCTCGAAGTCGTGATAATCTAAGTCTTCAGATGGATCGAGCTCTCCGAAGTCGTCAAAATCTATACACGAAAATAAGCCAAATTCAAATAAATTCAAATAACACACAAATAAATTCAAATGAACATTCAAATTAACTCAAATGAAATAATTTTAGTTTAGTTAGCTAGATCTTCAATTTATACAAATTTAGAAATTTGATTCACCTAAATCGGAGTTCGTATGAAGAATTACGAGCTCCTGGAGGTTTAAATCTAAATAAAACCTAAATTCAGATTTTCCTAATTTTTCTTAATTATTTTTTAAAGGAAATTCAAATTATTACGCATGCTGACGTCATCGTACGGAAATTGTATTTTGACCGAATTATTTTTCTAAAAGAGAAGCTCTAAGTCAATGACCTGTGGGCCCCACAGTCAAAAGACTAGGTCCACGGTTTGGCCGAAGTCCACCATGGACTTGGTGCATGCTACAGTACAACCGTGCGAGTGTGTTGATGCGAGCACCACGTAGGCAGCCACGTGGATGTCCACGTAGGCCCTAAGGCTGAGCTGGCGCTGAGGTGGAGTTGATGTGGCTGAGCCACGTCAGCACCGAGCGGCGGCGCTCTCGGCGGTGCTCTGACGGCCGGTGATGGTACCAAAAGAACGAGCGGAACATGGCGAACCTGAGGTGCACAGTCTCGGCGGAAGGGCGCAAAGGAAACACCGGCGGCGAGGAGTTTGGCGGCGGTGCATTTTGGTCGACGACGGCGGAGGTGCTCCGGTGGTTCTCCAACGAAACTAGCACGCGCACGGGGTCAACGACGAGGCGGCGATGTTGAGGAGGTGGTCGACATCGACGGAGGACCTTGGGCGGCGCCTGTAATACCCCGGAATTGAATCGGGTAATTAGAAAATAGCCGGGAGGAGAAAAGACAATTAAATGAGTATAAATTCCTGAAAAGAGAAGGGGTTTTTCGTAAATCCTCGACAAAAGTGGGCCTAGGCGCGACCGGAGAGGGCCCATGTGGCGGTCGGCCAAAAAAGGGGGGGTTCCCACCCCCAAACCCTAAACTCCCCACCCCCCCTCATCCTCCCCCACTTTGAGCCGCCACCCCCCTACCCCCTTTCCCCTGCCATGTGCCACCACCACCTTCTCCCCTGCGCCACCATCTCCTCCACAGCACCACCACCCGGCGAAGGTCCTTGCTTGTGGTCCATTGGAGGAAGGCGAGGCGGCGACGGTTGGAGGGCGGCCAAGTGGAGACAAAGAGATCGGTTTTGTTCATTGTTGCTCGTCGATTTGGGAGGTGGAGTTCAAGTAAAGGCACCAAGGTTGCTTCTTCGTAAATCGTAGCGGGAAAGAAAGAAAGCGAGCAAATCTGATGAGTGGTAAATTGTTCGTGATCGTTTGTTCACGATTACTATATTATGAGTATATTGTGTTAATCATGGATGCTTTAATGTTATGGTTGTCAATGGTCACGAATGCTAGTAGTATGAGTAAGTTTCATTTATGCATGATGATTTAAGCGTTGGTCATGTGCATCATGATATCATATTGGAGGCATGGTCACGTGGTGACCAAGCATTGATTGAGGTCCCCGTCATGACTATGATGGGGTTTTGGGTTCCCATACTCGTGGAGTATGGGCTAAGGTCCCTGTGCCAGAAGGCACAAGCATGGGTGTGCATCGACGGATGCACACTCCGCAATACCGGTATATGCAAAAGAGAGAAAGAAAAGTGCATTTGAACAGTTTGCATCGCATAAGCATGAGACATATTTCTTATTGGGTTTTGTGGATGGACGATGTTAATTACAGTTGCGTTGGCTATTGTCTTACTATTTGTACTTTGCTAAGTCTTGGACTCACTCTTGCTGATGTTGTTTTTTTTAGGTACCTCATTTGCGGACGGCATGCATGGGAGGGAGTAGGGTTGCTTTGGTTGCACTCACTACCACACATTCTTTAAAAGATGATTATCATTTAGACCGTACCTTAATAACAAGCAAACTGCTTAAGGATTAACTTTGGCTATACTTGAATGCATTGGTTTATTTGTAATAATATGAGTGGTAAATTTTAATTATGCTTGCTTATGCTTTAGCTGAGTAGATTATTTATGAATGCTTCGATGAACTTTGGATGTTGAAATAGTGATAATTTTATATGCATCTGTTGGAATCTCCTGTAAACTTAGTTATACAAAGGAGGTTCTGCCGAAATTTATTGTAGTGTGTTAGATTTGTATTTGTTACCTTATTATTTTAGTAGCATTCCAGGCTCATGTTGGGCTGGGGTGTTACAGCGCCGGAATTGAGGAAGAACAAGGCTTCAGCCGACGGTGTAGAACTTCAAAATCCGTGCACGTGTGAGGGATTGGAGCGAGGAGAGTCGGGGCATTGGATGAGCTGAGGAAGGCGCACCCAGGGCATCCTTTTATAGGCCAAGGGGAGGCCAGGAGAGATCGTGCGCATGAGGTTCTCGATGGCGACAGCGCGATCCGACGTAAATGCGCGCGATTGAGGGGGCAACTGCCGGAAACGGGTGAGGCGACGATCATGGAAGTTAATGCGCGTGATTGCGCGAGAAATGGGGGAGGGAATCATAGGATTGAGGAGTTCCGAGCGGGCGCTAATGACGGCGAAGCTCGCGGACGCGGGAGGAAGAAGGAGAGGGAGACGATGACCCTATAGTGCCGGCCCCACCTGTCGGCGTCAGCAAGGAAAGGAAAGGAGCGGATAGTGTTTGGGCCATTCGATTTAGATCGAACGGTCCATACTGATTTAGCTGTTCGGACGCGCCATCAAGATCGGGCCGTTCAAATTAGATCGGACGGTCCATGGAGATTGCGCATGGGAGGAGCAGCGAGAGAGAGGGAGAGGCTGACGAGGTGACCCCACCAGTCGGTGAGAGCGGAGAGGGAGCGAGCGCGCGGGTGGCTGTGGCTGACGCATGGGCCCCACTATCAGTGGGACCGACGTGCGGGGCACGTGCGGCTGGAGATAGGCCGTGGCTGGCGCGCACGGGCAAGGGCCGGAGGAATAGGGTTGGGCCGACTGAGATTCGGCCCAGGTACTGTGCGGCTGATTTAAAATTCATTTTATAATTAAAATAATTCCAGTAATTAAGAAAAGGATTTAGAAAATAGCAAATAAAGTCCAAAAATTATGAGAAAATTCACAAAAATTCCCAGAGGCATTTTGGATTTAAATAAAATATTTTCAAATTAAATTATTTTTCAAATAAATTATTTTGGTTTTAAAATAATTAAGGAAAAGCTATTAAAAATTTTAGAAAATTCCACCAAAGTAATTAAATTTTATTTTCAACTCAAATTTGAAATTTGGGTTGTTACAAATAAGTAAAATACTAGGATGAACATAATCAAAGGAGGTTCTTTCGTTGCTCTTGCTGTTTTGGAAATATAGTGGATTGATCATCAAAATAATTTCTCGGACAATCGATGTCTAAATCAAAAGAACGAGAATCAAATTAAATAACAACAAATAAAGTCAATAGTGGAAAAAATTAAATATTTTTATATATTCAGGTAGATTATGATTTTATACAAATTTAGAGATAAATTTTATTCAATTTGGAGTTTTGTGGCAAAAGTTATTAAGGTTTCATTTCTGTTCAGTTTAGAAATTCAAAGAAAATTGAGAAATACGCATTCCAATAGAGACAACGTAATCTCGCGCATGCCCTAATGGGGTTTATGCTTTCTAGTAAGGGAAAGTGTTTCTCCTCATAATTGAAAATGCATTTTCTATTTTCATTTGATTTTTGTTTAAACCGACAAGTGGGCCCACTACCAGTAACACGGTCCACGAGAACAAGGCATGAACTAAAGTTCACACGCTCGATCCACTGGTCCATGGACCAACACTGTGCACTTAAGTGGCTGTGTGGTTAGCATGTCATAGACTCATTAGATAAAATATTTGGATTTAAGATTTCTTTCAATTTAAAGCTTGCTCGCACACGTAAGTGATTCATTAGCACTAAACTGATAAGTAATCAAAGCTTAACATCTAATGACCATGATTAGACATGGTGACGATGAGCTGCAGTGCCCGTCCGGCAATGCGTTCACACCGGTGTGTCTCGCAGGTGCGGTGAGGCTCAACAACGCCAGAGAGTTCCCAAAATGGAATCTTCGTGCTATTGCGCACGAGCCAGCACCGACGGTGAGGCTGGAGATGGCTTGATGTGGTGGCGCGCCGGCGTTGAGCAGAGGAGTGGGTACGACAAAGTGCCAAAGCTAAAATGAGCTACACCCTTGTCAAACTAATGCACGCAAGAGCTGCTATGGACTACTAGAAGTATACCAAAAGGACACGGATTGGCTAAGGTGGTTGGAGATGGTTGGTTGGTGGTGAGCCGAGGCGGCGAGATGGTCTGCGCTTGGAGAAGAAAGGTGGCCAAAGGAGAGCTTCGATTAACGGTCGGTGAAGCTTGCTGGTGCTCAGGCGATGCTCCAGGCATGTGGAATCGACTTGAGGTGTAGTAGGGCTTCGTCGATGCTTGTGGCGGCATCTCTGACAGGAGACGAGGAAGAAGCTTCGATTTCATGTTTCCTGTGGATCGATTGAGAAATCAAGTGAGGGGAAAGCATTGAGGGGCTCCGGAACACAAAATGACGTGAAAGGATTGACATGGAACCCTTATGATGTGGTAGAACGAAGGCGGTGGCGCACGACCGAATTGGTGCTCCGAGAGCTCGAGTGTTTGAACTCGGTTTGAGGAGAAGAGAATGAGTGGGGAGGTGTGCAACGAGAGGGAAAGAGTGAGACAAATCTCTAGGTAGGTTTACATAGGCTGAGGGAAAGAGTGAGACAAATCTCTAGGTAGGTTTATATAGGCTGAGGGGCGCAGAATGACGAGGGTGAGCTCAGGGAGGACATGGCATCTCTCCCGGTTGTGTGGCACTCAACAAGGGTGGGTGATGACTAGAAAACCAAAGGCGGCGAGGGAAAAACCGCGGGCACACGGTGACGTGCTCACGAGCGTGCGCTGGCATGGCCGAACCGAGGTGTAAGATGAACGCTGTTGGTGGGGCCCACTGGTTAAAGAGGTGAGAGGTGTGTTAGGGTTAGGATTTTTCCATTTTTCTGCTGATTTAATTCCTGATTTTATTTATCGAGCAAATCATTTCTGAATTTAATGAAAAAAAATTTGTAGGCGTCTCAACTAATGTAGTTTCTACTGTAAAATGTTCAGAGGTTAATAATTTTTTTGTGAATTTCTCTAAAATTCGAACAATGTTTTGCTCTTAAGTATTTGTAATTATTTTTCTTAACAAAATTTCATAAAAAAGTTTGGTGAATTGCTCCTAGGATAATAGGCCCTAAATAATTCTCTCATTACATATTTTTACTTTTTTATCTATTTCCTTTTTAGCACCTATTGGTTGTAGTTCAAGTTTTGATTTTTAAATCAAAGTTAAATTCAAACATGGTGTATTTTCGCATGCAAATGATCAAAGTATTTCTGCTGATGCATTTATGATTCATTATCCCAGAATTAGGATTTTGGGATGTTACAATTAGCCCCGGTGTCAATCCACTAATTAGTAGATTGACATGCTGAAAAGGCAGTAGGTAAATTACCATACGCAAATGCTTCACCCTCACCAATAATCACATTAGTAGACTTCTTATGCACTGGTTGATTTTTCTTGCCCGTCCGTTTGCTGCATTTCTTGGCCCAATGACCAGTCTTGCCACAAACAAAGTAAGTAATATCATTTATGTTCACTTTCTTCTTACTGTCGTTAGTCCTTTTGAAGTCGGTGGTCAAAACAATCTTGCCTTTCCCTTTGCCAATATGCTACATAATGTTCGCTATAGACTGTCCCTCTTGTACCATTGGTGTCACATCCTGTGAGACCCCGGTTTATCCGTCTTGTAATGCTTAACCATCCATTCGGTCGTAGCATCACAAATCAGATAATCCGAGACTCGAGACATGTATACTTCCCAGAAATGCAGTATACACACCTCTTTACAAAGTTCATGCATCAGTTCCATCCATTCACATAGAACCAAGCAAAGCAACAACTGTAAGGTAGCATAAATAAAAGATAGATATTACAAAAGAGAGGCCGACCGGCCAAATACATATACATAGACAAAAGAATTAAACAGCAGAAGCAAAAGTGTCATAAGATGGTCATAAACAAAAGAGCCGACCAGTGTGCCCTTAACCCACAAGGCAACCGACCGGACCGCCAAGCTAGTCGTCGAACCCACAGCACATTTCACAGAAATGAGGCCCTTGGGGCTCACCTTCCTCCTCAAGCAACAAAGAGCCCAAAGAAAGCCGGGTGAGTACTTTGAATGTACTCGCAAGACGACGTAGAGTAAATGAGACACATACATAACTATATGCAAGCTTGTTGAGTGGAGGCTGTATGTTTCATTTTCAGCATAAAGCAAATTTTATTTACAATAAGATAGTACATTTGAAAGCAAGTTTAACAAATCAGTTTTTTTAATGTTCAAATAATCGCAAATGACAACAATATAACAGTAGATAGATGACAACAACAATCCTGGAAGTGACCAACCCATTAGTCACCACAACAATAGCATGAATTACCCATTCATACCACCCATGTCATGTTTTAATTTAAAAAGGTTGAAGTCTAACTCTTGCAAAACCTAACCAAGCGTGTCCATAACCTAGGACGAGGCTATTCAAATAGTTTTATCCCTGCAGGGGTGTACCACTGTACCCACACGCCAGACCGCCTTTTTGCCAAGCTATTAAGTACACTTCCGAAGGTATGCCGGCACGGCTAAGTCCTACGAGACATTTCCAATATTGTGTATTATCCCACGAGCCGCCCGTATGGATAGAGACCCATACGTTGTGTCGGAGTCATCGTAAAGCCTCGGTCAACTACCCTTCCCGGGTAAAGCCTTGGACAACTACGACGCTCCTCGAGGTGGAGAGCCTACCCGGAATCTCCACCACCGCACACCCAACACAAGAACACGACCACATATCATGTTTCACACAACACACACAACCCCCTTCCTGCGACTCGGAGATAACCCACGCCAAAGTACTTAGTCAAAAGAGGTCCCATATCCCTCTCGCGTGGTTAGCACGCAAAAATGCTTGGAGAGTGTGACACAAGATGTTCGGTCCTTGTTGACTTAGGCAAGACAACCACAAACCCAATAACCCACCATCCGACCACTTGCCCAAGTCCAAATCAGTTTTCCATTTTCAGATTTTGACTTTACAAAATAACAAAGCACAAGTGCTGGTCGTAATGACATAATTCATAAATGTGTGATCAAGATCATCGACTAAAATCGATGATCGCCCAGTACTACCGAAGCTAAGCATTTCTAAGCAATTTCAAATCGAAAGCTACTAAGTGACCAGAGTCCATCCATCGAACTCCGACCACAGCAAATAACCTAAGCTCATGGTAGTAGAGGATAAACAAGTCCTACAGATCATGCAACTATAGGATACTAACCATAATTTGACAACAAAATAGCAATGCATACATACGAGTTGAAAACAATATATTAGACTTGAAAAATAATGGGATTAACATGATCAAACTGCTTGCCTGTTTGCTGCGGGTCAAGATGAAGCTGGGGATCACTTATGTTGTCAATGTGCTCTTCGGATCCTAACGAGAAGGCGAAAAGCAACAGATAAGAACGAATAAAAATGCAAAGACTCAACAGCAAACCTCCTCCAAAAATTCGAAAAATTTTGCAGAAGCAAAAGCATAATTTATAAAGAATTTAGCAACAAAAACCAATTGGTTTGGATTCCTAATGCCAAAGATACGACCGAAAGAAGGTCTTACGACTAGGTAGTGGTCGTAGAAAAACTTACGACCATGACATAGTCGTAGCAAGTCTTACGACTAAGTTCAAGTCGTAGAGGAACTTACGATTGGGTACAAGCTGTAATGGAACTTACGGCTGGGTACTAGTCGTAGAAGGACTTATGCTCCTGGCATAGTCGTGGTAAGATTTACGACTAGTTACAAGTCATAGTAGAACTTACGACTAAGCTAATGTGACTGGTCGGAAATCCGACCACGAGGCAGCGCCTCCCGCACGCTATGCCGTGGCTCTGGCTTCTCCGACCACGATGGCGCCACCAAGGCGGGATGAGTGTCTAAAGTTCAATGGTCCTACCGGCGGCCAGTACTAGTCGGAGTATGGGCTGCGGCGCATGACGACCACGGAGTGCGGCCGAGAAGGTACGGCTCGGAAGAACTCCCGAACGGACAATATCAATAGAACAACGAGAACACACCTAAGCTCCTATAGGGTAAGGTGAAAGTACCTGAGCTGGAGAACGACCAGAGACCCACGGAGTGGCTCCGGCGACGAGTATCCGAACGGCGGCGGTAAGGTTCTCGCTAGGCCACAGCGACCTGGGCACAGAGAGAACCGAACCGAGTGAGAGTTAAGCTCCAAAGAGTAAAGGGGGGGCAGATGGGGCAAGGACTTGAAGGAGAAAACCCCCGCTGCACCGCCCCCACCGAAACTCCACACTCAACAATGGCGGTCGAAGAGATTGCGAGGGACTGCAGCTCAAGCAAGATGGTGAGTGCTAGCTGGAGTTGTGGAAGTGCTAAAGGAAGCTAAGGGTGAAGCGAAGGAGCTTAAATAGAGCAATGGCAGTGAGCAACGGCCGGGTTTTCCAGTCGGGTCAACACTGCCATGAGAGCACTTGAGAGCGATGGGAGCAGTTGAATCATGACCTCCTGAGGGATGAGCGCGACATGCATTTAATGCGCGCAGAGCTAGCCGTTTAGAGGTGGACATAGCGTGGACTGCACGCCACTGCTTTTCTCCTCTGCGCACGCCATGGCGGGGCTCACACGCGCGCGGACAGAGGAAGGAGACGACTCGTTGGGCGTCGGATTGAAATCGACCGGCTGGGCTATATCGAGTGGATTGAAGCGATCCCATCATTCGACTGGTCGAAGACCGTTCGATGCCGATCCAACGGCTGAGTTAGATCGGGTGGATTAAAACGACTCCATCGTTCGGCTGGTCGAAGACCGTTCGATACCGATCCAACGGCTCACGACCCTAGCGCCCGAATGACCAGTTGGTACAGTTAGTGGACTGGGCCGAGTCCCGTGGCTCGAGCCCGAGTCCGACTCAAACCCAAGGAGCGGTGAAAACCAGTTAGGGTTTGAATTTGAATAACTGCTTTTTGAGGAATTATTTAAGGTAGCAAGCAAGCTCCAAAAATTATGAAATTTTAACTGGAGTTTGCTGACGACCGGAGGAACCTCATATGAAATTTCCAGAGATTCTAACGTACTGAATTTTCTTCCAGAAATTCCAGAAGGTGAAAGCTATGGCTTGACCAAGCTTGGACTCGCCTCCAAAAATTATCAAATAATTTCTAAAAATCATGGGATAATTCAGAGGTGTTGCCAAGCCTTCCAAGAACTCAGGGGAAATATCTCCAAGGGTTTGGCATGAAATCCATGCCAAGAAGGTTTTTGATTGTAGTCAATTGAGGATTCTGATGGTGATTTCCATAATTCCTTAAATCAAGAATTACAGAAATGATCTATGACTTCAAGATGCAAGAAAAGTTTTAATTTCTCCTGATTTTCTTACATTTGAAACACAAATCCATTTTTAGGATGTTCACATCCTTTGCCCGAGCCTTCTCTTCAACATCAAAGCTAGCAACCAGATCCTCGATAGAAATATTTTGCCTCTTGTGTTTCATATATGTGGCGAAATTCCTCCCGGTTGGAGGTGATTTGGCAATAATGCCCCCAGCCACAAATTTGTTAGGCAATTGACAACCAAGGTGGGCGAGTTCCCTCACAACAAATTGTTGTTCATGAGCACCTTTCGACTACAAAACAGTTATCAACTATTTGGTAATCATGATATTGCTCCATGACATACAATTCATGTCCAACATCTGAGGCAGCGAAATTGTGTTCGAGTGCACGCAACAGATCTGCAACGTTCTTCATGTGCATATACACATCACAAAACTAGTCAAACAACACGCTTATAATGCATCCGATAAATATTATCGTAGCCATGTCGTACTCTATTTGTTGTGTAGCAGTACAAGGTCTTGCAGGACTTGGTATCACAACAAAAAATACATTCATAGCCAAGAGCCACAATTGGGCCCTTGTCTGCCATCTCTTGAAATTCACACCACTGAATTTCTACGATGACACTGCACTCCCCGCATTAGTGCACGCCAAAGAAAGGATGGAGTAGCCGAGGTTGGGCAGTGCATAAGAACAGAAGAAACTAATCTCTCTATGTTCTCTCTCTCTCTCTCTTTTCAAGAAGAAGAAACTGCCCTTATTACTTTGTTTTAAGCGCAATTAAAGCACGACATGAAAGCCCCATTAAAACAATGTATTTAGTGTTTTCAGGTGCAAAAAAAAGCTACAGCTCTATAGCCAACCGGACACAAAATCGTCGGACCATTCACACGCACATCGCACGTCGGTGGACGATGGCAAGGTGAGGCGTGGTGAGCGAGCGAGTGCGCGCGTGTTCTTCTTTTCCTTGCTTCAACTAGGTAAGACCAACTCCACCTTATATATTGGTCTCCTCCCACCTAGACTAGCAATATGGTACTAAACTTCCTACCTTCCCCCATGCATGAGAGGACCTTTGGAATTTTCCTATGATTTAATTAGAATATTGAATGAGCCAAGCCCAAAGCTCCAATAGGGTTTATTTGACAAGGATTCAACTCAAGGATTTTGACATGCACATCGTCGACCTCTTTCTTACTCCTCTCTCTTTCTCTCTGTTCTATTTTTTCTTTATGTCATCCTCCCTCCTCTCATTTGGATCCTCGTCAACTAAAACTAATGAGATAGTTGTTAACGTGACAGAACCTACCTTGAGTTGGATCCTTGTTAGCAAATCCGACCTCCAAAATTGCCTTAGGGTGTAAGTTGATTTATTAAGAGTTGAGTGTTAAATACCTGGTTGTGTAGCTCAGAGGTTACGTGAACTTTTTTGCGAAGTTCGGGGGTATGAAAATAGATTTATTCCTACAATAAACTACAATATGTTTACCATACTTTATTGTATGCAAAAAAAATGTTTGTACAAACTATATAGTGCGAAATTGACGCTTTTGACATAGAAATAAAAGAAGAGCAATACTCACTACAAGGTTATTTTTGTAATCCAAAATATTGAGTGTTCTGGAAAATAAACCAAAATATTGAGAATGACAATATAAGACGCCTTTGAGAGTACTAGGACTTGGACCAATATACACAAGTGGGAATAGAACTGTAACCTATAGTAAAATAATAACTAGTCTGAACCAGTTAGCTTGACTCCCTACTCCTACTAAGGTCAGTAGAACAGTGGACTGAAATCGTAAATAGTGCACTTTATCAGAATACATGCCTTATCAATCCATGCCTTCGCTGAAAAGCCATCGTAGATTATTCCTCTCGGATGTGATCCGTATTAATTCTTCCACCACGCCACTTGTACTCCACATATCTGGAGGAAATGCTTTTCCATTTCTTTTGGACTATGTTTGCTTTATTAGAGAAATACCGTTTTAATTACGCACGACTAATCAGGTTTGCAAATAATTTGTTTAGATACATTTTTGTGCACGCACACTACAGAGCCTAGCCAAAATAGAACGAAAATTCGCCTAGCTACCTGTCCTGAAACGCATTGTCCGCATTGTCATTTAGCAAAGCACCATGGATTGAATTCATTTGTTTCTTCCAGTCATGCATCCTAGCTTGATGGACAAATCAATCTCAACTTCTCCAATATAATTTTTTTTAAATAACGTGGAACACATTTGGAGAGAATAATGCAGTAAATGACATCTGATTCCGTAAAGTACAATAATATCGGAAACATGTTCTCGAACACGAGGAACCTGGAAAGAAGCAATAATGTGATTCTTGCTCCAGCTCGAGCTAGCGGTCCCTTAAGTGGCAAATCCTGACTATGTATCGACACATTAGGTAAATAAATCACTGAGCACACCAGACAAGATGCATGTTTGGGTGCTTGAGAGGCACCACCACTAGACCATGCATGCATCCAATCGAGCAAATATATGATAGATACATAATGTTTTGGTCATTTTATTAAACCACATGATCTTGACAAACATTTTGCAAGACGGAAATTTTGAAATTCAAACAATATATCTTGATTTATTTTTCAACAGTAAAAAAAGTTTACAAGGGCGAACTGCTGGACAAATTAATTATGTGGTACCGCTCAAAATTCTTGAAAGATCAAATGAAAAAGGAACATAAGAATAATAGGGTAGAGTTGTACATATATAATTCAGATCAGATAAGGGCAGCAAATTAGCATGAACTCATGGGGTCCTAGGGAACATGTCATCAAGGAAGGACCACCACCTGTAGATATTTAGCTCAACCTAGATATTTCTACCAAGCTACCTACAGTGAACTGCCAAGAAATCATATAAATAGCACCTTGTGGCTTGTACTATCAAGAATCCATAACCAAACGTCTCGATCTATCTGCAAACAGACACAACCACCCTGCAAGAGTTGCACCTGTCAAGCAAGTAAGCAACAGCTACCCAGCCATGCGGCCGTCACACCGCAAGAACAACTCCTCGCTCTTCGAGTCCTCCACCATCATCACGGCCAACCTCATCATGGCCTCATCCTCCTACCTCCTCTCCAAGATTACCCCCCGCACGCCCGCCGCGGAATCTGCACCACCGGCCAGAGCAGCCGTTACGGATCCGACGAGTTCTCCGGTGATGCCGACCCGCTCCGTGGAGCCCACGGGCACGCGCAGGACTGTCCTCATGGAGCCCAACGAAGGTGTGGACGAACGCGCCGATAAGTTCATCAAGAGGTTCCGAGAGAGGACCCAGTCGGACATAGGTGGCATGGAAGAGGCTGCTGCAGCTGCGACGGGAACGGCGGCAGCATGGCAGCCACCGCTACCGCCGGCAGTGGTTGCCAGAAAGTGTGCTGGGACAGTGCAAGGATACCATCGTTAATTAAAATGCTTTCCAGTTGTAAGGAGTAGCAAGTACGTCTGAGTATGTATCAACTAAGATGGTATGTACATGTATATACGAAGTTCAATAATTTTGGCAGCATGGATAGGAGGAAAGTTTACGATCAAGGGCATGGAAGAGGCTAGGGAAATATGTAAGTAGTTTGTAACATGAACAATGTGTGCCAATAGTTACTCCCGCCAATCACAAATACATATCATTTTAAACATTAACACCAGTCCTGAAAACGTAACTTCGACCACTGATCTCTACTGTAATATAGTTATAACACCTAATAAAATTATAATATAATAAAAATACTTTTTGAGAAAAATATATACATATAATTTTTATGTATTCAATCTAAATATTCTAAAAAGATATGGAATATTTTGGAAGTTTAACTACGCGTATCTAAAACGATATGTATTTGTGATTGGACATATAGTAGCACTTTAAGAAAGATAATTATACTCCTAGGCGCTGAGCTCTTATTTTTAAATATTTTATTTTGGAGGGATTTTCTTTCCTATTGTTAGAGGAATTATGGAGGGATTATGTTTCCTTAATGATGAGTACATCTCCACGTACATGAATGTCGCTAACTTCAAGAGAGAGGGTGCTCAGATCATATCGTGCGAACGCATTGCGTGGGCCTATTGGGTGGTAGTGGCGCCACATGGGGAGGGCAGTACATGCGGTGCATGAGTTTGTTTGGTCCGGATGGAGAACTAAAACTCAATAATGTTTTAATAGGCATGTGGTGTACTATTTTGTACATCAAGTTCATAAAAATATATGTGTCAATACAGAGAGTTCCAGTTAGCAACACATACATATTTGGAAATATAATCAAGTCTATTTTTCAACACATCAAACAACAAGTGATTTGTAATTTTCTACAAAAAAAAAATTATGGCAATTTTCATTGGATGCTCCATAGGCTGTCTCAGGCGATGCATGAGAGATTTGCCAAATATAAAGAGTCCGTAGATTGCAAGGCACTTATTAATGATATCCGACTATACCATGACTTTCCAAAAGTTGAGAATGTTTCATTTTCTTGTTTTACACAGATTTGGAAGCCACACAAACAAGGAAAGAAAATATACAAAGAGTTCAAGTTCATTCGGATTTGGTTTGGCACATCCAGCATAATCCATGTTAAAAAGTCCATAACTTTCACAAACAAAGTCTGATTTGGGAGTTCTTGTACTTTTTCGAAAGATAACTTCAAACCCAATGCAATAGATCCACTCTAAGACTCATATTCGAGGTGTGTGTGCCGCTATTTCTGAAATAATGTGATAGTTGTAAAATCAGGGTTTCCTTTTTTTTAATTGGAGTCCAAAACAATGCAGGGATAAGCTAGGGTCAGTTTAGGCACATTGTGACTGAACCTAGGGGTAATATAAGCCCATGTATTCATGCTTTTTTGGGCGTCATGATGTTTATTATTATTTTGATATTGATCAAATAGAGATTTGGGTGTGTTTTCATAACTGAGTGTTCTTGCTTCCATTGTTCTTGTGAATTCTTCGAGTTTGCTTAGATTGATCAGTTGTGGTCAACCTCTCCATGCGCTTGCCTCCATGCTAGTTGTGTGGATTGGATCACTATGAGGGTTGTGTTGCGATTGCTGCTATTTATCGATGATCGGAACACAGGGTTCCCTATCGAACTTATCCAAAAAAAATGATATGATAGCACAATCTAAGCGAAGACCCTTTATTGTCGTGGATACTAATCCTGGAATGCTGATAAACTGCATTAACTACTAATTTAAACCACAAAGTACAACAAATTCCAGTAAGCACATAACGAACAAAACCCGTCCACGACTCACAACATAATAACATTAAATGCGACACGATAAACATAAGAATTAACATAGTAGATGAAAATACTGGATAGTGAACCAATAGGTGATAAAGAGTCCATAAATAGTCTAATGAATAAATATATCAAGTTCCAAACCATTCATCCAGAATTTATCATGTCTAATGATCCCTGAAGGAAATATCATCACACTCATTTAAAAGGTTCCATGACATTATGATTCAGATAACTGTAGTTGTAGCAAATATGTCATCTGAGCTATTCTCTCCCATGTGTGATGTTGTTAACGTCCACTTATAACAACAATAAAGCGATGGTGAGTCCACGACTTAGTAAGTACAGGATACAATGGTAAATAAACAAGTTCATTAAACGTTTAATACATTATGATTATTCTCATTCTCCTCATTCTCAGGTCTCATCAATATATTTCTCATGAATGCAAATGCCCTGATGCACCTCTTTCAGCTGATACCGATATAGTGAAGTGTTCACCCGTCGGTAACACACTTTTCTCCCCCACCATTGTTAGGGTGGGGTCCCTACCTCTGTAGGATTTTAATACGGGGCACGCTGGACTAGCTATAATCATGGCAGTACTGACCACCCTAACCTTTATGTAAGTGAATGATGTAGTAGTTTGTTAAGCAATATCAATCTTACCATGTCATCCGCATAGTAATTGCGTCATCAACACAATCTTATTCTTTTCATCAATATTACCATTGCAAGTAAATAAAACAATTAAATCACATGGTAATAAATCATCAAGACAACAACACCACCTGTTGTTCACTATTCTACCAAACACATTCCTCTTTAACTTCTAGGAGTTGGGTGATGCAAAGGCAACAAGGTGCTTGAGGTACTCTCGGGACAATCAATTAAAATGCATTAAAAAACATGCCATCATATGTTGAGATCCAAATATGCAAATCTGGACCATCTATGTATTATTCACTAGTCCAGGCTGACACTTGTGCACACAGTGTCAATATAGATGAATATCATTCGACACAAGGTAATATAAGAATAAACGACAAATTTGAATAGTAAAATAATAGTTGTGTTGGACCGAAAAGGCGACTAGAGGGGGGGGGGTGAATAGGAGCACGCTCACTTTTTCCCAAATAATGAATTCAACACAATTTCACTCCAATAGCTATTAGGAAGCTATTAAGATCAATATACTAGTACAGCGGAAGACTAGTATTGAATCCAATTAAATCCCCTAAGCAAAATAACAAAATCAACTAAGATTACAGAATCTCAAAGCATGGGCGGTCTGACCTTTGGACCCAGTAGGTTGGTGATTCTTTGGCGGTCGGACATTGTTATCTTGCGGTCGGACCGCTCCAAAATCGATCGACCGGTGATGATGGCGATCGACCGCGAGCTCAAGAACCGATCCAAACGATAAAATCAGCCCGATGACGAAGTTGCAATTAGGTCAAACTTTTGATTCTCAATTCCAAACTTTTGATTCTCAATTCCAAACTTTACGAAACTTTGCACACACCTTCTATATGCTATTGAGGACCTATTCCAATCGAATATTATGACAATTCTTGGATAGATCCTGAACAGCTGTCAATTGAATAACAGAAGGTCTAAAACCGGGCAAGAACGAAAACTTGATCCTAATGCTTGTTCGTGAGTGATTGATGATCAAGATGATTCTAGATAGATTCACATATATCACAGCAAGCTAATTTACATGAAAGAATCAATCACAAACTCGCGGATCAAAGAAAGCCCTAAAATCACGAAATTGAAAGTAAGAACGAAAAAAGACTTATCTCAAGCAAACCTTGCATAGATTAAGAACGTGATCGTTGCTGGATTAGACCCACACCATCATGGATCAGTGGTCAATCCAAGATCACGAAATTCACCTCAAACCATGAAAAGCCCTAGCCTCCACCTCAACTCCCGCTAAGCCAATTAGGGTTTTGAAAGCAACAAAGAGGTGAAAAACAGCGAGAGAGAGGGTGCAGCCACCACCTCCTCCTATTTATAGTGGAGGCCTAGAACTCTCTAGGGTTTGACTCAATTGGGCTCCCGTTAAGGCCCACTAAAAAATGGGTCACACTGCATGCGCTTCAAAGCACCGTCTTTAACTTTTTGACCTAAACCGCTTCACCATGCGCCATGGATTTGCCAATAGGTCACCCTTGTCCATCTTGTGTCACGCTTGAGTCATTGACCTCACCCGGCATCGTCGATCGTTCTGGACCTCAACTCTCCAAAGTCTAGTCCCGATCCTCCTCGCCGTTGACCACCAAGCTACCTGCACAACCATAGACAAGCAAACACGAATTTGGAAACAAGTTCTTCATAACTTGACCCATGTTAGTCAAAACATGCATCATGCAAACCATATGCCACGATACTAATTACATTGACCTAACAAAACAACATCGCCACGAAGTTGGCTGACGTTCAAGTCAAAACCGGTCCGACCGCTCCATGTGAGCCGGTCAGACCGCCCCTCTGGCCGGTCAGACCGCTCCCTGTGAGCCGGTCGGACCGCCCCCAGGGACTTAGCCGAAATTCATGCCCTGAAATTCCAAAACCTTCTGGAAACTTAAATTGAATAGAACTTCTTACTGGAGACTCCAAAAATCATGAGACCAAGTGCATTGGGATCCCCTCACTTGCCTACAACACCTATTTTTGGCCCAGCCAGTTCTGAACACTTTTAGGTCATAGCCGGTCTAACCGCCGCACATGGCCGGTCCGACCGATTTGGGACCGGTCGACCGCCATGCTATGACCGGTCGGACCGCCCCTGTCCAGAATGCCTGAAACTTTAATTGTCAAAAACTCGTGAAACGACAAACCGTAAACACCATTGCCAATTGTCACATCATCCTAAGATCTGGAGCATCCCCATGATATCCACAATCTCCCCCTTGATGAACACATTGGCAATTATCCAGAAAATGTAAGTAAGAGGTTTGAATACGAGTTTTACTCACAGTTTTCGCACAAAGGCACAACTTGGTCCATAAGCAAGAAAAAGCAATGTAAATGACCAAGCTGGCATCAGAATAGTATAGGCATGTGAGATAAGGCAAAAGAAAGCATAAAAACTTTGATTTCCGTAAAAGAGTCAAAATTCTCACATTAGGTCCATATGAAAGAACAATTATCAATTGACCTATGATCATTGTGAGGATAAATGAATGCGATTCAAGTTCAGAATATTCAATAAGACAATAAGAATGCAACTCAAGAACTCCTCCTCACTATCATCCTCAAATTTCAAAAACTTTTGAATTTTTAACTTTCTCCCTTTGTATAATCTTCTCCCCAACATTAAAATATCTTCTCCCCCAAGATTAAAATTGAAACACCCTGGCTATTCGGAAGCCAAGTTGCCACCTAAGGATACAACATATGAACAATTTACGGAATAAGATTCAATATGCATCTATCCAAATATCAATAACAGGATAACGAGGTGAAAGCAGCCAATACATCAGTGGCGAATAATCAAGAAACTAATCATGGAACGACATGACATGAAGTTTAAACATTACTTAATACAGTCCATCTCTCATCAAGGAATATCAAAGTTGAAACCATTAATGAAATTATCAAGTAATGTTCTGTGTGCAACGTGTTGGTCTACTCCCTTCCCAAAATCATCAACATTAGGGTGGATCACCTAAATAACATTGAAAGCAAGGGTGAGTCGAAACTCAGCAAGTACCATATTAGAATAATCAATCAAATAGTGGACAAATCAATTCAATTGAATTATGAACAAATCTTGCATCACCTACATGATTGAATGGAATGAATACATGAATGGATGGAATGAAAGAATGCACTGAAGGAATGGACTAATCACGGCTTATACACAGGTATAGCGAGTGTAACACCGTCGGTGTTCACTTAAAGTTACCGTATGAAGAACGTTTCATACGGGTGTCCAACGTGGCCCACATTGGAATGGTGGATCACACGTACCCATTCTGGAATTGATGGGTTTTCAAATGCCCATACTGGAATTGATGGGTCTTTCAAATGCCCATCTTGGAATTGATGGGTCTTTCAAATTCCACTCCGTGGGACGGAAATTAAAGCATGTATGAATGGAATGAAGCAAGTAATATGAATGTCATCATCTTTTCTCAATTATCAATTTGAAACATATCAACATCATGAACAAGTGGAAGAACATACACGTATACATCACATTATCATGCATTCAATTGAAAACACCACAAGTTAATATGCGATACTTATGCATCTTGGAATATGAATGTTGAGTAACCGTTGATTGAAAACATGAATCATAGAACATTAGCATGAACACAAACACATCATTCATCAATGTAAAGGATTCAATGTAATTGCCTTTCGCGTTGCGACGCGCTAGCAAGCAATGAAGGTGTCCCCACGCGATGCCTCACCGCCTACACAAGTGTTCCCGAAATAAGAACAACGTGGAAATACATTGCTACGGTGTTCTACTATATCTCGACTACCCAATATACCATACAGACCGAATTGAAAATAAACTAAACAACGATTTTACCCATACGAACAATGATGCGAGAAAAAGCATATTTAATTATCTGGAATTCGAAATGACAAAAACTAATGCCCAATGAATCTTAACGCACGACACTACGAAACACTAGTTGGCGGGATCCTCTGATTCGGCCAATACAGAGGACCAAAATGCCCAAGAAAACACCGACAGAAACCTGTCCAGATTCCAGAACAGTCGTAAAGAAAAGCCTGTAACTTTCAGTCTACTAATCCTATGGAGATAATATTTATGAATCTGGAATCGTGGCAAAATTATCTTCAAAAACCTATTTGGGTGGCCGCCCTGGATCTGGCTCTAACTAGAACAAAACTGAGGAGCAACCAACAGTCTCTAAAATCTCTGACAGACAGAGTAGCGTGCGGTTAAAAATTCATAACTCCTGAACCACAGGGTGGAATCTCGCCATCTCGGTGCCAAAAGAAAGCTAACAAAACCAGAAACAAAACTCTAGGAGATGATAACCCGAGATTCGGCCTCTAAGTAATTCATAATGGCCCGATAAGAAAATCTGCCAAAACACGTCAGCTGTCCTGGACAGTCGCGGTAAAACTACCATATCTCCTAAACCGTAACTCCAAATCAGATGATCTCGGTGCCTAAAGAAAGCTAAGATGAAGGGCTACAACTTTCTAAGAGGTGGGAAGATCAGAAAACGTACGGAACTTACCCAAATCGGATGAACAAACCTGGCGCACGACAGGGAGGAGGGTGGCGGCCGGTTGGAGAGGGGGAGGAGGGGGTGGCGGCTTGGGGAGGGGAGTGGGGAGAGAGAGGGGAGAGGCTAGGGTTTAGGGGGGAGGAAAAACCCCCCCTTGGTTAGCCCTCTCTCATGGGCCCCTCCTGGGCTGTGGCCCAGGCCCAGGTTGTCGGAAGATCGCTGAAAACCCCCCGCCGATTTAGGAAATTTCAGTTCTTGTTTGCCTTTTCCCTCCCCAGCTGCTTTTCTAATTACCCGATCCGAATCCGGGGTATTACATTCTACCCCCCTTAACAGGATTCGACCTCGAATCTGCACGCCAATCTAATCGTGAGGAAACTACGACTGGAATGAAACAGCGACATTCCAAGCTTGGAATTGCTCAGATACTCGCTTAAGACTCGAGCACACCAGACGATGCGTACTTCGCATAAGGACCCGAGACGGTCAATGCGATAAGCCAACGTTCTCATTTCTACAACTTTCAAAAACGAAGAGAATCCAACTAGAAATAGAGAGTCCTCTTCGCATCCACGCAATGCTAACTCTCCACCAAAAGGTTAGATTCCAAATTTGACAATCATCTCGAAAACAAATCCATTTTCCAAATAAGCAGTTTACAAATGAACACCACGACAACCAAAGGAGAAATCACTCGAACGCCCAAACCAAATACTTGCGGTTTGTCTGAATTTGGAAAGAATCAACACGCCAACACAGCGCCAACTCAAATTGCGGAAAACACAAGTCAACGACACAAAACTCAAACGAGAATCAAGAAAATGCCTCATTATCCCACGAATCATCCTTTGCCACGGTTCCTCGCTTCTAGGAATAAAATTTCTCTCGAACCTTGAAATTCGAATTCACTGCCTACCACATGAGCTTAAACCTTTTAGTTAAACATCCTCAAATTATGCTCAAATTGAAATACATCATCTACACCATTGTGGAGAGGCTATATTGAATCCACCGAATACTCTAAATAACTCGTTCTACTAACCAAAATTGATTTGATAGAAGGCGTTCAAAGCAACACATAATAGGTCCCACACAATGACATTAACTCCAATTTCCAAGTACAACTCAGAATTCTTAGGACGCACATTCATATAGTTCATCAGAAGGGTTCTATCAATTATCATTCCACTGCTCAGGAAACTCTATTATTCCACTCTCTCTACACACAATCATTGAGTGACTAAAGGTCTAGCATGAAAATGCAAAGCCCAGATTTAACCTCCAAGACTTCTACTACAAATTGCAATTATAACAGATAGGAAAATCAATGGATTGAATTTACAACATTCCCACAATTCTAACATACTCACTTATTGACATCCTCAAAAATTACCCACATAATCTCACAATCTTATCCAATTGTGTTACGCTATAAAATTAATCAAGGTCTCCATACCTTCGATAATCCTAAACCTTTTAACATGAACTGAACTTCTGGAATTTCTCTATACCATAGGTTCTACTCAATCGTAATACTATTCAGACTTACTTCGAAGCCAAACATTCCATGTGAATCAATTTCCCACCAAGAGGTACAGATCAAAACCAATTTATTTTCTACTACTCCTCCAATAGTTTGGTAGCAAAATCTCACCACTACCAAACAGTTGCCAATTTATACTTTGCAAAACTTGGCAACATAAAACTGTTGATTCCTTTCCAAAAGAAAGCGGCGAACAAGGACAAGTTTAATCACATAGAAAAACGTTGCTCATCACGGCGAGCAAGAAACCATAAGAAATAATGTGGTAACGAAGATCTTGGAAAAACAAAAGTTGAATTCATGGTTAAGGGCACACATTCCTCAAAAGAAAATAGCAAGTAACAGCCGATAAGAAAAATGACATTACGATTGAAACTCGACATCTCTTTAGTGGAAAGAGCAGAAAATTTAGGCATGACTCGAACAACCACATGTTACAAAACTTGATTCAAATTATCAAATACTTCTATTGCACTCTTTTATTTAACACAACAACTGGTCCTTGAACTAACAACACTTGCCACAACGAACAAGATAAGTTCTTTAGTCCAATCCGTAGAACTATTTAAGAACCAATAAAATTCTTCCACACGCCAAATTTGCTCGGAACAGTTCATCTACTCATGAAACATGAGATCCGAATGATCTCAGCAACAAAACTCAAAACATTTTCAGTTACAAGATTTCACGAAAAGCAAACGGATTAATTTCCTCTTGAAGAAATCAACGAAAGTTTTCTTTGATTGCAACCTCACTTTGCGAACTCAAACCAAAGAGCATTTAAGACCAAATCGCACGAAACTCTTAAGAAGCAATAGGACTTTCCCATACACCATTTTATTTAAAATAATTTTAGCTACTAGAATGTTCTTGAGCTCCAAACGATCACAGAAACGAAACTTGAAGTATTCTCATTTAAGAGATTTCACCAGTGGCGATCAATTTACTTCAAGTATTAACATCATTCTCACAACTACAATTAGAAAACACCTAGAAAGACTCATGCGAAAAGAGTGGGTCGAATCTTTCTCAAAAGAAGAGGCACATGAAAACGATTTTCGCCAATTAGAAAAATCATTTACCACTCGCACTGAATACAGGACCAAGGGGAAAACCAATTAGGCGAAGAGTTCCGAAAACATATCTGAAGTCCATAGTGGAGGCACGAGGAGAAAATCAAACTTCAAATGAGAAGAAGGTACCGACTTTGAAAGCTAGAAATCTCAATGTGGCAAAAGCATAAGATTCCAACAATATTAGCCAGCCAAGAAAAATTAGGTAGACCTAGCTAACGATTCGCTCTCGAGGACATCGGTCAAGATAAATTATGCATCACGCTAATAATCTAACTTGAACTCATAGATTATTTACTCACAACCCCTCACAAAACAACACAAAACCTGACAAAGGGTTGCGACACTTTTCTATTTCAAAGGGAGGTTCTAAACTCCAACACTCTAAATATTCCAAAGGAAATGAACATAGTCGAAATTTCTTCAATGAACTTTGTGAAAGAAAATTCCTATTCTCCGAAATGCCCAACAGATAACCAAGTTGCCTCTATCAACAAAAGGATGAGGCTATCAAAAAGAAACGATCACATCAACAATCACGTTCACAAGTAGTAAAGGAGCTCGTGGTCAAAAGACAAGAACTGTTTTGAAAACCCCTAGGGTCCAATAGAAACCCGTAGCCCACATTTTTTTAACCTCCGACTTAATCACAACCCAGCACCACAAATGGTTTTAACATTTTTCTTCGGGAAAGAGATATATCAAATTTCAACAAGCGGAGAGATCCAAGGGAAATACATGGAACCAATGCTTTCTCATGTTAACGAACTTGCAACAGGAACTCTCATTATGCAAATTATCAAACAAGTAACTGAGTCGCTCTTTTCCAATGAGAAAGAAGGAACAACCATGGAAATATCAATGTTGCCAATTTACAAAGATCACTCGTAGTGTGACAATTCAACAATCGAAAAACAATAATGTTTTCGGAGTACCATTAAAGGCCTACTTAAACTCGTCTACCAAGAATCATGATCCCAAGAGAAATTCATCAATCACCACCGGACAAGAATTTGTCAAATTCAAAAATCAAGGAAGAGAACGACTTACTAAAGCATCCCTAGAGAAATATGCAAGATCAATACGCACTTAATAAAGAACTTGCAAAAGAAGTCTTCCAGTACCGAGATTCCAAACGAACGAATGAATTAAATTTTCCCAACAGGGGTAAACAGGTCTTTTGTGAAAAGATAAATCTTGTAATGGAACTATGCCCACGTGGAGCAGAAATTTCACAAGAATCAAAAGAACCCTAACTGGTTCAAAGAACGGTCAGAAACCTACGGGAGCTTGCTATTTCATTTAAACTCCAAATTCAAAAGAAATTCACGAACTGCCAGAAACTACAACCAGGAAACCGGATACTAGTTCTAGAAAGGCGATAAGTTCATCAATGAACTCATGCTCAACACAGAGCTTATGGAACAGAGGTAAGAACTTCTCTAATTTCATACCACAAACAGTGGTGTAGCTTGGCAAAACCCAGGACAACAACCACGAACTCAACTTCTCGACGTTCGCTACGAAACGCATAACTAATGCAATCAATTATGAATATAAATATATATATATATATATATATCGGATCACCTCATGGCAATCATAGAATAATTTCATAGATAGAGGTTATCACATCATATCGTGGATTAACACATCATAGCACAAAACTAGTGTGCACCACAATCGAAATGCGGAAGCAATAGTTTACCCAACCCCTCCTAGTGTGCACAGTGTGTCAATTTAATAAATTTGAATGAACCACGCACCTAAAGCCCGCTCTGATACCAACTGTAACACCCTGGCTATTCGGAAGCCAAGTTGCCACCTAAGGATACAACATATGAACAATTTACGGAATAAGATTCAATATGCATCTATCCAAATATCAATAACAGGATAACAAGGTGAAAGCAGCCAATACATCAGTGGCGAATAATCAAGAAACTAATCATGGAGCGACATGACATGAAGTTTAAACATTACTTATCTGATCCATCTCTCATCAAGGAATATCAAAGTTGAAACCATTAATGAAATTATCAAGTAATGTTACGTGTGCAGCGTGTTGGTCTACTCCTTCCCAAAATCATCAACATCGGTGGATCACCTAAATAACATTGAAAGCAAGGGTGAGTCGAAACTCGGCAAGTACCATATTAGAATAATCAATCAAATAGTGGACAAATCAATTCAATTGAATTATGAACAAATCTTGCATCACCTACATGATTGAATGGAATGAATACATGAATGGATGGAATGAAAGAATGCATCTTGAAGGAATGGACTAATCACGACTTATCTTGGTATAGCGAGTGTAACACCGTCGGTGTTCACTTAAAGTTACCGTATGAAGAGCGTTTCATACGGGTGTCCAACGTGGCCCACATTGGAATGGTGGATCACACGTACCCATTCGGAATTGATGGGTTTTCAAATGCCCATCTTTGGAATTGATGGGTTTTTCAAATGCCCATCTTTGGAATTGATAGGTCTTTCAAATTCCACTCCCGTGGACAGAAATTAAAGCATGTATGAATGGAATGAAGCAAGTAATATGAATATCATCATCTTTTCTCAATTATCAATTTGAAACATATCAACATCATGAACAAGTGGAAGAACATACACGTATACATCACATTATCATGCATTCAATTGAAAACACCACAAGTTAATATGCGGTACTTATGCATCTTTGGAATATGAATGTTGAGTAACTTCGTTGATTGAAAACATGAATCATAGAAACATTAGCATGAACACAAACACATCATTCATCAATGTAAAGGATTCAATGTACTTGCCTTTCGCGTTGCGACGCGCTAGCAAGCAATGAAGGTGTCCCCACACGCGATGCCTCACCGCCTACACAAGTGTTCCCGAAATAAGAACGTGGAAATACATTGCTACCGGTGTTCTACAATATCTCCTGACTACCCAATATACCGCACAAACCAGAATTGAAAATAAACTAAACAGCCAGATTTCAGCCCTTCTGAACAGCGGTACGAGAAAAAGCATATTTAATTATATGGAATTCGAAATGACGCGAAACCAGTGCCCAATGAATCTTAACGCACGACACTACGAAACTCTAGTTGGCGGGATCCTCTGATTCGGCCAATACAGAGGACCAAAATGCCCAAGAAGACACCGACAGAAACCTGTCCAGATTCCAGAACAGTCGTAAAGAAAAGCCTGTAACTTTTAGTCTACTGATCCTATGGAGATGATCTTTATCAATCTGGAATCATGGAAAAATTATCTTCAAAAACCTATTGGGGTGGCCGCCCTGGATCTGGCTCTAACTAGAACAAAACTGAGGAGCAACCAACAGTCTTCAAAATCTCTGACAGACAGAGTAGTGTATGGTTAAAAATTCATAACTCCTAAAACACAGGGTGGAATCTCGTGATCTCGGTGCCAAAAGAAAGCTAACGAAACCAGGAACAAAACTCTAGGAGACGAAAACCCGAGATTCGGCCTCTAAGTAATTCATAATGGCCCGATAAAAAAATCTGCCAAAACACGTCAGCTGTCCTGGACAGTCGCGGTAAAACTACCATATCTCCTCAACCGTAACTCCAAATAAGATGATCTCGGTGCCTAAAGAAAGCTAAGATGCAGGTCTACAACTTTCTAAGAGGTGGAAAGATCAGAAAACGTACGTAACTTACCAAAATCTGACGAACAAACCTGGCGCACGACAGGGAGGAGGGTGGCGGCCGGTTGGAGAGGGGGAGGAGGCGGTGGCGGCTTGGGGAGGGGAGTGGGGAGAGAGAGGGGAGAGGCTAGGGTTTGGGGGGAGGAATAACACCCCCTTGGCTAGCCCTCTCTCATCGGCCCCTCGTGGGCTGTGGCCCAGGCCCAGGTTGTCGGAAGATCGCTGAAAACCCTCGCCGATTCAGGAAATTTCAGTTCTTGTTTGCCTTTTCCCTCCCCAGCTGCTTTTCTAATTACCCGATCCGAATCCGGGGTATTACAAAAATATCTTCTCCCCCTTTGACAATGGAGTCATCAAGGAATCACGCCTTCCTCTCATCCAGAGATAACAAGTGCAGAATGGAGAAAGAAGCAAAAAGAAGAAGTATGCATGAAGTGCAATGAAGTGGCTTTATTTTTGTATTATTCAATTTTTTTATTACAAGAAGCTTTGGAGATTACCCAAAAGAGCTAGCCAGTATTTCTAATATTGCACAAATAACATATCAAGCCTGACAACGCTAGCAATATCATGGTAAAACATGTATATCAAAGCTAAGCACAAAGGCTCAAAAGTAAAGCAGTAGATTAATTTGATCAATTTATGCAACACTTCAAATTCAGCAAGTTCATCAACAGGGATCCTAAAGTGAAATTGATCATGTCAAAATGTCAAAGTGAGATCAAAAATCTAACAAAGACCACATTAAGAGTCAATCGGGTCCTGTATTGAATCATTTTGCTCAATATTTTGTAAAAGCCCATTTGTCAACATGTTTCTCATATGCATTGAATATTGAAGTTGACTAATGATCTAACTTAGTGACAAGATCCTAGACTAGGAGCCATCCACAAACTCATCCTAAGCTTCGACCAAAAGTTGATTAAAGGTATATCTTAGTAAAGAAGATCTTGGACTAGGAGCCATCCACAAACTCTTTCTAAGCTTCTACTAGGGCGACAAATCTTGAGGTTCATGTCATTTCTGACAAGCAGTCCCCATGAGATCGTCTGGTTCATCAAACTATCTCCAAGTTCATGTCATTTGACAAGCAGTCTCGTAAGAATAGTTTGGCACAATTTAAGCATAAGACAATCTTGATTTTCATTTTTCACATGAGCAGTTTTAGAATCTCAAGAACACAAAAGCTCAAGTAATGGTCAATTTTAGATCAAAGAGCTAACAAAACAATTCTGACAGGGCCAATGTCACAAGAGGAGCACTAATTGCGCAACTCGCTAAAAAATCCACAAATTGCAATTTCTTAGTTCGAGTTGTTTTAAAGTTCTAGCTCATATAGCAAAGACTTAGCTACACATGAAAAACATGATAATTCTAGCAAGTCAAAGAACTGGACATGACATTGAGCACGAATTGAAATACTAAAGCTCCAAAGGGTAATAGGCAAAGCTTCATCAATTTTAAAAGATAAGCAAAAAATCTTATATTACAATGCATCTTTTTGGATTTTTCATACCACTTGATGTATTTTTCATATGAATGCAATATGATACAATGAGATGCAATAAAAAGCCTAAAAATCTAAAAAGTTCAAAAAGATCACTAAGTTCAGAAAAAGAACAATAAAAGATCAAAAGAACAAGGAAAGATCAGAAAAGATCAAACTCCCCCTCAAACCAACCCATAGGGATAAATTACCCCTAACTCACTTCTCAAGGTGGCAAACCTGGTTTGATCTAAAGGCTTGGTGAGAATATCCGCCAATTGAGTATCGGACTCCACGAATTGCATCACAATATCCCCTTTTTCGACATGATCTTTAAGGAAGTGAAAGCGAATATCTATGTGCTTAGTCCTAGAATGTTGCACTGGGTGTTTAGCAATATTAATAGCAGAAGTGTAACACCCTGACTATAAGGAAGTCAAGATGTCACCTACAACCACTAATCTTTAGGAGAATAACAACAATACGCATAACCAGATGTTGCATACAACAATGATATACGGAAACAGGAATTCATCAACAAGTCTAATCAACGGGGTGGAGATAAACAATCCAGTGAGATACGGTAAACATGGCCAAGTTGGCTTATTACAATTCAACACAAGGCATAAATAGACGACAATATTAAGTTCTCAAATGTTTTGGATTATAGTAGTGAGTGCATCGTGTTGAACTACCCTCCACGATATCGTTCTTCCTTGTCATTTACCTAAATAAAACAACAAAGCAAGAATGAGCCAAAGACTCAGCAAGTACTTGAAAGTAACAATCAATATCCAATGAACAATATACACTATCATAGATTGAACAATTATCGGAAATAAATTGTTATGAATGGATGAAGTGAAGTGATGCAATGAAGGAAATGGACATATCACAGCTTATACCGGTATAGCGAGTGAAACACCCGTCGGTGTTCACTTTAAAGTTACCGTATGAAGAACGTTTCATACGGCCGTCCAACGTGGCCCACATTGGAATGGTGGCAAACGTACCTATTCTGGAATTGATGGGGTTTTCAGATGCCCATCTTGGAATTGATGGGTCTTCTGAAGAAATCCACTTTCGTGGTCATTATGAATTTATGCATGACATGATGTGATCTCATGGTAAGATTGAATATCACGCATTAATGGAAAAATACACATGGCATTCAACTACATATACAAACAAGTATAATCATGCATTCACACATCACATATTGTATCAATAATAGCATACAAGTTACTTGCCTGCCGCGCTGCGACGGGTTAGGAGGTAACTGAGGTACCCCTCCACTCACAGCTTCACCGCCTATAATATAGAATAATCAAAATGAGGAAAAATGAGTAAGACATTGCTACATGTGCCCTCCCACAATCTCTAGCCAAACCAACCAAACAAAAGGTTCAATTTAATCAATTCACCCAAACATTCCAAATAACCCTAAACTGGCAGTTTTACTAGAAAATTCACCAAAAAATAACCGTAGCTCCAAAAGATCTGAAACCAGTGCTCAACTTCTCTTAACGTAACAGGCTACTAAACTCTGGTTGATAGTAAACTCTAATTCTGCCAAAATAGGGGTCTAAACATATACTGAAAACTATATCCACAATCTGTCCAGAATTCAGAACAGCCCCAAAGAAAAGGCTCTAACTTTTAGACCACTGACCCAAATAAAGTGATCTTTATCAGTCTGAAAACATGGTGAAATTATCTTCAAAAAACTATTTGGGTGGCCTCCCTGAATCTGTCTCTATCTAGAACAAAACTGAAGATAAATCAACAGTCTCCAAAATTTCTGACAGACAAAGCAGTGATCGGTTAAAAATTCATAACTCCTAAACCACTAGGTGGAATCTCGTGATCTTGGTGCCAAAAGAAAGCTAACGAAACCAGGAACATAACTCTAGCAGATGTAAACCCGAGATTCGGCCTCGAAAGGGTCAACACTGGCCGAGCAAGGAGACGGATGCGTTCTGGAATCTCCAGGACAGAACCCGATTTAGATCTAATCCACCATTAATCAATAAAACCCAATCAAACTACCACTAAAAACATTCGTTACCCTTGAAGATCCGCAGGGAGACGTGGATCCACCTCCCAAGAACCTCCCTCCCTTCTCCTCCCCTCTCCAAGACCGGCCACAAGATCGCCGTGAGCGGTCGGTGGCGCCGTTGGATGGAGGCGGCCGGGGAAGCTTGGGCGACGCCGGGGATCTCTGCAGCAGACAAGGCGCCGTCAAGAGCAGCAAGAAACACCGGGAGGAAGAGAATGGGGTGGCGGCTCTAGGGGAGAGGAGGGAGGGAGGCGGCTAGGGTTGGGGCGCCTCCCCCTCCTTGGCGCCCCCTTAGGCGGCCTCCCCTCTTGGGCCGCTGGGCGCGACTGCGGCCCAAAGTTGTCGTAAAAATGCGAAAACCCCTCTTCCCTATCAGAAAATTCTATTTATTTGCACTCTTTTTTATGCCCGACTTAATTTACAACTCCCAACTCAAAACCGGGTATTAAATTCCACCCCCCTTTAACAGGATTCGCCCTCGAATCTACGCATCGATCTATTAGAATGAAGAACGACTATAATTTAACAATCTTAAACATTTACCTGAAATGAACAAGTCAGGATATTGATCTCGCATACGAGACTCTAGTTCCCAGGTGGCCTCTCCCTCTGTTTGATGAGACCACACAATTTTGACGTACTTCAGGGTTTTATTCCTCAGAACCCGTTCTGATTCATCTAATATTTTTTCTGGCCGGGACTCGATGGTAAGGTCTTGTGCAATGATCAAAGGCTCCAAGGGAATAACCTGGTCTGAATCTCTCAGAAATTTCCTCAACATCGATACATGAAACACATTGTGAACCCCACTCATGGAATCGGGAAGGTCCAAACGGTAAGCTAATTTTCCAATTCGTGCCACTATGGGGAATGGTCCAATATACCTTGGGCTAAGCTTCCCTTTAGTGCCGAACCGCACCACGCCTTTAGATGGCGATACTCTCAACAGAACTTCGCTTCCCACCTCGAATTCCAAATCTCGCCTTCTGACATCAGCATAGCTTTTCTGTCGGCTCTGAGCAGCCAACAAATTCTGCATAACTTCTGCCACTCTAGCCACGTTTTGCTGAACCCAGTCGGGACCCAAGACTGCCCGCTCTCCAACCTCATTCCAGCACAACGGGGACCTGCACTTGCGCCCATAAAGAACCTCGTATGGTGCTGCCTGAATGCTGGTATGATAGCTGTTATTATAGGCGAACTCTACCAAAGGTAAATGGTCTTCCCAATTTCCCTTCCAGGCTAAAACACAACACCTGAGCATATCTTCCAATGTCTGAATAGTGCGCTCAGACTATCCATCCGTTTGGGGGTGAAAGGCCGTGCTAAGACGGAGTTGTGTGCCCAATGCACTCTGCAAACTCTCCCAGAATTTAGAAACGAACTTGGCATCTCGGTCAGAAACAATGGTCTTTGGCACTCTGTGCAACCGCACAATCTCTCGTACATAAAGAGGAGCCAAATCGCTTGCTGAATTGGTTGTACGAATAGGAATAAATTATGCAGACTTACTGAACCGGTCCACAATTACCCAAATATCATCCTTTCCTCGCTGCGTGCGAGGTAAACCTACCACAAAATCCATAGATACATCGTCCCATGGCCAAACTTGTACCTCCAAGGGTTGCTTGATCCTGCTTGGTCGCTTGTGCTCGGCCTTGACCATTGGCACACCCACATGATGCCACATCATGCGATATCAATTTTCATCCGTTTCCACGAAACTTTTCTTTAAATCTTTGTACATCTTGGTCTCACCAGATGTATGCAGTACAAAATACGATGGGCCTCCTTCAAAATCTCCAGTTTAACCTCAGACTCCTGTGGCACACAGAGGCGTCCTTTAAATCGCAAAGTATCAAACTTGTCCACACTGAAGTGACCTAGCTTGCCCTCAGCACAATGCTTCCTCACTCATTGGAGCATCTGATCTTGCTGCTGTGCTGCTCGCACCCGATCTGGAAGAGCTGATTCTAAAAACAACTGAGTCTCAGTCTGTGCGGTACCCGCAAAGCACAAGGAAATATCCATACGCTCAAAGTCAGCAATAAGACAACTGAGGGTAGGAGGTGTCGCCTTGCGACTCAAAGCATCAGCTACCACATTAGCCTTGCCGGGATGGTACTGAATAGTAAGATCATAATCCTTGATCAACTCTAGCCATCTCCTCTGTCTCAAGTTCAAGTCCTTCTGGGTAAAGATGTATTTCAGGCTCTTGTGGTCAGTGAATACATCACAAGATTCGACGTACAGATAATGGCGCCAGATCTTCAAAGCGTGAATCACTGCAGCAAGCTCTAGATCATGAGTAGGATAATTCTGCTCATATTTCTTCAATTGTCTCGACGCATAGGCAATCACTTTACCATCCTGCATGAGTACACAACCAAGTCCAACTATGGACGCATCAGAATAGATAGTGAACCTCTTTCCAGGCTCAGGAAGAGTAAGAATTGGATCAGTCACTAATCTATCTTTCAAAGTGCAAAAACTGCGCTCACAAGCATCAGACCACTGGAACCTAACACCTTTCTGTGTCAACTTGGACATTGGTTTAGCAATGGTTGAAAAACCCTCTACAAACTGCCGGTAATAGCCAGCTAAACCCAGAAAACTTCTTACTTCTTTGACATTGGTTGGTCTCTTCCACTCTACCACTGTCGAAATCTTGCTAGGATCAACTGAAATACCCTTCTGATTAATAACGTGACCCAGAAACCCAACTTCAGAAATCCAGAACTCACACTTCTTCAGCTTGGCATAGAACTGATTCTCTCTTAAAGTTTCAAGTACCAACCGCAGATGGTGGGTGTGGTTCTCTTCCGTCTTATAATAAATCAAGATATCATCTATGAATACCACAACGAAATCATCAAGGTATTGATGCGACATCACATTCATGGCTTCCATGAAAACTGCAGGAGCATTCGTTAGTCCAAAAGACATAACTTTATACTCATAATGACCATACCTCGTAGAGAAAGCCGTTTTCTCAATATCCTGCTCACAAACCCGAATCTGATTATAACCCGATTGGAGGTCAATCTTGGAAAATATCCTAGCTCCTTTCAAGCTGGTCGAAAAGATCCTCAATGCGAGGCAAAGGATATTTGTTCTTCACGATCGCTGATTAAGAGCTCGATAATCCACGCACATCGCCGGTGCCATCTTTCTTCTTAGTAAAAAGTACTGAGCGCTCCCCATGGCGTCGCTCACGCGAATCATACCTTTGGACAGCAGGTCGTCCAATTGTTTCTTCAATTCTTCTGAAAGGCGAGCCAATCGGTAAGGAGACATGGACAAAGGCGAGTTCTCGGAATAAGATCAATCGAACTCCACTTTCCTCACCGGAGGCATTAAGGAAGTTCTACAGAAAGACATCGGAAAACTCCTTCTGGCGGGATCTCCTCAATCGCCGTGAAGAATCGGTCTTTCCATTGAGGAACTAAGTAATCCGATGATCGATGCACGGCGGCTAGGGAATAGGTTAGCGGCACAAACAACTGAATCGACGGTGCCTTGCTCGGAATACGATTCTTCACGGAAGGGCTAGCAAGGTCACCGTCTTCGAAACAACAAATCTTGCACGGTATTGGAATAACGGTCCATACCCGAATAACATCGAAAGGTGCCAAGTGAATAACCATAAGATTCGCGGTGAAAACCTCATCATCAATAATTACAGAACAACCGGGACAGAGACGGTAGAGCTAGAAATAAGACCTCCTAGAGAGCGACTACCAGCGACTCGAAATAAGTGAAAACTCAACCCCACTCTTCTAGCAAACTCCAAGGACACGAGCAGTAAGTAGCCCCGAATCAAGCAGTACAAAGGCATCATGCGAATCAACTAGTAAAGTACTGTCACCACATCGGGGCGTCCCATAGTCTCGAGGGTGGGCATGGCGTAGACCCACGATGCGGCGGTGCAAAAGCGCACCAACACTCTGCTGACGAGAAGCTGGAGCTAGCTGCTGGAGGGACGAGCAGCGGAGTGCGAGATGGTGCGGGATTCAATAGAACCCGCAGAGGCGCTGGAGTAAAGCTGCGGTGGAACCCATGTTGGAGAGTCTTGTGGTGCCGAGGCTGCTGCCAGTCTGGCCCGAACCCCATGGCAATTTGGAGGAAGAAGGCTGCTGGGGCGCCTCCTATTTGATGATACTAGCTGGATTTTGCTTGCTGCGAGGACTTGTGGCCCTCCAGGCCACCTTCTTGACATGTTCCTTGAAGGAACATTACGAAGCTCGATGCCGTCACCACACGAAAACACTTCATGCCACGACACAGGAGCAGGGCGCATCGTAGGCGGAAGATGAAGAATGTGGCGCCGAAGAGGAAGGCGCCATTCTTTGAGCAGGGACGGGAGTTACGGTTCTTTGAAACCTCTTAGCGGAATTGTTGAATAGACCCACTTCCTCCACCGAAACTCCAATCTAGCCACTGCCAGATCCACCGGTAGCAACAGAACCACTAGCAACATGCCCTTGCAATGAAGGAGCTCTTTCCAGCTCCATCCCTCTAGCCTGCTCGACCACCGAGCTAAAATCACGTAGACCTGTCGCTCCCAGAATTTGGTGATACTCTTAGCCTTCTCTTTATCATCACTAGCCACCCCCGGTACAAAGTGCACCAGGTTATTGAACCCGGCCTCATACTCCGATACCGACATCTTTCCTTGCACATAGGTCAGGAGCGATTGCTCCATCTTCTCAATAAAAGAGTCGGATAAAGCGCATTACGAACTTGTCCACAAATATCTCCCAAGTGAGCGAGGACCATGCTCGGGGTTACGAAGACAAGACCCCTTCCACCAAATATCTGCCTGACCCTTCAGCTGAAAGGCCACGAATCGCGCCCTCTGCTCGGACGTCAGCTCCACTGCTCCAAACTGACGCTCCATATAACTCAACGATCCATAACTGAGCTGGAGTACCTGCTCCGTCAAAAGTATCCAGACGAAGCGACATCCACTCACGGAGGCTCAATCCAGCCGGGTGGGCAGCGACAAAAAGTCAGTCCGCCAAAGATGCGGCGGCCGCGGACGCCGCTGAAGTTGTTGGCGAAGCTGCTGGTTTTCCCTCAGTAGGTTCTGAATGAGGTCCGCTACTGGAGGACCGGCCACTGGAGGATCTACAACTGGAGGATCCGCAACTAGAGGAGCGGCAGATGCAATTTCCTCAGCGGTAGCCTTCGCGGCCGCCTCAGACGAAGATGATGACGCAGCCGGGCCACATCCTCGTCCCCGACCACGAATCGGGGGACGACCACGGCCTCGGCCTCTACCCCTTGCCATCTACGAACAACACAACAGAAAGAAAAACCAGACACTTAGCTCAACGAATTGATAAACAGAATAATTGGAACATACCCAGGCAATTGCGGAAAACAATGGTTTACCCAACCCTTCCTATTGTACACAGTGTGTCAAATTTAACATATTTTAGTTTAACCACGGACCTAAAGCCCGCTCTGATACCAACTGTAACACCCTGACTATAAGGAAGTCAAGATGTCACCTACAACCACTAATCTTTAGGAGAATAACAACAATACGCATAACCAGATGTTGCATACAACAATGATATCTGAAAGCAGAATTCATCAACAAGTCTAATCAGCGGGGTGGAGATAAACAATCCGAGGAGATCTGATAAATATGGCCAAGTTGGCTTATTACAATTCAACACAAGGCATAAATAGACGACAATATTAAGTTCTCAAATGTTTTGGATTATGGTAGTGAGTGCATCGTGTTGAACTACCCTCCACGATATCGTTCTTCCTTGTCATTTACCTAAATAAAACAACAAAGCAAGAATGATCCAAAGACTCAGCATGTACTTGAAAGTAACAATCAATATCCAATGAACAATATACACTATCATAGATTGAACAATTATCGGAAACAAATTGTTATGAATGGATGAAGTGAAGTGATGCAATGAAGGAAATGGACATATCACAGCTTATACCGGTATAGCGAGTGAAACACCCGTCGGTGTTCACTTTAAAGTTACCGTATGAAGAACGTTTCATACGACCGTCCAACGTGGCCCACATTGGAATGGCGGACAAACGTACCCATTCTGGAATTGATGGGGTTTTCAGATGCCCATACTGGAATTGATGGGTCTTACGAAGGAAATCCACTTTCGTGGTCATTATGAATTTATGCATGACATGATGTGATCTCATGGTAAGATTGAATATCACGCATTAATGGAAAAATACACATGGCATTCAACTACATATACAAACAAGTATAATCATGCATTCACACATCACATATTGTATCAATAATAGCATACAAGTTACTTGCTGCGTGACTGCGACAGGTTAGGAGGTAGCGAGGTACCCTCCACTCACGACTTCACGCCTACAATATAGAATAATCGAAATGAGGACAAACGAGTAAGACATTGCTACACGTGCCCTCCCACAATCTCTAGCCAAACCAACCAAACAAAAGGTTCAATTTAATCAATTCACCCAAACATTCCAAATACCCCTAAACTGGCAGTTTTACTAGAAAATTCACCAAAAAATAACCGTAGCTCCAAAAGACCTGAAACCAGTGCTCAACTTCTCTTAACGTAACAGGCTACGGAACTCTTGTTGATGGTAAACTCTAATTCGGCCAAAACAGGGGTCTAAACATCCACTGAAAACTATATCCACAATCTGTCCAGAATTCAGAACAACCCCAAAGAAAAGGCTCTAACTTTTAGACCACTGATCCAAATAAAGTGATCTGTATCATTCTGGAAACATGGTGAAATTATCTTCAAAAACCTATTCGGGTGGCCTCGCAAGGAGACGGATGCGTTCTGGAATCTCCAGGACAGAACCCGATTTAGATCTAATCCACCATTAATCAATAAAACCGAATCAAACTACCACTAAAAACATTCGTTACCCTTGAAGATCCGCAGGGAGATGTGGATCCACCTCCCAAGAACCTCCCTCCCTTCTCCTCCCTTCCCTCTCCAAGACCAGCCACAAGATCGCCGGCGAACGGTCGGCGGCGCCGTTGGAAGGAGGCGGCCGGGAGGAAGCTTGGGGCGACACGAGGATCTCCGGCGACAAGATGCCGTCAAGAGCGACAAGAAACAGGGAGGAAAAGAATGGGGTGGCGGCTCTAGGGGCGAGGAGGGAGTGGGGGGCGGCTAGGGTTGGGCGCCTCCACCTCCCTTGGCCGGCCCCTTGGGCGGCCTCCCCTCTTGGGCCGCTTTGGGCGCGACTGCGACCAGGTTGTCGTAAAAATCACGAAAACCCCTTCCCCATCAGAAAATTCTATTTATTTGCACTCTTTTCATGCCCGACTTAATTTACAACTCCCGACTCAAAACCGGGTATTACAAGAAGTGTTATCACATAAAAGAGAAACACTAGCAAAATTTAACCCATAATCTTTCAGAGTGGGCGTCATCCACAAAAATCAGCTCTGACAACTAGCGTGACTACATACTCCGCTGTGATGGATTGTGCAATGAGACCTTCCTAGAAGACAAAGATACAAGAGAAGTGCCTAGGAAGTGACGGTGCACGAGGTACTCTTCCTATCTAGCAAATGACCCTTAAAATCGAATCGAAAAACCCCTAATGGACAAAGTGAAGAGCGGGAATACCAAATGCCATATAAGAGGGTAGAGTGTAAATACGAATATAAACTAGCGGCTTGGCGATGGGAAGTTCTCGGAGGCGCTGAAATCTTGCACAAAGGCATACCGTGAAGTGAATGTCCGGTCTCGAGGCCGTCAGATACAGAAGGGAGCCGATCATGCTGCGGTACTCGCGTTGATCCACGATTTCTCCTTCCTCATCTGGATCCAAAATAGTTGAAGTTGCCATGGGAATTGAAATTGGCTTGCAGTCACCCATGTCAAAGCGTTTGAGTAGAGCTTTAGTGTACTTTGTCTGATGGATAAAGGTTCCTTCCTTGCATTGCTTAATTTGAAGTCCCAAAAAGTAATTGAGCTCTCCCATCATACTCATCTCAAATTCCCTGGACATAGTCTCAGAAAAGCTGAAAACAAGAGCATTAGAAGAACCACCAAAAATAATAACATCTACGTAAATTTGAGCAAGCAAAAAGTCATTTCCACGCCTAAGAATGAATAGAGTTTTATCCACTTTACCCATCTCAAAATTATTTTTAAGCAAGAAGGTCTTAAGTCTATCATACCAGGCTCTAGGGGCTTGTTTAAGACCATACAAGGCTTTGGATAGCTTGAAAACACGATTTGGATACTTGGGATCCTCAAAACCAGGGGGTTGCTTAACATACAATTCCTCCTCTATGAAACCATTTAAAAATGGACTTTTAACATCCATCTGATATAATTTAAAACCTTTTGATGCAGCAAATACGAGCAAAATGCGAATGACTTCTAGTCTAGCAACAGGAGCAAATGTCTCATCAAAATCTAACCCCTCAACTTGGCTGAAACCCTGAGCTACCAATCTGGCCTTGTTTCTAACCACAGAACTATCCTCACCTTGTTTATTCTTGAACACCCAACGGGTTCCTATAACATTATGACCACTAGGAGGTTCTACTAGGTTCCAAACTTTGTTTCTTTCAAAATTCTCTAACTCCTCATGCATGGCATTTACCCACCTAGAATCAGATAAAGCATGTGATATATCGCGGGGTTCAAAAGAAGCAACAAAAGCCGAATGAGAGTAGAGATTTGGATCATTATACCTGGAGCGAGTGACTCGCTCATGTAGATTACCTATTATCGATCCAGGAGGATCTTTGTCTCTGAATCACGAAGTGGGCGCCGGGTGAGATATCGTTTCTTCGACCTTCAGAAGTGCTGGCGATGATGATGATCGGTGGGAGCCTCAATGAAGGTGAAGTAGGCGTGTGAGTTCTTGTATCAATATGGGCACCTCGTGACCGATGAAGAAATGATATCGACTTCGTCCTCATCTTCCTCCACAAAATGCTCTCATCACTGTGAATCATCTGTAACAATTGATCTAGCTCCAAGGCTAGTCTCATCAAAAGTGACATTACAAGTCTCCTGAATAAGATTAGTCTCAGTATTAAAAACCCGAAAACCCCTCGAATGAGGAGGATAACCCAGAAATATCCCATCAAAAGTTCTTGATTCAAATTTATCTAAGTTGCCTGTCTTAAGAATAAAACATTTTGATCCAAAAACTCAAAAATGCGAAACAGAGGGTTTTCTACCAAAACGAAGCTCATAAGGAGTCTTGCCTAAAGATGGTCTAAAAAAGACACAATTTGCAATATGGCAAGCTGTAGCAATAGCTTCGGCCCAAAATCTCCTCGGTGTGCTTTACTCATCTAGCATCGTCCTAGCCATTTCGACCAAGGTCCTATTCTTCCTTTCCACCACGCCATTTTGTTGAGGGACGTGTGGAGAGGAGAACTGATGCTCAATACCACGCTCAGCACAAAAAGAAGCAAAAGAAGCATTTTTGAACTCCGTGCCATTATCACTGCGGATCGCTCTCAAAGCACCAGGAAGCTCAGAAGCCAAACGAAGAATAAGGTCATGAAAATAACTAAAAACTTCATCTTTTGAACCAAGAAAGAACACCCAAGAATATCTTGAAAGATCATCTACTATGACAAGAATATACCATTTTCCACCGACTGACTGGACTCTAGCAGGACCAACGGTATCCATATGAAGCAAGCATCTGGTCAAAGTCGGTCATAACCATAGTCCGAGAAGGGTGTGGCGGCAACTTGTTTGCCATGCCTCTGAGGCGCACATCTGACATCCTTGCGACTTTGAGTTTGGGCAAACCTCTCATGAGATCAAGGTTGCTAACTCGTGTCAGATAATCAAAACCAATGTGCCCCAAACGTCGGTGCCAAAGCCAGAAATCAGAAGAAGATGTAAGCAAACATTTAAGAGATCCAGCAAGAGATTCTGAAAAATCAGCTCCAAAAATTCTACCAACTCTAGATATTCCAAACACAAGCTCACAAGTAGAATCGAGCACACGACAAGCATTTTTCTTAAAAACAGTCTCATAGCCATCATCAAGAAGCTGAGAGACAGAAAGGAGATTATACCTAAGCTTGTCCACAAGAGCGACATCCTTTAGGATGAATTTGTTGTTCACCCTAATTGATCCCGTTCCTTCAATTCGCCCTTGTGTGTCATCTCCAAAGGTGATGAAGTCATCACCTGTTGCCCGCGTGAAAGAGGTGAACCATCTTGAGTTTCGGTCATGTGGCGTGAACACACGAGGTCGGCGAACCACGTGTTCTTCCCTTTCGCGGTAATCCTGAAAATCAAGGAACAGAAGAACGATGTGTCTCAATACTGGGGTTAGATAAACAAGATTTAGGAATCCAATACTGAGATACACGTCTGCAAGGAGTATACAAACCAGAAGTACTATCCTTGATTTTATCTAAAATTTTGTTATGAGCAATGTTTAAATTTACATGGGAATTAACTTTGTCGGTGATCGACCGGCGTTGTTACAGCGGTCGGACCGCGACCAAATCGGTCAGACCGGTGACCACCAGCGGTCAGACCGTCAGCCTGAAGAACATGAGAATTAGGATATCTAGAGACATAATGATTAGCATGTGACAAAATCCTAATCCAGGTTTATTCTTTTCAGTGTTACCATGTCTCATAAAAGCTCTAGGTTGCCTGAATGAAATTCTATCAAGATTTTTCTTATCATTTTCAACCTCGCCAATGAATTCAATCAAATGCCCACTTTTCTTGCAATAAGTGCAATGGTATTTGGTACCACTAGAGGAAGCACCCTTTGAATTAATACAAGGTTGGGCAAAACCTGCAGATTTAAAAGATATTTTTGCAGGTTGGGTTTTGAATTCAATTAAACCTTTTTCCAAGACTTGAATGACTTTTGGCTTTGAATTGTCTTGAAAAGAATTGAATCCTAAACCTTGCTTCTTATAAGGAGTTTTAGACTTGTCAAGAATCATGTTTAATTGTTTCTTACCTTTAGAAAATTTCTCTAATGTATCATGAAGGTAAGCATTTTCTTTTCTCAAACTAACACAAGCATCACAAGTTTTATCCATAGATTTCTCCTTATATAAAGCAAGTTCAAGCTTAAGATCGGAACAAGAAGCACAAGTAGTATTTTCAATATTGTCCCTAAGCTTAGCATATTTGACTCTAGCAGCTTCTAAGATATCTTTGATTTCACGTTCTTTTTCTAAGCATGAAGTACAAGGGCTAGAATCAAACACATCAAAAGCAATCAATTTGCTAGATTCTAAACATTTTTCACAAGGAGCACTTTTAATTTCATTTAGATCAGATCTAGCATTCTCAAGTTGTTGTACAGAAATATTATAAGCAGATTGTAACTTGGCAATTTCTGAATGCATAGCATTACAATATAAACATTCATCGAGTTCGAAAGTCTTAGCATTTTTAAGCTCTACTTTCAGTTTGTTAATCTTTGACTCTAATTTCTTATTTTTTATCATGACAAATTCTAGCGCTTCATCTTGACTAAGCAATTGCTCAACTATAGAATCATATTTAGCAGAAAGCTCATCATAAGAAAAAGATACCTCATCATCATCAATGTCGTCGATTGTCGACCATGAAGCACATGCGGTGAAGTCCTTGGCCTTCCCTTTCTTTTTGCCTTGAGGATCTCCTCCTCCTTGTCCTCCTCACACGGAATCCACATCGCTCAAGGATTGATCCTCAAAAGCGGCAAGGACCGGTGGCGACCTTCACAAGCTTATTAGCCTTATACCTTGATTTGTTGAAAGGAGGCTTCTTCCAAGTTGGCTTTCCTTCCTTATGATTGCTCTTACCTTTCGACAGGGCAATTTGCGGATATGGTTGAGCTCACCACATTCATAGCATGTCACGGACAACCTCTCTTTTGTTTCTCACATTATTGTAGGCCCGTGTGAATTTTTAGCTAGGAGAGCTAACTCTGTCTCGAGGAATACTTTCAAGTTCCTCCTCATGAATCGCGAGATAAACAAGTAAATGAAAAATCGAAAAAGATTCAAGAGTACCATCGAAGACCTTTTGAGAGGATCACTATCAATGCCATGTTGTCTTTCTTAGGATGATCAACTCTTTTAATTTCATGAGTCTTGAGTTTACTATAAAGCAATTCTAAAGTAAGACTTGAAAGATCAATATTTTCCTCTATAGCGATAGCCTTCACCTCCCACTCCTTGGTGTTGATTGCGACCAAGAGATGGGTGGCATTTTGATTGAGAATATTCAATATCAACGACTTTCATTTGATTAATCACTTTATTAAAGCGGCTGAAAATGTCATCGATGCTCTCTCAGGGCGCATCTCGAATTTGTTGTATTCACGCTTGTAAAGCTGTTTGGCGCACCTTTTTGATTTGGGACGAACCCTCATGATATGTTTCGAGAGTGTTCCAAATTTAGTGTCTGATGGCAAGATTGCAAATCGATCATATTCTTGTCTACCAAGCGCACCATATAAAAGATTCTTGGCTTTGTTGTTGTTTGCCACAAGAATCGCTGAAGCCGGTGTTGCAATTTCAGGAATAACAAGCGGGGCTCGAACAACATCCCAAATAGCTTGTCCCTCGCTCTCAAGAAAGACTCGCATCGATTCTTCCAATAGGCATAGTCGTGCCCATCGAAGATATGCGGTTTAGTAGAAAACTTATCCGTCGCGTAAAGTTCGGTGGCGGTTAAGATCAAGAGTGAACTAGCAAGGCTCGATACCACTTGTTGGACCGAAAAGCGACTAGAGGGGGTGAATAGAACACGCTCACTTTTCCCAAATAATGAATTCAACACAATTTCACTCCAATAGCTATTAGGAAGCTATGAAGATCAATATACCGATTACAACGGAAGACTAGTAATGAATCAATTAAATCCCTAAGCAAAATAACAAAATCAACTAAGATTACGAGAATCACAAAGCATGGGCGGTCGACCTCTGGACCCGGCCGGTTGGACCGATTGCAGAGGCGGTCGGACTCTTTGTTATCTTGGCGGTCGGACCGCTCCAAAATCGATCGGCCGGTGATGATGGGTGATCGGACCGCGAGCTCGAACCGATCTGAAGCAGATAAAATCGGCCCGATGGCGAAGTTGCAATTAGGTCAAATTATTGATTCTCAACTCCATACTTCTGAAACTTTGCACACACCTTCTCTATGCCATTGAGGACCTATTCAATCGAATATTATGACAATTCTTGGATAGATCACGAGCAGTTGTCAATTGAATAACGAGAAGGTCTAAAGCAGGGCAAGAACGAAAACTTGATCCTAATGCTTGTTCGTGAGTGATTGATGATCAAGATGATTCTAGATAGATTCACACATATCACAGACAAGCTAATTTCGTGAAAGAATCAATCACAAACTCGCAGATCAAAGAAAGCCCTAAAATCATGAAATTGAAAGCAAGAACGAAAAGAGACTTATCTCAAGCAAACCTTGCATAGATTAAGAACGTGATCGTTGCTGGATTACACCCACACCATCATGGATCAGTGGTCAATCCAAGATCATGAAATTCAGCTCAAACCATGAAAAGCCATAGCCTCCACCTCAACTCCCCCTAAGCCAATTAGGGTTTTGAAAGCAACAAAGAGGTGAAAAACAGCGAGAGAGAGGGTGCAGCCACCACCTCCTCCTATTTATAGTGGAGGCCTAGAACTCTCTAGGGTTTGACTCAATTGGGCTCCCGTTAAGGCCCACTAACAAACGGGTCACACTGCGCACGCAACCATAAGCGCCGTCTTTAACTTTTTGACCTAAACCGCTTCACCATGCGCCATGGATTTGCCAATAGGTCACCCTTGCCCATCTTTGTGTCACGCTTGAGTCATTGACCTCACCCGGCATCGTCGATCGTTCTGGACCTCAACTCTCCAAGTCTAGTCCCGATCCTCCTCGCCGTTGACCGTCGTTGACCACCAAGATACCTGCACAACCATAGACAAGCAGACACGAATTTGGGAACAAGTTCTTCACAACTTGACCCATGTTAGTCAAAACATGCATCATGCAAACCATATGCCACGATACTAATGACTTTGACCTAACAAAACAACATCGCCACGAAGTTGGCTGACGTTCAAGTCAAAACCGGTCCGACCGCTCCATGTGCGCCGGTCGGACCGCCCCTCTGGCATGTCAGACCGCTCCCTGTGAGCCGGTCGGACCGCCCCCAGGGACTTAGCCGAAATTCATGCCCTGAAGTTCCGAAACCTTCTGGAAACTTAAATTGAATAGAACTTCTTACTAGAGACTCCAAAAATCATGAGACCAAGTGCATTAGGATCCCCTCACTTGCCTACAACACCTATTTTTTGCCCAGCCAGTTCTGAACACTTTTAGGTCACAGCCGGTCTGACCGCCGCACATGGCCGGTCCAAGCCAGATTTGGTCGATCGGACCGCCATGCTAGGACCGGTCGGACCGCCCCTGTCCAGAATGCCTGAAACTTTGTCGAAAACTCGTGAAACGACAAACCGTAAACACCATTGCCAATTGTCACATAATCCTAAGATCTGGAGCATATCCCCATGATATCCACAAGTTGTGACATTATGGTTGAGTTTACAGTTATTAAGCCATATAGGGTTGAGCACTAAGTAAAGAAAGAACAGCAGAACGGAAGCAACTCTAGTGGAAACCCATCGACTTGCAACAAGCAACCGATTGGGATCAAGACTTAGCGATCAACCTCCTCGTCAAACTCCTCCTCAAAAGTAGGTGAAGACTCCTCCACTTCAGCTGAATGATGTTTGCAGCACGAATGAGTACTCCGAGTAATCAACAAGTTGTACCACAGAATGCGATTATGGATGATGGCTTATTTCAAAAGAAATGGCTTCTATGGTTATTTTGGAAAAGCAACACTTGCATTTGAATACAAATAATAGATTGAAAGTGTAGTTTCAAACCAATAGACGATAATAATTTAACAAGTATTTCCATAGAGCTCACAAAGTCTAATCAATTTTTTTCATATAGCCATATGAGTTAATAAACCACACAGTTGTCCCTCCCAATTGTTTTATGAAAATCTACCCCTCGTGTGAAATCCCTGAGCATGTCTATGAATGTGGACGTGGCTATTTAAATAGATTGATTAATACTCTAAAGAGGGTGTACACTTTACCCGCATGATATAACTAGTGTAGCTACCACCAATCAGAAAAAAAAACATTTTCAAACTTCATCTCAACAATTGACCCCCCCCCCCTCCATTGTGCATACTGCCAACACCAATCCCCACAAAGGTTGTTGGCCTGTCATACGCCGTTGGACCTAGAGACGGTGAACCGCTCATAAATGTGAGTCAACCACTCAAAAAGAATGAAACCACAGAGCTTAACCTATTGCCTGAGTAGTCAATGCTGAGACTCCGTAGCTTACTAAGTTAGGCCTATCCCATACAAGGTATGTGGTCGTACTATTATGGCTCAGTTCAATGGCGCACAAAGTCAGGTCCTTATTTGACCAAGGTAAGATTACCAAACTACTCCAAGTTTCCAACATTCATATTTTCCTAAACGCATACAGCTCCACCATGTCACAATTGCATCCACCTACCTTAGTCTAAATATTTTTCCACCATGTTGATTAAGTGCAACACATACCATCAACGATTGACAATATACGTCACACAACTTTCTACAGTGTATTCCATATTCACTTAGTCAAGTTTAGATTTGCAGCTCAAAACGATATCAATGACATGTTGCATGGCTAAGCATACTAATTGTATCTAACGAACCAATGTTGGTGCTATGATAATACCAACTAGTAATTAACCAAGCAAGGATAACAAATGATTATGGCAGTACAATGAGCAAGGTGGATATAAATGAAGTAGTTGCATAGCGAATCCCAAAGCATTTAAGAATTAAATAATTGAAATATCATGCAATTGTTTGAATCAAAGTAATTTTGGAAAGCCGAGTGCAACATGGTCAAAGGTACACTTGTCTTCAAACAGGTCTTGGTACTCGTGTTGAGCTTGATCAACTTCTCATTCCTCGAAAGCTCGTGAAGTACCAACATCTACTCGCAAACGAAAGTAAAACACAAATAAATACAAAATAGAGCAACAAATGTACTCTAAAATTAAATAAAAATAACAGGAAGGTAGAGCTTAAATTTACACGAGTTTAGAGACTTTAATGGGCTCAATCAGAGTTCGTGTGAGGAAGAACAGACTCTCGAAAGATTTAAATCTAAGAAAAAGAGAAAGAAAATACTATTTCAGAATTTTGCAATTTTCTTTCTAAAGGAAATCCCAAAATTATTGTGTCAGCATGACATCAGCAATGAATTTCATAATTAAAAGAAAATCCCAAAATTAGGAAATAATGATTGACAAGTGGGACCCACAGTCTACAGACCGGGTCCATGGATTTTGGTCCAAGTTTCTACGGCTAGGGTTCTGACATGTGGGGTCCACATGTTAGTGGCTTGATCCACAGTAAACGAGGTCCACATTACTGGGCTAGAGTTTTAGGCGTGGGTGTCCTAGAGGTGGCAGGGGTTTGCACACGTGGTGCACAACTGGTGGGCACAGAGGTAGTGACGAGGCGACACGTGGGATGTGGAGGCTGATGTGGCAATGGCATGGAGTGAGGATGATGCGGTCTTGGTGATGCGATGTGGTGCTAGGTGGCGGTGTGGCGGACCGTGGCGACCATGCCGACTGAAATCGATGGCTGCCACGGCTCGACGATTGTAACGACAAACGGCGGTGACCGGTAGCAGAAGAAGGTCCTCGCCGCCATGCTTATTCTCCGACGAAGACATCCCTGAGCTTAGATGCGACAATGAAGGTCAACGAATGGGTCAACGGTGGTTTAGGCTATAACTTTCGCACTCGAACTCCAAATTGAATAATTTTTATTTCTAAATTCTTATTAAATCATAATCTAACTTCTGCATTAATTTCATAATTTTTTAATACTTTTAAAATTTTAGGGTTTATTCGGTGTTTTCACTTTGTCAATACTTATCGTTAGATGATGATTATTTGGAAATGCAACAGAGATGATCATGTGAATGTCTAGAGTACCAGGAAACAAGGGCAAGCACCCATTCTGTTGATGCATGTTGATTCTATTACATTCAAAAATTATATCTTATTTTGGAACTATATGTATGCATGCTTTATTTGTCAAGTTATGTGTGCGATTAGAGGTAATTAATCCAATTGCGTGAATTCCCAAAAATTCTTCATCCCCTGCCACTAGCCTAAGTTAATAATACGGCTGGTGAATTAGAGCCCAGTGGATGTTATATATTCTATTTATGTTTATTTGGTGCCGTACTTAGCAATGCTTAGCTTCCGGCCGATTGGGCGGTTGTCGACTTTGTCGATGACCTTGATCACATAAATCATTTTTATTATGATATGTCCAGCACCTTGTGCTATTATATTTGGAAAACTAAAAATAAAAATTAAACGATTTGGACTTGGACAACAAATGGTATGTACGGTATGACTGTCGGGTGTGAATGGTTTGTGCCCAAGTCAACAAGAACTGAATTACTTGTATCACTAATCCAAGCACTTTTGTGTGCATCCACATGAGGGCATATGGGAACACTCTTGACTTAGTATTTTGGTATGTGTTAGCTCCGGGGCACAAGAGGTTGTGTGTGTTGTGTTAAAATTGTTCTATGTGTTGGGTGTGTAGGAGTGGGTTCCTATCTAGGTTCTCCACACCGAGGGGCATCCGTAGTTGTCCTAGGTTTTACCCTGAGGGGTAGTTGACCTAGGCTTTACTGATTACTCCGACACAACGTATGGGTTTCCATCCATAGAGGCGACTCCTAGTTAATGCATTATATTAGAAAACATCTCGTATGACTTAGTGTAATACCCCAAAAGTAAATCGGCGTACTAGAAGAAGTTTCAGAAGAAGGAGCTAATGGGAAAATCTGAATCGTTTTTTCTTCAGGGGGTTTTCTGTGTTTTTTTGGCAACCTGGACTCTGGGCCTCAGCCCAGGGTGGCCCATGAGGGGGCTGGCCAAAGGGGGGATATCTCTCCCCCCCTAAACCCTAAAACCCCTTCCCCCTTCCCCTTTTCCCCTCCCCAAGCCGCCACCCCCCCCCCTCCCCCTCTCCAACCGGCCGCCACCCTCCTCCCTGCAGTGCAGCGCTTTTGTTCGTCAGATTTGGGTAAATTCCGTACATTTTCTGATCTTCTCACCTCTTAGAAAGTTGTATCCCTTGGTCTTAGCTTTCTTTTGGCACCAAGATCATCTGATTTGGAGTTACGGTTTAGGAGATATGGTAGTTTTACCGCGACTGTCCAGGAGAGCTGACGTGATTTGGCAGATTTTCTTGTCGGGCCATTATGATTTACCTAGAGGCCGAATCTGGTATTTTCGTCTTCTAGAGTTTTGTTCCTGATGTCGTTATCTTTCTTTTGGCACCGAGATCACTTGATTCCACCTTACGGTTTAGGAGATATGAATTGCTAATCGCGCGCTGTCCTGTCTGCCTGAGAATTTGGAACTGTCGGTTTGCCCCTCGGTTTTGATCTAGTTAGAGTCAGATTCAGAACTTCTACCCAACTAGGTTATTTTAGCCCTTTAAATTATCTTTCCAAGTTCATAAAGATCATCTCTATTGGATCTGTAGATTAAAAGTTATGCCATTTTCTTTACCACTGTTCTGAAATCTGGGCAGATATCTGTTAGTGTTTTCAACTGTTGTTTAGGCCACTGTTTTGGCCGAATCAAAGGATTTCACCAACTAGAGTTTCGTAGCCTGTTACGTTAAGAGTATTTGAGCACTTGTTTTAAGTCATTCGGAGTTATATATATTTAATTACGATTTTTCTCGTACTGCTGATCAGAAGGGCCGATATTGGCTGATTAGTTAATTCGTCATTTTGAGTTTTTGGTTATGTTGATTAGATAGAGGGTTATGGTAAAACGCTTGTAGCCACGTCATGACTTATTATTCTTATTTGAATAAATATTTGTGTAGGCGGTGGGGTAGGGAGTGGAGAAATTCGTCGTTGCCTCCTAACTCGTCACGGTGCGGAAGGCAAGTATATGGTAGAGTGGTGAACAATGGGTTGTTCACCATGATCATTGATGTTACTTATCATGCTATTTATTATGCTTTCATTCAGCTTATTCTTATACATGATATTGATGACCTTGAGTGAATGAGATTATGATAATGAGATAACGAGTAGATATTGAGTTAATGAGATGGACTATGTTGATGAATAAATAAAGATGTCGCATCATTTACATTCATCATGACATGGGTTGCATGAGCAGTCGGTGAGAAAGTCATGTAACTATTCGGTGAGGTCGGTGAGAAAGATACATGACTAGTCCAGTAGAGCTCTAGATAAAATCCTACTTTGGTGGGGACTTCACGGGAGTGAAGGATAGAGTGTGTCATCGACGGGTGAACACTCCGCTATCTGGTATCGGTGATGAGATGCATATGAGCATGAGCATGTTGGTGCATTCGCATATCTAAGTAAATTGTTAAATTGTGCAACTTTACCTATATGGAATATGGCTTGTTTGTTTGAGAATGACAATGGCATTAACTAAATGGATGATGATGATAACTTTGATTATGGTTAATAAACTATTGTTTATGGCTTTATTATGTATTCTTTGAGTCTTGGACTCATTCTTGCTCTATTGTTGTTTTTAGGTGACCAGTGATGACGTTTTACTCGGGAAGGGCTAGCGCACTTGGAATCATGCACTTCACCCAATTATTTGATTCATTGGACATGAGAAACTTTTAGAATAACATGAATATTTATATCTAGGACATGATGGTATTGAATAACCATAGATACTTGGTTTATGTTAATCTTGGTTTATTATTTTGCTATGCTCCTAGGTCTAATTTATTTATGATTATCATAGTGTTATGCGTGTGTTAATGCGACCCGTGGATGGGTTTTAATGTTGTTATACTTGCTGAATTTTCACAGTGTGTTGATGTATAATAGATGATAAGAGTAGTTTGGTGGCATTCCAGGCTCAGTGTTGAAATTGGGTGTTCTGATTAGTATCGAGCGGGCTTGAGTCCGTGGTGAATAGATTAATAACTTAGTTAACCTAAAATTGCTAAAACTTGTTTTAGGACTTGTAAAATATACCAAAATTTGATAATGGTTAATTAACTTAAAATTTTGACACCTTTGGTCTGATGGGATGGGAATGGGATGAGTATCGCATTTACGCTTCCGTTATGTTGTATTGATGATTTATGTTATGAATTGGTTCTGACTACTTATGATTTGATTATGTGATTGCTATGGGTCTTGATAGTCGAGAGGTAGAGATTGTGGTGGTGGCCATAGGCATGGCCAAGTTATATCATCGTTTATTGTATGATAGTGGTGAAGTGTTTACATCGGGTAACTTAGTTCTGGTGTTGAGGATATGTTTCTTTAAAAAGTTGTTGTCTTCCTTGAGTTTGAATTTGATTATTCCTGTTATAGTTGCGGTTGATGAATTTTCTTGGGTTAGTATTTACAATGCAGTTGATGTATTTTCATTGGTCTTTGTTGGTTATATTAAGTTATTATTTGTTCTCCTAACTGTTGATCTGTTGTTGTTTCTTGTGAGCGTCGTTAATTTGCAAGGTTGATCTTTTCACGAGAGATCGCCTTTCTTGTTGGGAAAAAATGACTCATTTGTTAGCTTGGTATTTTTGATAACGAAAGTTTTCTTTTTCAAGTCCTTTAACATGTGGAAGCTTTGACCCAATGTATTTCTTTTGGGTATTTTGAGTATTGAAGTTGAATGCTTCTCTGTTATAAAAGAAAATATTAAAACCCTTTAGCGATGTCTTGTTGTGGTTAAGTTAAAGGTTGTAATTAAATAAATTAATAGATATGGTATGTGTTATCAAGTTGGAGTGCAGTAGTGTGGTGTATAATCAATCTTAACCAAGAACCTTGGAAGGAAAGTTGATTAACTTGATGGTGTCATGTGGTAGTTCTTGATGAACTATGATTAATAGTATGGCTATACCTAATTGGATTAAAAGGAGTTATTAAGAATTGTAGAACAGTGATGACCGGTATGATCATTAAAATTATTTAGTTTTGCTAAACTTGTTGGATTAGTTGGTCTCGGTGGATTAATCTTCTTGTGTGGGAAGGAAAAGTTGGGTAGATGCTAGATTATTACCATAGTGGATATTAATCTTGGAGTTATCTTATCTGTAGATACTAGATGATTTTATATTAGGAAGGAGTTTCTAGATAGTTATTTTAACTAGAATAAGCTGGGCGAATTTGGTTCTTGAGTTGTTGAGACTTTTGATCGATGGAAGGCTATGATTTTGGAAGTTTTGTTGGGATTTTGCCTGAAATATGAATATGAGGATGGACAGTTGAACATGTATTTGTGATTGTTCATGTGATTTGAAAAGGGAAGTAGGTAGCATCTAGATTTCTTGATAAAGCCGGTTGATAGCTTGATGGTTGGAGTGCAACAATTGTGTGTTGACGTTTGGTGTTGAGCATCTATAAGAGGTGGCTGTGGGATTAATTGGTGGCCTATGCTTTCATGATAGTGGAATTGTCGGACGATAGCATGTCCATAATGAAAGGGTTTGGTATAACATTTTGATTTGTGTAGTAGATCTCTGCTAAAATAAAGTTGTTGTTGTAGTAGTTTGTAAGCTTTTGGTGGACTCTCGATTTGAGGACGAGATGATAAAGTAGTATGAAACAATTTGGTGAGTTTTAGAGAAATTGCACAATGGAAGGGTAGACTATGATGAATTTTAGTTAACGAGTGTATTATTACGGATGTTAGTAAGATTATCGACAATAGATTGGTAGTGTGTTGTCGATTCTTATAGAAAGAAGGTAATTTGATCGTCACTCGTGGTATCGCTCAAATGAAAATTTTCAAGTTTTGCATCCGTGATCTTTTGTAGTTCATGGTTTATGTAGTAGTGGGATTGGATTGAGCAAGTGGCTTGTTGGAAAGCTTTATTGGTTCTTAAGTGATTCATGTAATTTGGTCTTACAACTTTTCTTGTTTGAGTGGGCATCGTGACGTTATAATAAAAAAGAATTACTTTCTTTGTTAAAGAAAGAGTGAAGTAGAAGTATTCGAGATCGAAGTCAAGTTTTGTAACTCATGATTTACTTGAAGTGTGACTAAACTTTCTATTTTTGCCCCATAGGAGTTTCTCGATTTTCAAAAGTGGTGTTTTGTTTTATTTGAGATTTCATATTCTCTTTTTGTGGGACTTGTGCCCTCAATTGTGGTCTCCGCTTTTGCTTTTCGAGATCCTTGTTATTTGTCTATTTCTCCGGTCTTATGATTGTTGCGAAAAGAAAATATTTTTTCGGGTCTTTGAAAAAAAACATTTTATTTGCCACTTCATCAATTTGCTTTACAAAACCTTATGGGGTACAGAGTGACATCCGGTTAGTAGTGGTTAAGTATATGTTGAGGTGAGACCTGAGGTTGTAAGTTATTTCAAGAGCATTGGAGGAAGAATTGATTTTGTGATATAAATCTTGTAGAGAATTGGTTCCAAAAGGAATGATGGTCGTTGAGGTAAAGCGATTATGTTGTTACAACTAGTAAAACTAATAGTGAATTGTAATTCAAGAACCCTTGTTCATGTCGGTGGAATATTGAAATATTCAAAAGTTTGGAACTTGGTCAATTAGTTAGAGTCTTACGAATGTGTATGTTGCGGTCGTGTGGGTGAAATGGAATAGTGTGGTTTAGTGGGTTCAAGTTTGGTGAAGCTAATCACATTAGGCAGTTACTTGATTAGTGAGGAATGTTGATATCAATGATTGAGGATATTGTTTGGATTCCAGGAATTTTAGTTATCCGATCAAAGAATTTCCTATCAAGTATACCAGAAGTTCATGGTAAGAGTCTTAGAGGTTGAATATGGGCTTTACATTTTTATGCTAGACCTTTGGTCACACAATGAGTGTGTGTAAAGAAAGTGGAATAATAGAGTTTCTGAGCGGTGGAATGATCATTGATAGAACCTTTACGATGTAGTACATGAGCATGTGTCTTGAGTATTACGAGTTGTTCTTGAAAATTAGAGGTAATGTGATTGTGTGGGATCTATTTTGTGGCGCTTTGGGTGCCTTCAATCAAATTAATGTTGATTAGTAGAATGAGATGCCTAGAGTAATTGGAGGATTCAATGGAGCCTTTTCACAATGGTGTTAATGATGTATTTTAGTTTGAGCATAATTTGAGGATGTTCAATTAAAGGTTTAAGCTCATGTGGTATGCGATGAATTGAATTCCAAGGTTCGAGAGAAGTTTTACTCCTAAAAAGCGAGGAAAAGGATGTTTACTCGGTTAGTGAAGCGTTTTCTGATTTCGTTTGAGTTATGTGTTGTTGTTGTTGTTTTCCATAATCTGAGTTGGCGTTGTGTTGGCATGTCGATTCATTTTAATTCAGACAAACCAAAAGAAGTATTTGATTTGGGCATTAGTGGTTTCTTCTTTGGTCGTCGTGGTGTTCATTAAAAGCTGCATATTTAGAAAAATAGATTTGTTTCGTGTTGAAATGTCAAATTTTGGGATTTAACCTTTTGGTGGAGAGTTAGCATCTGCGTGGATGCGATGAGGACTCTCTAGTTCGAGTTGGATTCTCTTGGTTTCGAAAATTTCAGAAATTTAAAAGTTGGCTTATCGCGTTGGTAGTCTCGGGTCCTTATCGAATCGCATCGTTTGGTGTGCTCGAGTGTTAAGTGAGTAATCGAGCAATTCCAAGCTTGGGATATCGTTATTTCATTCGATTGCGTTTCTTTCGGGAAGATCGGTGAGTAGATTAGGGTCGAATCTGTTTAAGGGGTAGAATGTAATACCCCAAAAGTAAATCGGCATACTAGAAGAAGTTTGGAAGAAGGAGCTAATGGGAAAATCTGAATCGTTTTTTTCTTGAGGGTTTTACGTGTTTTTTGGCAACTGGACTCGGGCCTCGGCCCGGGGTGGCCCATGAGGGCTGGCCAAGGGGATATCTCTCCCCTAAACCTAAAACCCCTTCCCCTTCCCCTTTTCCCCTCCCCAAGCCGCCACCCCCTCCCCTCTCCAACCGGCCGCCACCCTCCTCCCTGCAGTGCAGCGCTTTTGTTCGTCAGATTTGGGTAAATGCCGTACATTTTCTCATCTTCTCACCTCTTAGAAAGTTGTAGCCCTTGGTCTTAGCTTTCTTTTGGCACCAAGATCATCTGATTTGGAGTTACGGTTTAGGAGATATGGTAGTTTTACCGCGACTGTCCAGGAGAGCTGACGTGATTTGGCAGATTTTCTTGTCGGGCCATTATGATTTACTTAGAGGCCGAATCTGGTATTTTCGTCTTCTAGAGTTTTGTTCCTGATGTCGTTATATTTCTTTTGGCACCGAGATCACTTGATTCCACCTTACGGTTTAGGAGATATGAATTGTCAATCGCGCGCTGTCCTGTCTGCCTGAGAATTTGGAACTGTCGGTTTGCCCCTCGGTTTTGATCTAGTTAGATTCAGATTCAGAACTTCTACCCAACTAGGTTATTGTAGCCCTTTAAATTATCTTTTTAAGTTGATAAAGATCATCTCAATTGGATCTGTAGATTAAAAGTTATGCCATTTTCTTTACCACTGTTCTGAAATCTGGGCAGATATCTGTTAGTGTTTTCAACTGTTGTTTAGGCCACTGTTTTGGCCGAATCAAAGGATTTCACCAACTAGAGTTTCGTAGCCTGTTACGTTAATAGTATTTGAGCACTTGTTTTAAGTCATTCGGAGTTATATATATTTAATTACGATTTTTCTCGTACTGCTGATCAGAAGGGCCGATATTGGCTGATTAGTTAATTCGTCATTTTGAGTTTTTGGTTATGTTGATTAGATAGAGGGTTATGGTAAAACGCTTGTAGCCACGTCATGACTTATTATTCTTATTTCGAATAAATATTTGTGTAGGCGGTGGGGTAGGGAGTGGAGAAATTCCGTCGTTGCCTCCTAACTCGTCACGGTAGCGGAAGGCAAGTATATGGTAGAGTGGTGAACAATGGGTTGTTCACCATGATCATTGATGTTACTTATCATGCTATTTATTATGCTTTCATTCAGCTTATTCTTATACATGATATTGATGACCTTGAGTGAATGAGATTATGATAATGAGATATGAGTAGATATTGAGTTAATGAGATGGACTATGTTGATGAATAAATAAAGATGTCGCATCATTTACATTCATCATGACATGGGTTGCATGAGCAGTCGGTGAGAAAGTCATGTAACTATTCCGGTGAGGTCGGTGAGAAAGATACATGACTAGTCAGTAGAGCTCTAGATAAAATCCTACTTTGGTGGGGACTTCACGGGAGTGAAGGATAGAGTGTGTCATCGACGGGTGAACACTCCGCTATCTGAGTATCGGTGATGAGATGCATATGAGCATGAGCATGTTGGTGCATTCGCATATCTAAGTAAATTGTTAAATTGTGCAACTTTACCTATATGGAATATGGCTTGTTTGTTTGAGAATGACAATGGCATTAACTAAATGGATGATGATGATAACTTTGATTATGGTTAATAAACTATTGTTTATGGCTTTATTATGTATTCTTGAGTCTTGGACTCATTCTTGCTCTATTGTTGTTTTTAGGTGACCAGTGATGACGTTTTACTCGGGAAGGGCTAGCGCACTTGGAATCATGCACTTCACCCAATTATTTGATTCATTGGACATGAGAAACTTTTAGAATAACATGAATATTTATATCTAGGACATGATGGTATTGAATAACCATAGATACTTGGTTTATGTTAATCTTGGTTTATTATTTTGCTATGCTCCTAGGTCTAATTTATTTATGATTGTCATAGTGTTATGCCTGTGTTAATGCGACCCGTGGATGGGTTTTAATGTTGTTATACTTGCTGAATTTTCACAGTGTGTTGATGTATAATAGATGATAAGAGTAGTTTGGTGGCATTCCAGGCTCAGTGTTGGGCTGGGGTGTTACACTTAGCTCTACCAGTATACCTAAGGAAGTGTGCTATATAACTTGGCAAAAGGAGCGGTCTGACATGTGGGTAAAGTTATACACCCCTGCAGGGTTTAATCTACTCAAGTAGTCATGTTCTTCATTATAACAATGCTTGGTTAGGTCGTGCAAGAATTAGACTCAATATTTTATAATTTTAACTTAAAACCTGAAGGGTAGTATTGAGAGTGGTTCTCATGCTATGTTTGTGTGCTGCAAGGGCAACCACCTGTATATATTCTATTGATGTATAATGTTAATTACTCACTGTTATTTGAAGTATTAAAAATATTTGCTAACTTATAATTGTAATCTACTACTTCTATTCAATTGAAATATTGCTTTGTGTTGAAAATGAACCCTGTAGCCTTTTCTTTTGAGTAGAGCTTTATGTAGCTATGTATAGGCTTGGTAAAGTATTACGAAGTACATTCGTGTACTCACTTTTTGCTTTCATTACTAACCTGGACAGCATGTATCAAGATTGAATCGGGTAAGGAAGATTGCACAGGAACATCGATTTGTTATAGTTTGAACCCAGTCGGTTGCACTGCGGGTTATGGCAAGCCATTGGGACTTTATCTACAATTAATTCATGTTTTTTAGTTTATTCTCTATTTTTCGCTGCGTACTTGTTATTTCATCTTGTTATTTGTCTGGCTGGCCTTTTTGTGTGAAAATGAACCATGTATGTTCAATATGTTGTAAATTATGAAGTTTTGATATTGTAAGAACTTGTGTATAGATTGATATTGATGTTTGTGATGGTGTATATGTACCGCTCCTGGGAGGTACATAATACACCGAGAATGGAAATTTTAATTTGTGATGTTATGACCAATTGGAGGGTTAAACATTACAAGTTAAATCGACCGGGTTCTCACAATTGGCAGTACTAAAATTTAAATGAGTTCCCAAAGTTTCATGCAAACTCTGCTAGAAACACGAGGTGAAGTGGGATCCTCGATCTGACATTATCTTCTCGGACACACCGTGCAAACTAACAATTCTAGACATATACAATTAAGCAAAGCGGTCTTCTGAGTATATGGTTTTAACTAATAAGAAATATGCAACTTTCGTCAAACGATCCACTATTACTCAAACAGAATCATAACTCGATTGTGAGTTCTGGGTAAACTAGTGATGAAATCTATACAAATCTATTCCCATTTCTACTCTGGAATCTTCAATGGCTTCAACAGACCTACTTAGTTGCCCATTTCAAACTCCAAATATTGGACCAGAATATGCCAGAACAGTCTACTTCACATTTTCATATCTATTTTTCTATAACATGAAAAGTAGTAAAAATGATATTTATGGAATCTATAAATAAATATCTGTCTTATCCAAGTTAGGGCAATAATTAAATTATTCCATCTACTATAAGTAAGTAATTAGCCCATCACAATGACAACTACCATTGACGACCGATTTCTAGACAATGACCTTCTCGGGGGCATAACTTTTCACTAACAATTCCAAACTTAGTGATCTAGACCTTCCTGGAAACCTAGTGAAATTCCCCACCATTTTTCTTACTATCTGAAACCCTGAATCTGAACTTAAATACACATAATTACCTTCATAAGGTTCTATACTGCAGTTCGACCAAATAGGGTTTCCCAAAAAACTATACTTCCCTTGACCAAAATGATCTACAACATGCATAAGCATTAACCTAGGATACATCTAGGGACTATCATAATGTTACCATCAAGAAACCGACGACAATCACGAACAGGTCGCCAAATCCCTAGCTCTTTCTCCTCGTTCCTTCTTCCCTTCCTTCCCTTGCCTTGCCTTGCCCTTCCCATTGCCTTGCCTAGCACTCGGCAGGGTACCCATTGAGCAGCATATTCACGCCACGACGGGGGCTTGCCGCGGCAACGCGAGGCAGCGATACGGCAACACGTGGACATCGGCGTGGCATGGTGTGGGCAAGCCATAGCCCAAAACCGTATAGCTGGTCGAATGGTGTCCATAGCTGGTCGTTCTATTACTCAAATTGATCTACGACTAGTTTGGCCGTACTAAAGGATATTAGACTTCCTTTAAGTATTGGTTGTAGGTTTACAACCATTGTAAAATCAATCTCTAATATGTGGACCTACTTTGATAGAGATTTTGACTTTGACAGAAAAGGTTGACCTAATCAAGAATCCTCGTCAGCTAGCCCTCGGAGCTTAAGAAAATAAAGAAAATTTACTTAAGACTTTCTCTGGTTGAAACATGCATGAATAATGGCTAGGTACAATCGTTCCAATCATTTAATGAAAATGTGGGAGCACGGAAAAGATCCTTGTTTTCTTGGAAACTGTATCCGAAGGATGCAGTGAGTGAAATGACAGATTTACGATGAAGAGGATAAAAGACTTCTCTTTTAACTTTACTATTACTTCGCTCTCGTTGCAATATTCGTCTCTCGCCTTAGAGTCTCTTCGTCTCCAATACCACCTATTTCCAAAATTTTGGTTGATTTATTAATAGCTTAATTTTATTACTTGTTATCATCCTATGTACTGGGACAATGGTTACGGCGTTTCTCGGGCGCGTGTGTCCCGAGCAATTCTCGAGCGTGTTTGACTCAAGTGTTTCTCAGGCGCGTGTGACCAAGCTGTGAAAGTTATTTTTTTATGCATTTATTTTGTTAAGTTTTTTATTCTGTGAACCGTTGTAAAGTTTTATTCCATACATAGCTTGCTGAAATTATTGTTAATTATGATTTAAATTGTTAGTGAGAATGATTTAGGTGACATTCTAAACTCAGTATTGGACCGGAGTGTTACACATACAAACTTGGGATTCTCTGTCTGCCCTTCTTCCTAAATTCACTAGAAATGCAGATGCCCTTTTAGATGCACGAACAAATATTTGAATTGTGCAATTCCATTTATAGTACTTTCCTATCTACTTGAATGTTTCCATAAACCGAAATCTTAGTGCGATCAGACCGATTCGACGCCTAGCATCTATCTCTTCGCCATTTTCACTTTCTTTTTCCAGCTGCCAAACCACAAGAGGAGGCATAAGACTCGAAATATCCCGACATTTTGTTATCTCGCTGTTACTCGGACAAGGACGTGTAGTATAGAGTTCTCTCTTCCTCACGAACTACGGCTACCTGACTTATATCTGGAATCATGTGAAGGGGCTCAATTAATTTATTAAACACTGTTTCGGGGTCTACCACACATATAATGCTTGCTCAGTTCTGTTCTAAACGGTGTTTTAGCATCATGCATAGGGATAAAAACGGATCGGATATTTTCCGTCCAATTCGAATGAAAACGAATTCGGATAGTCTCGGATCAGATTTTTCTCGGATAATTTTTGGATCGGAAACGGATTCGGATTTATTTGTCAGAAACGGAAACGAATATGCTAATGGTACTATCCGGCAGATACGGATACGAATACGGATAATCCGGATAATACCACACCGGATATTGAATTTTGGCCTGCCGCGACCCCACGACCGCGGCCACTAAGCCCACTACCCGTCGCTCGGCTGGCCCACCACCGCCTTTGCCTCTTAGTCCCTTAGGGTTCCCGTTCGGCCGTTCGGTAGTTCCCATTCTTCTCCACTTCTCGGCCGCCACGGATGGCGCGGCGACCCACAAACACGACCCACGGCGCTCATAGGCGCCACGCCCGGTAACCGCCCTCTCCACCCATGCCGTCCTCGCCCGCTGCCGGCCACCTCGCCTCGTCGGCCGTTCCCGGACTTCGCCCGTTCCCGGACGACCGGCCCGGTGGCTGCTTTGGTGGCCAGCCAGCTCCCCCTCCTGTCGGCTCCCCTCCCGGTAGCCGACTCCCCTCCTCCGCCGGCCATCTCGCGCCTCTGCCGGTCATCTCGCCGACTCGCCCGTTCCGGACGGCCGGACCCCAGGCTGGCTCCCCCTCCTGTCGGCTCCCCTCCCAGCGCCAAGCCACCTCGCTCGCCTCGGCCGGCCATCTTCCGACTTCGCCCGTTCCTGAGCGTCTGGACCCAGCCCAGGCGTGTGTGGCCTGGCTCCCCCCCCCTATCGGCTCCCCTCCCATGGCCATCTCGCCGTCCCATGGCTCCCCTCCCCGTCGGCCATCTCGCCTCGCCGCGCCCTCCTCCATTGCCCATCTCGCCTCCATGGATCCCCTCACAGACTCCACGGCCCAGCGCCTCCCCCGTTGGCTCCCCCTCACGGCCTCCTTGCACTTTTGTCTTGTCGCCACTGGTAACTGGTAAGCAAATTCTGTGGTATTGTAGTATGAAGCTATGAATGGCTGAATGTTGATGGAGTGATGGGCTCCTGTCTCCTAGTGCTATACTGCTAATGTATGAATTGTTGAATGCTGATGTGGTATTGTAGTATGAATGACTGAATGCTGATGGAGTGATGGGCTCCTGCCTCCTAGAGTCCTAGTGTTATACTGCTAATGTATGAATTGCTGAATGTTGATGTGGTATTGTTGTATGAATGGCTGAATGTTGATGGGCTCCTGCCTCCTAGTGCTATACTGCTAATGATAATGAGGTCATTTATATAGTATGGGATCTCTTGTATTTGACATATGACATCAGTTTGACGTTGTTCAATCCTTCTATGATTAAATGTTCTGTTGTTTATTAATATACATGCCTCATTGATTGATTGATATCTTATTATTCTCTCCACTATCTTGTGCTAGATTTGTGATAGAATCTACAACTGGAAGTAGTAGTGCAAGTGTAAGCAATACATCCCCTGCTTTGCTGGTGCCACAACCACAACCACCTTCCACTGCTACAAATGATCCAGTTGCTGGTGCATTAGTGCCAAGGAATGAAGTTGATTTTACTGGTGAAACTGGTGTCGAGACCGACATTCCTGCTCCTGCTGCGAAGAGAGCAAAGAAGTGCAGCTCTAATGTTTGGGAGCACTACACAAAATATGAGAAAAAGGAGGGATCCGATGGCAAGATGATTACAGAGTAGTAGGCTAAATACAACAAGTGCAGATACGAATCTCGTTGTGAGAGTTCAAGAGGAACATCAGTCTTTTGGAATCACTTGGGTAACAAGCACCAAATCAAAGGAGGCCAGCATCTTCTAAAATTTATGAAGAGTGGAGATGACAGCATCACTGCATCTATTGAGACTTATATGTATGATGAGGCTGATAGTTTGAAAAAATTATATTTCGCAATTATCATTCATGAATATCCTTTTAATATTATTGAGCACGAGTACTTTGTGGACTTTATCAAGTCACTGCACCCTAGTTTTTCAATTAAGAGCCGCATTACTGCCAGAAAAGATATATTGAATATCTTTGTAGAGGAAAAGAAGAAGTTGTATGATTACTTCAAAACACTTGCATGTCGCTTTAATACAACTATGGACATGTGGACCTCAAACCAAAATAAAGGTTACATGTGTATCACTGTGCATTGGATAGATGACAATTGGAACATGCAGAAAAGAATCATTAAGTTTATGCATGTAGAAAGACACCATTCAGGAAGAAACTTGTGTGCATAGTTTCATGATAGTGTAGTGGACTGGAATCTTGATAGGAAATTACCTGCCCTTACTTTGGATAATGCATCAGTCAATGATGTATGTGCTAAGGGGGTAGTACTAAAACTCAATAAGTCAGCTCCCTTGATTTGTGTTGGTATCTTTTTTCATGTGACATGCTTGAATCATATTTTGAACCTTGTTGCCCAAGACGGGTTGAAGCAAATTGCACTAGCTATTGCAAATATCAGAAATACAATTGCAATTGTGAAAAACTCTCCATTGCAGTATGAGGAATTTATGAAGTGTGCATCAGAATGTGACTTAGATGTGACAAATGGTCTCCCATTGGATGTTCCAACAAGGTGGAACTCCACATATCTTATGTTGAAGCAAGCTATTTACTATAGGCATGCTTTTGGTAGGCTTTTCCTTCGACATAGAAGCAAATATGTGAGATGTGCACCGACTGCTGAAAATTGGACTATGGCAAAATATTTATGTACAGGTTTGAAGTGATTTTGTTGCTACTGAGATCTTCTCTGTCACTAAATATCCAACAGCAAATCTATTTTTCAATACTTTTTGCAAGATTAAGCTTGCCATTGAAGACTGGTGTGATAGCCCTGAGCTTATTATATCTTCTATGGCTCATTCCATGCAAATTAAGTATAATAAGTATTGGGAAAAGTCCAACATGCCTCTAGCTGTAGCATGTTTTTTTATCCTAGATACAATACAAAGCCGATACACTATTTTGCAGATAATATTTACCATGACAATGCTCCAGAAGAAGTTGGTAGATTCATGAGTGTTATTAACCAGTTGTTCCAGGCTTATGTGTCCAGTCCACTTGTAACTTCGAAGAAGATAACAACTACAAATGTGCAAACAGTTGATTCTCAACCATTACACCAAGAGGTTGAGGATGAGGAGAGTGATGATGATCTTGATGCAGATCTTGAAAGGTTCTTGCATAGCAGTAGTGCCGTAGGTCAAGGTACCAAAACTGAGTTGGAAGTGTATATGTAACATGATGAGGACATCCCTACCATGGATATAACCGTGCCTACACACAGAACTCAACCACAACCAGTACAAGGACCTCTTACCCGAGCTCGTGCTCGCCAACTTAATTATCGGTGAATTCGTTCCTAGGATTATATACTCACGAGAATAGACCGCTACCTAATGCAAGTGATTTAATTGTGCTTAGGAATATGGGAAAGGACCATGGAGGCATGCGGTCGTGGAGATGTATGGAAGGCATAATGGAGATCATCCGTCACTTTGGGTCCAAGACAAGCAAGAGTTCGAGTTGGGCTCGTTGCGAGTCGATTCGGACTACGGCGTCGGCACTAACTTTAAGCTGGCGTAACTTCTTCATCGGACTCCGTTTGAGCGTTTACGGACCGTGGGAAGCTTATCAAGTCTACTTTCTAACGGATCAACCTCATCATCAAATTCTTTCGAGCCGGCGAAATTATCAAAGGAGTCCGTGTCCGTGTCAGTCCGAGTCAAAGGGTCTTGCGCCACCTCTACTTTATTACAGGCCTTGTAACCCTAGGCGTCGTCCACCTCGTGGGCGCCACCTGATCGCTTCCCCTATATAGGAGCCGCCGTCTCCCTACGCGAACTTCGGTTCGTTGAGTTTAGGTTTAGCTATTGTGCAAACTTTGTTCTTGATTGTGTCGAGCGACCACTGTCAAAACGACCGGGATCCCATCTTTGCTATTCGCAATACAATTTATGCTTCCTTCATATTCGCAATATCAGTTGCCTATGTCTTATTCTTGCTAGTTCTTGATTGCTCGCGAGATTGAACCGTGTTCAGGTTGATCGCGCCTCGGCGAGGTCAATAACACTTGAGTTAGTTGGCGATTGCTAAAGCGCATAGCGTCGTCGTCTGGTTGTAGTCGGATCGTGAGTCACCGCCACCAAAATCGATAGTTATCAATCTCATCGAAAGATCGAACACCTCGTTTCCATCAAGTGGTATCGAGCTCATGGTTGCTCGGTGAGAATTCTGATTTACCATAGATTAGATTGCTTTTCCTTACCTAGAGTACACAAAAACAAAACTTCAATCTGTCCAAACCAGTCTTAGCCTCGCAATTTTTCTTTTCAGTACATTGCATTGTTGAATTTTCGGTTGCATCGTTGTGTTCTTTGCTGGTCCTAGTGTCTAGTTCCTCTAGAGTTTGAGTTACATTCACGTTTTGTCTCACAGTTCGGTTAGATTCGAACTACCACGGGGTAGAAAAGGAGGAGGACTCGATCTCTAGGGAGGCTTTGCCCTAGTTGGTTTCGGAGTAGGACACGATTTCGGAGTTGGTTTTGGAGTAGGACACGATCTCGGAGTTGGTTTGGTTTCGGAGTAGGTTTCGGCCGCATCGTGTGTGAAAAAATAAATAAAGGCGGGAAATGCGGGGTTTCGAGATCGCGTGAGCCACGCTGCAGCGTAGCGACTCCGACCCCAAAAAGGTGGTTTAGGGCCTCAAAGCGGGCCGCGAACGCGAAAAAATCAAGTTGCTCGAAGTCGCTCAAAATTGTGAGCCCGTCTACGTGATTCTAAGGTTCCGTGCGAGGCGGCATCCTTTTAGAGCTCTGAACTCCGTGTGCAGCGTCATCTATTTTCTTCTGCTGCGGTGTTTCGTTTGTGTTCTAGGCTCGCGTCTCTAATGCGGTCTAGCCTAGGGCCGGCCCACCGGCGTTGAGCGATTTTCGACTTGCATTTACGAATTGATTATTGCTACTCCTTACTACTAAACTTGAGCCCTCCGGCTACACCTTTTCTACACCGTCTGGTGAGCTTTAAGTGGCAATCGCTCCATCAATCTTTGAAGATATATTGTCACCCAGTTGCGATCGCCCTGTGTGCTTGGTAAGAATTGGTAGAATTCGATAGAAGACTTAGTCTGGCGACTTTGAACCACCATACCTAGTTCTTGTTAGGGACATATTCTTGTGTTTTTGCTAACAATGGCGGGTTACGGAGAGTTCTTGATCAAGATACATCTAACGATCCCGTCTGAGAGGAATCATACAACATTTGCCGTGAAATGAATCATCATCTGGAGGGCCTTGAGGAGGGCGTCGAGTTCTTGCGAGGATCGATAATCCTCATTTTATCTTTTATCTATAATTCTTATTATGGGTAAATATGATGTCACGTAGTCCCAGTACCCTTATATTCATAAGGGAGGCCTACAAGTGATTGTAAGTTCTCCTACAATCACCCCCATAATCGTAAGTCTTACTACGACTATGTCATGGTAAATATGTCCTTCTCGACCACTATCGGTCGTAAGCCCTTCTCGACCATTACCTGATCGTAAGTCCTTCTCGACTATTATCGATCGTAAGCTCGCTCGACTTGTACCCGATCGTAAGTTACGCTTTCGACCAAGTCAATCACGACCACCTTATAATCAAACCTACAAGCGAGTGGGTCCAATTGATTAAGGAATCCGGACGGTCCACATGCACTATTATTAGGGTAGTAATAGTTCTTAAATACCCCATTACCTCACGAAGATAAGCGCGGACGGCGTGAAGAAGCCAATCGCGGTAATTCGCCATCATCGCCCATTCTTTGGATTAATTAGGCGCCTCTTACGAGATAAAGCGGCTATTTCTTCACGACTATATAAAGACATCAATCAGAGGGCGAGAGGGAGGAAAAAAAAAGAGCGAGTCAAGGAGAAACACAAGTACTGTTCTTTGTAATAGTCTTAGTTTCTTGCTTGATTGTGAAGAATCTGATCAATACCATACACACGGGAGTAGGGTTGTTATTCTCCGGAGAAGGCTGAACTGTATAAAAATCCGTGTCAATCGCTCTGCGTGATTTCATCTCTAGGAGACCCCCCGAATCAAACAATCTTTACGTAAGATCGGTTCTAAAACACCGACAGTTGGCGCCGACCATGGGGATCTTCAGGTAATCTCTTGTCAACATACTCTCTTTTCCAAATCTCATGCAATCATGGCGGGAGAATGGAGCGAGGAGGCTGGTTTGACTTGGCGGTCTGTGAGGCGTCGACATGGATGCGGTTTCAACTACTGAGCGAGTGATGCATCCTCGATGGTGATGTTGCCCCGGAGATCATTCTCGAAACCATCCCATCAATGGACTTGAGAGGATCCTTATCCCCACAACGATCGTCGGCGGAGGAGCCAATTCCCTCAAAGGACAAGGTCAATCCGACCGAGAACCGCACCGGGAGGACTTACAACCTGACGAGTTTTCCTCCAAGTGTTCAAGTCCCCTAAGGCGGTCCGACCTGGTGAGACAAGTTACGAGAGCCACCATTCTAGGACTCCACCAACATCTGGTGATCCTCTCTCTGGGGTAACTCCGAGAGAGGGTGGGATCAAGCATGCTTTCTGCAAATTCGGCCAGTCTCTCTGCGGATCTCATTTGCGGACGGAGGCGATTATAACCCGAGTTCCCCTACGGAGGATTGCTCCAAGTCGCGGATGGTGTCACTCGAATACTCCTCAAGCGGGAGGCCTCGGCGCAAGTGAGAATCATCAGCGGGAGGTCTTCGTCCTTCCCTCGGATCGAGTCGACCTTATGGAGGCGAGATAAGAACACTCCCGAAGATCACACCGCTGCGCCCCTCGTGGTAATGGCAAGGGCACCACCGGTGTGAATGAGAACCAACACGCTGATGATGCGAGGAAATCCTCGACATTCGCACTCCATTGAGAAGGCCTCAAAGATCGATGAAGAGAATTTTGAGGCCATCCGTGAAGAAGATTGCGGCTCGGAAGAACACGCGGGCGCATCCAATATCGATCGAAGGAGGTGCAAGAACTCCAAGACATCGAAGACTTGCTTGAAAATCCCACTCAGAGCTTGCTCGAGCGGCGAGATCGATCTCTTATTTGAAGAAATCGCTCAAGGCTTCGAACCGTGATGACAAGGCTGGAAGCACCTCGTCGACATCAATCGGGTAGTCGTAGCAATCGACTTCCTCGGCTACGATCAATCAAATATTTCACCGCGTAGAAATCGACACGGCCATAAGTCGCATCGATCCCTACTCGGAGAAATACATTTCGATTGGTGATGATTAAAGCCCCTCGGAGAGTGATCGTTCACCGCCCGACAAGAAATCCTCAGCGGATGGAGTGCGAGTATTCCTCGTGAAGTGAGACCTACTACGGGACAGTCGACTGTTCTTTGGGTATCGTCGTATCACGATCACTGGTGACATTAACCCTTCTTTCTTGCAAAGAAGGCGTCAAGAAGTCATCTAGGATGTCGGGCATTTCGCGACCTTGAGCTATTATTGGCCGCCTCATTTTGACCGATGAACATGGAAGTTTGATGGATCTCAAAATCCCATCGAATTTCTTCAAATCTATACTACGATTGTCGGCGGCGGGAGGAGGAGAGCATGTAATGGCAAATTACCTTATTTGTGCTCGAAGGATCCCTTCGATCGTGGTTATTAAACCAACCACTCAGTCGATCTACTCTTAGCAACACCTCTGCGACCTTCTCTTGGCGAATTTCCAAGGCACATACAACCCATACGGAAGGAAGGCGACTTGCCGGATAAAGCAGAACAACGGCGAGACTTTGCGTCAATTCATCAAGCGCTTTAGTTAGGTTCGTAATTCAATTCGAAATTCGACTCATGCGTGATTAGGACTTTTAAGCAAGGAGTTCGTAGTAGAAGGATATGAGAGGATACTACTTTGAATCCTCCCAACAACATTGCCGAGCTCTTGAGATGGCGATCGATATCTGGCTTACGAGGCGGTCGAGTGGAACAACACTATCGATCGAAACATATCTCCTCGAGAGCGGTGAAGTTGGAAGAAAGAGGGCAAGAAAGCAAAAAGTCAAGAAAAGATAAAGGGTCAAAACCATAAATCAGTGGTTCCAAGGAGGTCTTGGCTGTGAATGATAAAGAGCCACGAACCACCAAGTCCTACCCTGATCAAGGCAAAGGTAAGCGCCCTGATCGAAAGAACGACAAACCAAGGTGGTGTCCTTTTCATAAAAGGAAGGACACGACCTCATAGCTAGAGTTTTTCAAAGAAAGCTCGAGGACTACTACAACGACAAGAACCACTCCCACTCGGCGGGTAGGGCATACGAGTGGTCAAAAATCATCAGATGATGAAGAGATGTCGTTCCAAGATCCGCAACATACCGTTAAGCACATCTACGGAGGATCATCGACATATGAGTCGAAACGACAACTCAAAGCTGCCGGACGAGAGGTAAACTCTATAGATGCTTCTCTTGTCAATAATTTACCGAAGTGGTCGGAAGTTACCATTTCTTTTGAGAAGGGTGACTGCCCGATCACTTCGAATCGATCAGGTCGATATCCGATTGTGGTCGAACCCACCATCAACAATTGTCGGGTCAATCGAGTTTTGGTTGATGGTGGCAGTTCCTTGAACATACTGTTTACCAATGCCCTGGACGAGATGCAAGTACCCAGGACAAAGGTAAGACTGGTACGATACTCTTTTCATGGAATTATCTTAGGGGTCTTGGCCAAACCCATTGGCCAAGTTTCTCTTCCTTTAACATTTGGTTCACCAAGTAATTTCAGGACAGAGAAAATCTCCTTTGATGTGGTTGATTTCGATACGGCATATAACGTCATACTCGGACAACCAACTTTGGCAAAATTCTTAATGGCTACTCATTATGGGTATCAATGTCTTAAGATGCCAGGTCGCAAAGGAGTGATCACAATTCAATGTGACAAGAAGATGGCGTATAAGCTGCGGCCAGTCGATTCCTCGAGATGGTTGGTCAAATACCAACTCGAGAAGAAAGTCGACCGACTAGCAAGTCGAAGCCTAAAAAGCTGCATCAAAGCGAGCGACCAAGTCAAAGAGGTTCCTCTGGGCCTTGAGCGACCCTCGAAGGCTGTTCGCATCGGGAGACTTCGACCCCAAATAGGAAGACACTCTCATCACCTTCCTCAGAGCTACTTGCAGATGTCTTGGCGTGGCAAGCATCCGACATGCGAGTCCCGAGGAGGTGATTGAGCACGGAGCTAGCTACGGCTGATAAAGTACCGTAAAACAAAAATTACGGAGATTTGCCCTGATCGACGAGATGCTATTAAATCGAATTGGATAAGCTACTTAAGCGGGCTTTATAAGAGAAGTCAACCACCCGAGTGGTTGGCTAACCTGTAATGGTCAAAAAGTCAAGCGGCAAATGGCGTATGTCGTGAACTTCTTGATCTTAATAAAGCTTGTCAAAGGATGATTTCCCTTTACCTCGTATCGATCGGTTGGTTGATTCTCTGCGGGTTGTGAAATATTAAGTTTTTAGATGCATATTACGGATATCACGGATCAATATGTGTCTAAGCGATGAAGAAAAGACGCATTCATTACACCATTTGGTACCTTTTGCTATGTCAAAATGCCATTTGGTCTAAAGAATCGGTGCTTCTTTCAGCGCTTGATGCAATCAACTTTTTCATCTCAATTAGGCGAAATCTGGAAGCCTATGTTGATGATCTAGTCGTAAAAAGCATTAAGAAATTTAGCATTAAGAAATTTAATCATATCACTGACCTACAAGAAACATTTGACAACCTCAGAAAGCACCGCTTAAAACTTAATCCCGAGAAGTGTGTGTTCAGGATCCCCAGTACGATTCCCACGACCAGTGGATGATGTACTTTAATGGGTCACTTACTTTAAGTGGCTCGAAATTTGGGGTGAGTCTGGTATCTCCTCTTGGAGAAACCTTAAAGTATGCCATACAATTAAACTTTCGGGCCACTAATAGCGTGGCGAGTCACGAAGGTTTGCTAGGCGGCATACGAGTAGTGAAAGCACTCTCGATTAAATCGACTACTCGTGAGAGAGACTCTCAACTAGTCGTGAATCAAGTCGGGAAAGAGTGCGGTGCTCTAGCTCGACAATGTCTCGGTACTTATCGAATGCGTAAGCTAGAAAAGCATTTTTAGGTTTCGGTACAATTCATCCCTCGAAAGAATAATTTCCTCATGAGACCAACTTGCTCGGATGGCTTCTTCCCGATCTGCGGTACCAAAGGAGTTTTCTTTGAGCAACTCCAAAAGCGTCTCACAGTCGAAGAACGAGAGACACCTCCTATTGAGATGGCCTCACTAGACTATGAGGATACGGATGACTCCCATCTACGAGTATCTTCACAAGGGTTCCGTGCGAAGATGATCTTGAGGCGGATCGTTTATCGAAAAGCCAAAATGTATACTTTGGTCGAAGGAGTCCTCTACAAGCGAGGAACCCAAGGATTCTCATGCGATCGTTTCACAAAGCGAAGGAATAACACTCCTTCATGATATACGGTGGCATCTGTGGGGCGCATGCTTCCTCTGAGAACATTGGTCGGTAAGGCCTTTCGACAAGTTTTCTCTTGGACTACTGACTGCATGCGATGCTAAAGAGGTGGTTAAAAGTGTGTCAATGCCAATTTCATGGTAGACGGATACACCAACCGGCTCAAGCATTCACAGACAATACCTCTTTCTTGGCCTTTTGCGACACAGGGTCTCGATATCCTAGGGCCGTTTCCTAAAGCTCCGGAGGTTTGAATTCCTTATTGTGGCCATTGACACATTCACAAAATGGATCAAGTGAACACGTAACTAGGATAACAGCAGGCGACAAAAGGTTCATGATGAGATCGTAATTAGCCGATTTGGAGTTAAGTCGGATAATTACGGACAATGATAAACAATTCGCAAGTGCAAGATTTGAAATTTTGCGACGAGTTGGGTACCAAGTTATGTTATCTACATTGCACATCCCCAAAGCAGCGGGCGGTCGAGCGTGCAAGCGGCCAAATAATGCGAGAATTAAAACCGAGTCTTGACCCGACTTGTTAAGCGCTCGGGGCTTAGGTACAAAATTACCTTAGTATTATGAAGCGGTTAAATGCGACCACTAGTCGGCGATAGGAGAAACACCATTCTTTCTAGTGTTGAGCGAAGCCATGCTTCCTCGGAGCTAAAATTGCGGTCGACACGAGTTGAAACCTTCAACAACTCCGACCGAGGAACAACGGCGGATGATATTAACCTACTCGAAGAAAGGAGAAACATGGCCTTAATCCATTCGTGGTCTACCAACAAGCCCTACGCGAGATACTACGATCGTAGGTCAGGCCTCGTGACCTCGATGAAGGTGACTTGGTATTGAGGCTCGCCAATCAAGTCTAATCGGAATAAACTTTCTCCCAAGTGGGAAGGTTCTTACGATGGTGAAATCACTCGGCGAGAGTCGGTCTGACTAGAAATTGAAGATGGACAAGTTCTCTCAAATTCTTGGAACATCGACCGATTCACGTTAAATTCTATGTGTAACCAACCTCTCGAGCAATAAGAGTCGAGTTCCTTCTACCTCTTTTTATCTTACTTTTTGAGTAGTGCTTTTATAATATTTAGACTATGATCCAAAAACACCCAGTTTTCTTTGGCCCAGTCGAAAGGCAAGTAACATCATCTAGTCAAAGTCTCTCCTCTCTGCATGGTGGTCCGATCCACTAGAAGGAACTTCTAGCATCGACTTGTTACTCACTTTTGTTGCCAATACAGAGAACTCGGGTTATATCTAGTCGAAATGTTCTCAAAGCCAGCTCTTCTCATCTTAGTTTATTTTTTCAGTAATTTCAAAAAATATTCTAAGAAGAGTGTACTTTCTTGTATTTTTTCGACCACCTTTGGTGTACTCGTTTCGTTTTAACTGGTCGAAGGAAAAGATACACCTAGTCGAAGTCTTTCCTCTCTGCACGTGGTCCTGCCCACTAGAAGGAACTTCCTAGCGTTGCTCAGTCTCCCACTTTTGCTACTGGAAAAAACTTATCGAGTCCACTAAAAAAGGGGCGAACGAATTATTAAAGTCCTCTAAGACGTTTAATTAACTCAAGTTGTTGTTATTGGTTCGATTAAACTAGTCGGAGATGGTGACATCACCTAGTCGAAGCCTTTCCTCTCTGCACGTGGTCCTGCCCACTAGAAGGAACTTCCTAGTGTCGAGCCGTTTCTACTCTTTCGACCAGTGCTTGACAACCATAACAAAACTATAAGTTAAACAAACCTCTCTGTTTTTTCAGAAACACCATTTCACACACTATTTACTTAGATTGTCTAAACAAGCTAAGCAAATAGTCGGGGGGTTAGGATAAAGTTATTAATTTGACTTCAATTCTTAGTCTTTCATTCGTTTATTATCTTTTGAGTTACTAACTACTGGACAGATGATTTTTAAGAAACAAGATGGCCTAGGATAAAGTTATTAATTTAACTTGAGTCCTTGGTTTTCATTCGTCTATTATCTTTTGAGTTACTAACTACTCGACAAGATGATTTTGAAACAAGTTGGATCATATATTGTTGGACCGTAAAGCGACTAGAGGGGGTGAATAGAACACGCTCACTTTTCACAAATTATGAACTCAATACAATTTAACTCCAGTAGCTATTAGAAAGCTATGAAGATCAATATACCGATCTGTGGAAGACTAGTATTGAATCCAATTAAACCTAAGCAATATAACAAAATCAACTAAGATTACCAAGACTCACGGACGGGCGATGCGCCGTTATACTCAACCGGTCGGACCGATTCTTTGGCGATCCGACCAGCGTTATCTTTGGCGGTCGGACCGCTCAAAATCGGTCGGCCGGTGATGACGGGCGGTCGGCCGGCCGACTCGAACCGATGCCGCAGCATAAAATCGGCCGATGGCGAAGTTGCAATTAGGTGAAACTTTTGATTCTCAACTCCAATCTTTATGAAACTTTGCACACACCTTCTATATGCTATTGAGGACCTATTCAATCGAATATTATGATAATTCTTGGAGCGATCTTGAGCAATTGTCAATTGATTAATAGAAGGTCTAAAGCCGGCAGAACGAAAACTTGATCCTAAAGCTTGTTCGTGAGAGATTGATGATCAAGATGATGCTAGATAGATTCACACATATCACGACAAGCTAATTCACGTGAAAGAATCAATCACAAACTCGCGGATCAAAGAAAGCCCTAAAATCACCAAATTGAAAGCAAGAGCGAAAGAGACTTATCTCAAGCAAACCTTGCATAGATTGATTTCGTGATTGAAGTGGATTACATCCACACCATCATGGATCGTGGACAATCAAGGATCACGAAATTCACCACAAACCATCAAGAGCCCTAGCCTCCACCTCAACTCCCTAAAGACAATTAGGGTTTTGAAACATAAAAAGCGAGAGAGGCAAGAGTGCAGCCACCATCTCCTCCTATTTATAGTGGAGGCCTAAAACTCTTAGGGTTTGACTCAATTGGGCTCCGTTAAGGCCCACTAACAAGCGGGTCACACCGCGCGCGCCATGGCGCCGTCTTTAACCTTTTGACCTAAACCGCTTCACCATGCGCCATGGATTCGCCAATAGGTCATCCTTGTCCATCTTGTGTCACGCTTGAGTCGTTGACCTCACCCGGCATCGTCGATCGTTACGGACCTCAACTCTTCAAGTCTAGTCGATCCTCCTCGCCGTTGACCGTCGTTGACCACCAAGCTACTGCACAACCACGGACAAGAAAACACGAATTGGGAACAAGTTCTTCACAACTTGACCCATGTTAGTCAAAACATGCATCATGCAAATCATATGCCATGAAACCAATGACTTTGACCTAACAAATCAACATCGCAAGTTGGCGGCGTTCAAGTAGAAAGCGGTCGGCCGCTCGGGTGGCGGTCGGACCACCATGGCGGTCGGACGGCTCCACATGAGCGGTCGGACCGCCCTAAGACTTAGCGAATTTCAACCTGAAAATCGAAACCTTCGGAAACTTTAAACCAATAGAACTTTTCTTGGAGACTCCAAAATCATGAGACCAAGTGCATTGGGATCCCTCACTTGCCTACAACACCTATTTTTGGCTCAACTCATTTTGACCACTTTGGTCATCACCGGTCCGACCGCCCCACATGGCGGTCCGGCCAGGTTAGGACCGATCGGACCGCCGTGCAGGGCCGGTCGGACCGCCTATCGAGAATACCGTAGCTTTGTCGAAAACATGTGAAACGACAAACCGTAAGCGCCATTGCCAATTGTCACATCATCCTAAGATCGGAGCATATCTCCATGAAATCCACAATCTCCCCTTGATGAACACATTGGCAATTATCCGAAAAATGTAAGTAAGAGGTTTGAAAGCGAGTTTACTCGCGATTTCGCACAAAGGCACAACTTGGTCCATAAGCAAGAAAAAGCAATGTAAATGACCAAGCTGGCATCAGAATAGTATATGCATGTGAGACAAGACAAAAGTAAGCATAAAAACTTTGATTTCCAGAAAAGGGTCAAAATTCTCACATAAGGTCCATATGAAAGAACAATTGTACAATTGACCTATGATCATTGTGAGTATAAAAGAATGCAATTCAAGTTCGGAATATTCAATAAGACAATAAGAATGCAACTCAAGAACTCCCCCTCACTATGATCATCAAATTTCAAAATTTCAGTTTCTCCCCTTTGTAAAAACTTCTCCCCCAATCTTCTCCCCCAATAAAGAAATAGAGAATAATTAACACATCTTCTCTTCTCATTAACACATCTTCTCCCCCTTTGACAATGGATTCATCAAGGAATCACGCCTTCCTCTCATCCAGAGATAACAAAATAGAGAATAAAGGAAGAAGCAGAAACAAACGAAGCATAACGAGGAGTATGCATGATGTGCAATGGAGTGGCTTCAATTTTTTTTTTAATTTTTGATGATACGAAGCTTTGGAGATTACCCAAAAGAACAAGCTAGTATCTCTAATGTGCACAAACAGCATATCAAGTCTGACAGCGCTAGCAAGATCATGGTAAGACATATATATCAAAGCTAAGCACAAAGGCTCAAAAGTAAAGCGATGGATTTGATCAATTTAAGCAAGCGCTTCAAATTGACAAGTTCATCAACGAGGATCCTAAAGTGAAATTGGCCATGTCAAAATGTCAAAGTGAGATCAAAAATCTAACAAAGACCACATTAAGAGTCAATCAAGTCCGTATTGAATCATTTTGCTCAATATTTTATAGCGCCCATTTGTCAACATTTTCTCATTTGCATTGAATATTGAAGTTGACTAATGATCTAACTTAGTGACAAGATCTGGACTAGGAGCCATCCACAAACTCATCCTAAGCTTGACCAAAAGTTGATTAAAGGTATATCTTAGTAAAGAAGATCTGGACTAGGAGCCATCCACAAACTCTTTCTAAGCTTCTACAGGCGACAAATCTTGAGGTTCATGTCATTTCGACAAGCGATCCCCATGAGATCGTCAGTTCATCAAACTATCTCCAAGTTCATGTCATTTGACAAGCGGTCTCGTAAGAATAGTTTGGCACAATTTAAGCATAAGACAATCTTGATTTTCATTTTCATGAAGCAGATTTAGAATCTCAAGAACACAAAAGCTCAAGTAATGGTCAATTTTAGATCAAAGAGCTAACAAAGCAATTACAGCAGGGCCAATGTCACAAGAGGAGCACTAATTACGCAACTCGCTAAAACATCCACAAATTGCAATTTCTTAGTTTGAGTTGTTTAAAAGATTCTAGCTCATATAGCAAAGACTTAGCTACACATGTAAAAGCATGATAATTCTAGCAAGTCAAAGAACTAGACATGACATTGAGCAAGAATTGAAATACAACAGCTCCAAAGGGTAATAGGCAAAGCTTCATCAATTTTAAAAGGTAAGCAGAAAATCTTATATTACAATGCATCTTTTTGGATTTTTCATACCACTTGTTGTAACCACTTGTTGTATTTTTCATATGAATGCAATATGACACAATGAGATGCAATTAAAACCTAAAACCTAAAAAGTTGAAAAGATCACTAAGTTGAGAAAAGAACAATAAAAGATCAAAAGAACAAGGAAAGATAAGAAAAGATCAAACTCCCCTCAAACCAACCCATAAGGATAAATTACCCTAACTCGCTTCTTAAGGAGGAAAATCGGTTTGATCTAAAGGCTTGGTAGAATATACGCCAATTGAGCTTGGACTCTCTGAAGTGCATCACAATATCACCTTTTTCAACATGATCTTTAAGGAAGTGAAAGCGAATGTCTATGTGCTTAGTCCTAGAATGTTGCTTGGGTTTTAGCAATATTAATAGCGAAGTGTTATCACGAGAAAAGAGGAACACTAGCAAAATTTAACCCATAATCTTTCAAAGTGGGCGTCATCCACAAAATCAGCTCTGACAACTAGCAAAGCGACTACAAACTCCGCTTGACGATGGATTGTGCAGTGAAGACTGCTTCCTAGAAGACCAAGATACAAGAGAAGTGCCTAGGAAGTGACAGTGCACGAGGTACTCTTCCTATCTAACCGAACTGACCCATAAAATCAGAATCGAAAAACCTCTAATGGACAAAGTGAAGAGCGGGAATACCAAATGCCATATAAGAGGGTAGAGTGTAAATACTGAATATAAACGCGGCTTGGCGATGGGAAGTTCTCGAGGCGCTGAAATCTTGCACAAAGGCATGCAGTGAAGTGAATGTCGGTCTCGAGTAGTCAAATATAGAAGGAGCCGATCATGCTGCGGTACTCGCGTTGATCCACGACTTCTCCTTCCTCATCTGGATCCAAAGCGATCGAAGTTGCCATGGGAGTGGAAATTGGCTTGCGATCACCCATGTTGAAGCGTTTGAGTAGATCTTTAGTGTGCCGTCGATGGATGAAAGTTCCTTCCTTGCATTGCTTGATTTGAAGTCCCAAAAAGTAATTAAGCTCTCCCATCATACTCATCTCAAATTCCCTGGACATAGTGTCAGAAAAGCTTGAAACAAGAGCATTAGAGGAACCACCAAAATAATATCATCCACGTAAATTTGAGCAAGCGAGGAAGTCATTATCACGTCTAAGAATAAATAGAGTTTTATCCACTTTACCCATCTCAAAATTATTTTTAAGCAAGAAGGTCTTAAGTCTATCATACCAGGCTCTAGGGGCTTGTTTAAGACCATATAATGCTTTAGATAGCTTGAAAACACGATTTGGATATTTAGGATCCTCAAAACCAGGGGGTTGCTTAACATACACTTCCTCATCTATGAAACCATTTAAAAAGGCACTTTTAACATCCATCGATATAATTTAAAACCTTTTGATCAGCAAATGCAAGCGAGAATCACGAATGGCTTCTAGTCTAGCAGAGAGCAAATGTCTCATCAAAATCTAACCCCTCAACTTGGTGAAACACAGGCTACCAATCGGCCTTATTTCTAACCACAGAACCATCCTCACCTTGTTTATTCTTAAACACCCAGCGGGTTCCTATAACATTATGACCACTAGGAGGTTCTACTAGGTTCCAAACTTTGTTTCTTTCAAAATTCTCTAACTCCTCATGCATGGCATTTACCAGCTAGAATCGGATAAAGCATGTGATATATCGCGGGGTTCAAAAGAAGCAACAAAAGCCGAATGAGAGTAGAGATTTGGATCATTATACAGGCGAGTGACTCGCTCATGTAGATTACCTATTATACATTCGGAGGATCTTGTCTCTGAATCGAAGTGGGCGCCGGGTGAGATGTCGTTTCTTCGACCTCGCAGATCTGCGATGATGATGATCTGTGGGAGCCTCAATGAAGGTGAAATAGGCGTAGCGAGTTCTTGTATCAATATGGGCGCCTCGGCGGCGAGATGAGGGAATGACATTAGCCGTCCTCATCTTCCTCCACAAAAATGCTCTCTGTCACTGTAAATCATCTGTAGCAATTGATCTAGCTCGGGGCTAGTCTCATCAAAAGTGACATTACAAGTCTCTGAATAATGTTAGTCTCGAGTATTAAAACTCGAAAACCCTCGAATGAGCGGGATAACCCGAAATACCCCATCAAAGTTCTTGATTCAAATTTATCTAAGTTGCTGTCTTAAGGATAAAACATTTTGATCAAAAACTCGAAAATCGAAGCAGAGGGTTTTCTACCAAAGCGAAGCTCATAGGAGTCTTGCCTAAAGAAGGTCTCAAAAGACACGATTTGCAATATGGCAAGCGTAGCAATAGCTTGGCCCAAAATCTCCTCGGTGTGCTATACTCATCTAGCATCGTCCTAGCCATTTCGACCAAGGTCCTATTCTTCCTTTCCACCACGCCATTTTGTTGAGGGCGTGTGGAGAGGAGAAGCGATGCTCAATACCACGCTCGGCACAAAAGAAGCAAAAGAAGCATTTTGAACTCAGTGCCATTATCACTGCGAATTGCTCTCAAAGCACCAGAAGCTCAAAGCCAAGCGAAGAACAAGGTCATGAAAATAACCAAAAGCTTCATCTTTTGAAGTAAGAAAGAACACCCAAGTATATCTAGAAAGATCATCAACTATAACAAGAATATACCATTTTCCACCGTGTAATGGGACTCTAGCGGGACCAACGGTATCCATATGAAGCAAGCTGTCACAGTCAGTCGGTCATAACCATAGTCCGCGAAGGGTGTGGCGGCAACTTGTTTGCCATGCCTACAAAGCGCACATACAACATCTTTGTGACTTTGAGCTTAGGCAAACCTCTCATGAGATCAAGGTTGCTAACTCGCGTCGGATGATCAAAACCAATGTGCCCCAAGCGTCGATGCCAAAGCCGAAATCGAGAAGAAGATGTAAGCAAACATTTAAGAGATCCGACAAGAGATTACGAAAAATCGGCTCAAAAATTCTACCAACTCTAGTGATTCCAAACACAAGCTCACGGTAGAATCAAGCACACGACAAGCATTTTTCTTAAAAACCGTCTCATAGCCATCATCAAGAAGGTGAGAAGCGAAAGGAGATTATACCTAAGCTTGTCCACAAGGCGACATCCTTTAGAATGAATTTGTTGTTCACCCTAATTGATCCTGTTCCTTCAATTCGACCTTGTGTATCATCTCCAAAGGTGATGAAGTCATCACTGTTGCTCGCGTGAAAGAGGTGAACCATTTTGAGTCCCGGTCATATGGCGTGAACATCCGAGTCAACGAACCACGTGTTCTTCCCTTTCCGCGATAATCACGAAAATCAAGGAACAAAAGAGCGATGTGTCTCAATCTTGGGTTAGATAAACATGATTTAGGAATCGATCTTGAGACACGCGTCTAAGGAGTATACAAACCAAGTACTATCCTTGATTTCATCTAACATTCGGTTATGAGCAATGTTTAAATTAAAATGAGACTTAGGCTATCCATGGCGGTGTGGCCGCGTTGAAATTTGGTGGTCGACCGCGACCAAAGCAGTCGGACCGGTGACCACCAATGATCGGACCGCCTGATCGATAAACATTAGAATTAGGATATTTACAAACATAATGATTTGCATGAGAGAAAAATCCTAATCCGAGGTTTATTCTTTTCAATGTTACCATGTCTCATAGAAGCTCTAGGTTGCATGAATGAAATTCTATCAAAATTTTTCCTATCATTTTCAACCTCACAGCAATGAATTCAATCAAATGTCCACCTTTTTGCAATAAGTGCAATGGTACTTGGTACCAATAGAAGAAGCACCATTTGAATTAATACAAGGTTGGGCAAAGCCTGCAGATTTAAAAGATGTTTTGCGGGTTGGGTTTTGAATTCAATTAAACCTTTTCCAAGACTTGAATGACTTTTGGGTTTGAATTGTCTTGAAAAGAATTGAATCCTAAACCTTGCTTCTTATAAGGAGTTTTAGACTTGTCAAGAATCATGTTTAATTGTTTCTTACCTTTAGAAAATTTCTCTAATGTATCATGAAGGTAAGCATTTTCTTTTCTCAAGTTAACACAAGCATCACAAGTTTTATCCATAGATTTCTCCTTATACAAAGCAATTTCAAGCTTAAGAGCGGAACAAGAAGCACAAGTAGTATTTTCAATATTGTCCTTAAGCTTACCATATTTGACTCTAGCGACTTCTAAGATATCTTTGATTTCACGTTCCTTTTCTAAACATGAAGTGCAAGGGCTAGAATCAAACACATCAAAAGCAATCAATTTACTAGATTCTAAACATTTTCACAAGGAGCACTTTTAATTTCATTTAGTTCAGATCTAGCATTCTCAAGTTGTTGTCTGAAATATTATGAGCGATTGTAACTTGTAATTTCGAATGCATAGCATGACAAGATAAACATTCATCGAGTTCAAGAGTCTTAGCATTTTAAGCTCTACTTTGGTTTGCTAATCTTTGACTCTAATTTCTTATTTTTGTCATAACAAATTCTAGCGCTTCATCTTGACTAAGCAATTGCTCAACTATAGAATCATATTTAGCGAAAGCTCATCATAAGAAAAAGATACCTCATCATCATCAATGTTGTGGTGTGACCATGAAGCACATGCCAGTGAAGTCTTTGGCCTTCCCTTTCTTTTTGCCTTGAGGATCTCCTCCTCCTTGTCCTCCTCACTCCCGGTATCCACATCGCTCAAGATTGATCCTCAAAGCGGCAAGGACCCGGTGGCGACCTTCACAAGCTTATTAGCCTCATACCTTGATTTGTTGAAAGGAGGCTTCTTCTAGGTAGCTTTCCTTCCTTATGATTGCTCTTACCTTTGACTTGGGGCAATTTGCGGATATGATTTAGCTCACCACATTCATAGCATGTCACGGACCACCTCTCTTTTTGTTTCTCACATTATTGTAGGCCGTGTGAATTTTTAGCTAGAAGAGCTAACTACTGTTTGAGAATACTTTCAAGCTCCTCTTCATGAATAGCGGATAAACAAGCAAATGAAAATCGGAAGAAGATTCAAAAGAGTCATCAAAAGCCTTTTGAGAGGATGCTGCTACCAAAGCTAAATTATCTTTCTTGGGATGATCAACTCTTTTAATTTCATGAGTCTTGAGTTTACTATAAAGCAATTCTAAAGTAAGACTTGAAAGATCAACATTTTCCTCTATAGCGTAGCCTTCATCTCCCACTCCTTGGTGTTGATTGCGGCCAAGAGATGGGTGGCATTTTGATTGAGAATATTCAATATCAACGACTTTCATTTGATTAATTACTTTATTAAAGCGTGAAAATGTCATCGATGCTCTCTCGGGCGCATCTCAAATTTATTGTATTCACGCTTGTAACATTTGGCGCACCTTTTTGATTTGGGACGAACCCTCATGATATGTTTAGAGTGTTCCAAATTTCATCTTGTGATTGAAAGATTACAAATTTGATCATATTCTTGTCTACCAAGTGCACCATATAAAAGATTCTTAGCCTTATTGTTGTTAGGTTTGTGAGACCGGTTTATCCAAACATAATGTAACCATCCACTTGGTCCTAGCATCACAAATCGAGATAATCAGAGACTCGAGACATGTATACTTCAGTGCGATATACACACCTCTTTACAAAGCTCATGCATCAATTCCATTCATTCACATAGAACCAGAAGCAAAAACAACAACGAGAAGATGACATACATAAAGGATAGTTATTACAAAGAGAAGGCAGGCCAAATGACATCATACATAAAGAAATATAACAGTGGAAGCAAAAGTGCCATAAGATGGCCATAAACCAAAGAGCCAATCGGTGTGCCTTTAACCCACAAGGCAACCGACCAGGACCATAAGCTAGTCGTCGAAACCACGGCACATCTCACAAAAGTGAGGCCCTTGGGGCTCACCTTCTTCCTCTGCAAACAAAAGCATTGACCGAAAATTGGGTGAGTACTTTGAATGTACTACTTAAGATATACAAGAATGATAACAGATCTACACAATAACTATATGCAAGCTTAATTAAGTGGAGCGAGGCTAGGACTCAAAATTTTAAGCATAAAGCAAGTTTTATTTGCAATAATGTAATAGATTGAAAGCAATTTAACAAATCTGATTTTATTTGATACAAGCAGTAGTAATCAAGTATCAACAACGATGAAAGCAGTCACGAAAGTGACTAGACCATTAGTCACCACAATAGCATGAATTACCCATTCATGCCAACCATATCAAGTTTTAATTTTAAAACAAAAGCAGTTGTTGAAGTCTAGATCTTGGAAATCCCCAAGCGTGTCCATAACCTAGGGCGAGGCTATTGAATAGTTTTATCCTGCGGGTGTACCAACTTACCCACATGTCGGACCGCCTTTTGCCAAGCTATTAAGCACACTTCCTTAGGTATCTGCAGCACGGCTAAGTCCTCTGAGACATTTCGATATTGTGAATTATTCACGAGCGCCCGTATGGATAGAAACCCATACGTTGTGTCAGTCATCGTAAAGCCTTGGTCAACTACCCTTCGGGTAAAGCCTTGGACAACTCACGACGCTCCTCGAGGTGGAGAGCCTGCAGGAATCTCCACCACCGCACACCCAACACAAGAACACGGGAACACATATCATGTTTCACACACACACAACCCCCTCCTGCGACTCGGAGATAACCCACGCCAAAGTACTAGGTCAAGAGGGTCCCATATAACCCTCATGTGGTTAGTACGCGCAAAGTGCTTGGATCAATGGCGCAAGCAACGTTTACCGGTCCTTAGGGACACAGGCACCTTTCCTTGTCACACCCAACAATCACACCAACATGCCATTGTGCCCAAGTCAAATCATTTTGTCTCATTTTGGTTTTACAAACAAAAGCATAAGGTGCTCAACCCAAAATAAACAAAATGATTTGTGTGATCAAGGTCATCGACTAAGTCGATAACAGCCCAATTCTACCCAGTAGCTAAGCATTTCTAGGCATGACATCGCAAAGGCAGTAAAGAGCATAATTAAATCACGGGCTCTAATTCACGCGATGATAATAACTTATGGTTGTGGCGAGGATAACATTTTAATAGCAACAATGCATTGGAATAGCTACCTCTAAGCGAGGCAAAAATAATTGGACACAAAAGCAATGCATACATATAATTTGTAAACAAGATATTAGACTTTGAAAGTAATGGGACATTTATGATCAAATATCTTGCACGCCTGTGCTTGGTCAGGGTGTTGCTGAGGATCAACAATATTATGAATGTGCTCTTGGATCCTAACGAGAAAGCAAAAAGCAGCCGAAATGAAACGAATAAAATACAAAGACCCAACAGTAAACTCCTCCAAAAATTCTAAAATTTTTACAGTAGCAAGGCCTTGATTTATAATGAATTTAGCAACAAGAACCAATTGATTTGGATTCTTAATGCCAAAGATATGACCAAAACAATTTTGCTCGACTTTTATAAATCAAAAATGCTACTATTCATTAACAAAAATTTCTGGAGCTATCTTGAGTGGAAACATTTTTAAATTAAAGTCTAGTTAAAAACATAACCAATAAAATTTGAATCAACCGGAAAGGATTTGAAATGAATTAGTTATGTATTTTACAAGTTATCACCTTTTGATTGATAAATAAATCCTTTCGGAAAATCGAATTTAAAGCGGCGTGGGCGAGCGATGGCGTTGATCGCGGATCGGCGGTCGCGCCCAGCGCTAACAGCAGCGCGCCACGAAGCCTCAGCGTCAACCGTTGGATCGGATCCAGCGGTTCCGCGTAACCGGCGTTGGGTGGTCGAGCGTTCCACGCGCCGCGCGGCCGTCGATCTTGGATCCAACGGTCCACGGATCGAACCTTTCAGGCGGTCGAGCGTTCACTCAAATCGGGACCGTCGATCTTGGATCCAACGGTCCAAACTCCGGCGACCCCGACGCGCGCGCGCGGCGCCGCGAAACCCTAGCGTCAACCGTTGGATGCGGATCCAGCGGTTCCGCGATTCGTCAGTCTTGTGAAGGTGTATTGAGCGCTCTCTACGCTATGGGCGTCGATCGAAGATCGGAGCGGTCGAGTCATCGACAAAAAGGCGACCAGCGCTCTCGTCAGGCAAAAGTAACGAGGAGGATCTCGGCTAAGCGCGGCGATCTAGAAACGCGGCTATGCTAACCAGAGCACCAACACGATCCTAATACTAATGCATCTCTGGCAAGGAATCGAGCAATGGAGGACTTACACGTGGAGGCGAAATTGAAGGTTTCGGCGAATTTGGGAAAAGCGAAATTGATCTGCTCCTGCAAGCAAGCGAGAAATTGAGTGAGGTTATTGCTCACGAGAGGAGAGAAGCGGGGTAGCAGGAATTTGGCGAGAAAGCAGGAGCACCACTTTCAGAAGAACTTTGAAGCTCGGCAATGGCGACAATGGCGACCAGAAGGTGCAAACTCGAAATTTAGCTCAAACAATGCACTAACGGTGGCTCACTGGAGTTCAAGGGTGTTCAAAGAAAGATAAGGAAGCCACTGGAGGAGTTTTATAGGCCGAAGAAGCAAGAAGAGAGCAACGGCATGAAAATGGTGAGCTCACGGGTGAGGCGGTGAGGCGATGGGAACAAGTGAAATCGGTGGGGCGGCGACTATGGGGCGGTGGAGCAGGGGCATTAAATCTTTGAGTCGTTGGCCAAAGGTGAGGTGACCCGGCTGCTCGCTCTGCAATTTTCACCGAAGCCGCTGTTGACTTGGCGGCGAGCGACGGAGGAAGGCGAAAGAGATCGGCCGTTGGATTTTAATCGGACGGTGAAAAAACAGCGGGTCGATAACGATTCAATCAGCGCTTGATCTCGGGCGTTGATTTGGATCCTACGGTTCCACGTTGCGCGGCGTTCGGACGGTCCGAACGTTCGCGCGATTGTGGACCCTTGATTTGGAATCAACGGTTCAAATGGATCGGCGGCGTCGAGACGGTCGAGCGTTCCGCGCGATCGGGGCCGTTTGATGCGATCCAACGGCGCGACTGCGCTCGCGCTCGATCGGCCGCGCGGTGCGATTAGTTGGCCCGAACCAAATCAAGTGGCTCGAGCCGAGGTTGGTTCGAACGAGGAGCAGTGCAAACCAACTAGGGTTTGAATTAAAGGCTGATTTTGAGGAATTTGTTTAAGGTAGCAAACCAGCTCCAAAAATTATGAAATTTTAGCGGAGGTTCTTGACAGAGGGGAACCTTATATAAAATTTTCAGAGACTTTTATGCAATGCATTTTTCTCTAAAAATTTCAGAAGGCTACTTTAGGAGTTTGACTAAGGTTTGACTTGTCTCAAAAATTATCAAATAATTTCTGAAAATTATGAAATAATTCTGAGTGTTAAACATCCCTCCTAGGTTCAATGAAAATTATTTTCAGGGGTTGGGCACCAGATTTTTATGAAGGAGATTTGTGTTGGTGTCCAAATGGCAATTTGATTTTGATTTCACATAATTCCTTTACAAAAATTATGGGCCGATTACAAAAATCAAGATCGAGAAAATTTTTAATTTCTCCTCATTTTTATTACATTTGAAACACAAACCAATTTTGGGATGTTACAAAACCTCCCCCTTACAAAATATCGTCCAGAGATTTGGCTCACTCGATAAAGAAAGATGGATAGTGCACGCGGAGGCGATCTTCCCTTTCCCAAGTAGCCTCATCCTCGAATGGTTTGACCCTTTGAACTTTGAGGAATCGATGGTCTTATTCCTCGTTCTTCGTTCGGCCTCATCGAGTATCACGAGCAGGATGCTCATGATAGGTCAAATCTTCTTGGACATCGAGTTTCCAGCGAGCTTCCTCGGTTGGAACACGGAGGCACTTCTTTAATTGGGACACATGGAAAACATCATGTACCCCTTCAAGTGCGGTGGCAATTCCAACTTATAGGCAACACCCCTTTCTCTCGATAACACGGTGAGGCCGACATATCGAGGCTAACTTGCCCTTGGCGCGAAGCGCGATGGCCCTTCAAAGGAGAGACTTTGAGATAAACAAAATCATTGGGCTCAAAGCTCAACTCACGGCGGCACGGGCGATCCGCATAGCTCTTTACTGCTGGATTGAGCGGTGCGCAAGCGACCTGAATAAAGTGGACTTGACTCGGCCTCATTGATGAGTCCGGGCCAAAGAAAGGTCTTTCGCGTCTCGACCAATTCAGCGAGGGTCTGCACTTTCTCCGTATAAGGCCTCGAAAGGTGCCATGCAGAGGCGGCTCGAAAGCTGTTGTTGTAGGAAAACTTCGGCAAATGGCAAGCACTTCTCCCGATTCTTTCCATAGGAGAGGACACAAGCACGAACATGTCTTCCAACACTTGGTTGACTCTTTCGGTCAGCCATCGGTTTGAGGATGATATGCTAAAGAAAGAAAGGCAGTGCCCATAGCTTCTTGCGGACCATGCCAAAAGCGGGAGGTAAATAGTGAACCACGGTCGAGAAATGATCGTCTTTGGTACACCATGCAAGCTCACAATCACAGAGCGTAGAGCTCGGCTAGGCGATCGGCACGAAGCTTGGTCTTGGTTGGAAGAAAATGTGCCACTTTGGTTAATCGATCAATAATTACGGATAGCATCATTCCCCTTTTGTGGCGTGGGCGGGCCGGTGATAAAGTCCATCCGTCGAATCCACTTCCATTACGGAATAGGCAAAGGTGAAGCAAGCTGCCTGAAGCCGATGCTCGGCCTTGACACGGCGACACACGTCGCACTTTCGACAACGAACCGCGATCTCCCTCTTCATTCGGGTCCACCAAAATCTCGGCGGAGATCTTGATACATCTTTGTGGCGGGATGGATATACAAAGGCGAATCATGGGCCTTGCGGAGAATCAAATCCAGCGATTCCATGTCCTTTGGAACCACAAAGGCTTGCCGAACCTTACAACACCATGCTCATCCTCGGAGAAGCACTTGGTTTGTTCGTTCTTGACATTTTCCTTGATGCGGCTTATTCGGCATCCGATTCTTTGGCGACCTTAATCCGATCTACCAAGGTTGGTTGCACAACCAAAGCGTGAGGAACCACGCTCAACCAAACCTAAGTTGAGGCTGAAATTCCTCGGAAGGGTGGGTTGACATCCACAGGAGCAACAAGGCATTGCAATGTGCTGCGGTAGCGCATCGACAGCGATGTTAGCCTTGCGGATGGTAGTGAATACCCATGTCATAATCTTTGACCAACTCCAACCATCTCTTTTGCACGAGGTTGGATCTGGTTGGGTGAACAAATACTTTAGGCTTTTGTGATCAGAATACACTTCACAGCGATTCTGATTAGGTAATGTCACCAAATCTTAAGTGCATGAATCACGCATGACCAACTCCAAGTCATGGGTAGGGTAGTTGAGTTCATGAGGTCTCAATTGCCTTGATGCATAGGCCACTACCTTGCCTTCTTGCATAAGGACACAAGAGTCCTCGGCGAGAAGCATCGCAAAAGATATCGAAACCGATGAATATCGGGAAGAACAAGGGCGGGAGCGGTGGTCAAGCGCTTCTTAAGTACTTGGAAGCTTTCCTCACAAGCATCGGACCACAGAACTTCTTGTCCTTCTTGAGCAACTCCGTCATCGGCCGCGATCTTGGAAGTTCTCGATAAAGCGGCGATAATATCCGGCTAAGCCGAGAAAACTCCGCGCTTGATTCACGAAGTAGGTGACACCAGAAGAACATCGCTGATCTTGCTAGGATCAGCGGCTCGCCTCTATTTGAAAGAACATGACCCGGAAGGCCACTTCCTTCAACGAGCAGCGCGACTTGCGAACTTTGCATACGGTGGTGTTCACGAAGCTTGCCTAACACGAGCCTCGGATGCTCATCATGTTCCTCATCGTTCTTAGAATAGATAAGAATATCATCGATGAAGACCACAACAAACTTATCCAAATACTCCATGAATACGAATTCATGAGGTTCATGAAAAAGCGGGAGCATTGGTTAAGCCAAATGACATGACGGTATACTCATACAAGCCATAGCGAGTAGAAAGCCGTCTTTGGAATATCCTCGGGTCGTATCCGAACTTGATGATATCCCATTCTCAAATCAATCTTGGAGAATACTCGGGCTCGATTAATTGATCAAAGAGATCATCAATGCGGGGCAATGGATACTTGTTCTTCACGTTACTTCATTAAGCGGACGGTAATCACGCTTTATCGTAAAGTATTGTCCTTCTTCTTTACAAAGATTCTTTGGACAACCCCACGGAGATGAGCTAGGCGAATGAAACCTTTTCTTGCGGCTCATTCGATTTGCTTCTTCAACTCCACCAACTCGTTGGTGGCATCCGATAATGCCTCTTTGAAATCGGGCGATGCAGGAACCAACTCAATGACAAACTCTAGGTCTCGAGCTGGTGGCATCCTGGAAGAGCTTCGAGAAAGACATCAGCGAAGTCACAGCTGTGGGGACTTCACTAATATCTAGAGTGGGCTTCGCTTCAAGCGAAAAGATGCGGACCTAGCGGCCGGTAGCGAACACCTCCGCCGGAAGGACTAGATAGAGACACACTTCTTGGCACAATCGATTTGTCCCTTATCTTTGAGACAACCAATCCATACCAAGAATTACATCTAGACTTGCTGAATGGAGGAGGATAAGATTCGTGAAGAATCTTACTCCCACAATCTCAATTAGGACATCCCTACACTCAGTTGACTCTCAACTCCGAACCGGAGGCGAATGAGCAATGGGACCAATAATGGAGTAAAGGCAGCTCACTAATGGCAGCAAAAGACTCGAAACAAAAGAATGAGGCGCTCTGAATCAAACAAAGCGATGGCAGAATGAGAGTTAGCAGAAAGTGTACCCGGCCCGGCGTCGGGTGCCTCTGTGCCTCCTCTCTTGAGATGAGGTTGTGCGACCACTACCCACGCCTTGGGTAGTAGGGACTATCTTAGTCTGAGAAGAACCACCTCGGCCCGCGTCCTCCATTAGGGCGAGGCTGCTCTGTCTTCTTGGGGCATTGGTTCGCATAATGCCCCTTGTTGTTGCGAAGAAGCGGTGACATCCGCTGGTGTGCGGAGGCCTCTGGCTGACTTCGCGGTGCGTGATTGGGGCCGCGACTGCGAAGGCGAAGGCAGTCTTGTGGCCTCGAAGTCTTGAAGGCGGAGGGCGGGACCGGAGGCGCAACACACGAGCGGAAAGAGGCGCTGCGGCTGACTTGTGGGCCTCCACTTGCGCTTGGGAATCCACAAGTGCTCTCCCCGCGTGCTTTCGACAACGATGGCCTTGTCTACCAAGGCACGGAAATCGGAAAGTCAGCGATGGATAGCTTGTCCTGCGGCTCCTCGGACAAACCATCCTTGAACTTCTCTTGCTTGGCCTCATCAGTGGCCACCTCCTCCGGAGCATAACGAGCCAAATGGTTGAACTCGTAAAGATACTACGTGGTGAATGGCGCCCTTGCACGGCGACAAGAATTCCTTCTTCTTGACTTCATCAAGCCGGAAGGAATATGAGGCGGCGGAAGGCGATCGGAACTCCTCCCAAGTGGCGGTGTGGCCGTCCGTTGCATGGCGAAAGCTCTCCCACCAAGACAAAGCTGCACCCTCCAGCTGGTGCGATGCAAACAGCGCCTTCTCGTGCTCCTGGCACTGCGCTATCTGAAGCTTCCGCTCAACCAGACGAAGCCAATCGTCTGCGTCAGCGGGTCCTCGGACACGGAGAGCGTAGGGCTGGAGTGCGAAGAAACTCCGCAAGTCCCCACGCGGTGATGACCACTCCGTTGCCGGATCACGAAGCACCGGTAAGAAGCGGAAGTGTTGCGCGATGGCGTCGAAGAACCCTCCTGATCCTCTGCGGTTGCGCTCGATCCCGAAGAAGGACCTCGGCCATGGTCGGAGGAGGAGGAAGATCCTCGTCGGACGGTGGTAGCCTGGCCGCTACGAGTCGCGTCCGGCCATCTGTTACAAGAAACTTTGGTTAAAACTAGACTCAAAGATTTAAAGCCAAAAGAAAGCTAAAAGCTAACGACTAGGGAATGGAATATCACCCTAACCGAAAGCCAAAAACAGCAAGTGGGTCAACAAACAAACATAAAAGACTCCAACAACGATAGGAATCACCAAACCAAAGCTCAACTTCCCAATGCAACCAACCCGTATTGAATGAGCAGTAATTGCTTGAGAAGATAAAAATTCAGAATAGTAGGTAAGATCTATTACCCTAAAGAGCAATGTTTAGTCAACAAAAATAGTGTTAGATACTTAGCTAACTAGTATCACATCTTACCCTTTTAACCCCACAAGTTTTAGTTGATTATCCTCTCATTTTCCACCCCATTAGAAACTATCGAGCCTGCTGTCAGGAAATTGAGGTTCTTTGTAGTGATTTTGCATCAAGCTCGGTCGAAGTCTTCCATTCTAGAAACTTCAAAATCGCACACTTCAATTTGCCAAGCTCGGTGGTCCTATCGAAACCATTGAGCTCTGCTGTCTGAAATTGAAGCGTCTTTGTCAGTCCGCATCAAGCCTCTAGTCGAAATCTTGATCCGAAACTTCAAAACCCTAAGCACTTCAATTTGCCAAACTCGGTGGTTCCCAAAACCCATTTAATCGATAACACTATCTTTGAAGGAAGAAGAGGTAAACAATTTTCAAAACTCAAATTAGAGTGAGATGAGAGAGAAAGCTAAGATAGGTAAGGAATAAAAATCGAGAATTCCTTAAGCTTTCAAAAATCATTTGATACTTTGAAAATAAAGTTTTCCAAAATATCCTAAAGGCGACCAACTTGGTTACTACGGTCGGTATGGCTCACGATACAAACCTTGTGAGACCCGGTTTATCCGACTTGTAATCTTAACCATCCACTTGGTCCTAGCATCACAAATCGGATAATCCGAGACTCGAGACATGTATACTTCCAGTCGATATACACACCTCTTTACAAAGCTCATGCATCAATTCCATTCATTCACATAGAACCAGAAGCAAAAACAACAACAGAAGATGACATACATAAAGGATAGTTATTACAAAGAGAGGCCAAGGCCAAATGACATCATACATAAAGAAATATAACAGTGAGGCAAAAAGTGCCATAAGATGGCCATAAACCAAAAGAGCCAATCGGTGTGCCTTTAACCCACAAGGCAACCAAGCCCAGGACCGCCAAGCTAGTCGTCGAAACCACGGCACATCTCACAAAAGTGAGGCCCTTGGGGCTCACCTTCTTCCTCTGCAAACAAAGCGACCCGACAAAAGGTAGGTGAGTACTTTGAATGTACTACTTAAGATATACAAGAATGATAACAGATCTACACAATAACTATATGCAAGCTTAATTAAGTGGAGCGAGGCTAGGACTCAAAATTTTAAGCATAAAGCAAGTTTTATTTGCAATAATGTAATAGATTGAAAGCATTTTAACAAATCTGATTTTATTTGATACAAGCAGTAGTAATCAAGTATCAACAACGATAAAGCAGTCACAGAAGTGACTAGACCATTAGTCACCACAATAGCATGAATTACCCATTCATGCCAACCATATCAAGTTTTAATTTTAAAACAAAAGCAGTTGTTGAAGTCTAGATCTTGCGGAAATCCCCAAGCGTGTCCATAACCTAGGGCGAGGCTATTGAATAGTTTTATCTCTGCGAGGTGTACCAACTTACCCACATGTCGGACCGCCTTTTGCCAAGCTATTAAGCACACTTCCTTAGGTATGCAAACGCGGCTAAGTCCCTGAGACATTTCCAATATTGTGAATTATTCACGAGCCGCGTATGGATAGAAACCCATACGTTGTGTGAGTCATCGTAAAGCCTTGGTCAACTACCCTTCCGGGTAAAGCCTTGGACAACTACTGACGCTCCTCGGTGGAGAGCCTACAGGAATCTCCACCACCGCACACCCAACACAAGAACACCGGAACACATATCATGTTTCACACCACACACACAACCCCTCCTGCGACTCGGAGATAACCCACGCCAAAGTACTAGGTCAAGAGGGTCCCATATAACCCTCATGTGGTTAGTATGCAAAAGTGCTTGGATCAATGGCGCAAACAACATTTTCGGTCCTTAGGACACAGGCACCTTTCCTTGTCACACCCAACAATCACACCAACATGCCATTGTGCCCAAGTCAAATCATTTTGTCTCATTTTCGGTTTTACAAACAAAAGCATAAGGTGCTCAACCCAAAAATAAACAAAATGATTTGTGTGATCAAGGTCATCGACTAAGTCGATAGCACCCAATTCTCTAGGTAGCTAAGCATTTCTAGGCATGACATCGCAAAGACGGTAAAGAGCATAATTAAATCACGGGCTCTAATTCACCAATGATGATAATAACTTATGGTTGTGGCGAGGATAACATTTTAATGGCAACAATGCATTAGGAATAGCTACCTCTAAGCAGGGCAAAATAATTGGACACAAAAGCAATGCATACATATAATTTGTAAACAAGATATTAGACTTTGAAAGTAATGGGACATTTATGATCAAATATCTTGCCCGCTTGCTCATGGTCGGGGTGTTCTTGAGGATCAACAATATTATGAATGTGCTCTTGGATCCTAACGAGAAAGCAAAAAGCAGCAAATAAGAACGAATAAAATACAAAGACCCAACAGTAAACTCCTCCAAAATTCTAAAATTTTACAGTAGCAAGGCCTTGATTTATAATGAATTTAGCAACAAGAACCAATTGATTTGGATTCTTAATGCCAAAGATATGAC